>CM026206.1:101062-146062 GCA_014839995.1 Xenentodon cancila
GTGTGTGATGAAAGACAGGGGAGGAGTCGAAGCATGTGAGCATTCTGACACATCAGAGCGAGGAAGATCAGCAACAACGGAGGTCTGAAGAGGAGGGAGGAAGGCTTCTATTCACCGTCAGACGGGGGGCAACATCTTCACTCGTTCTTGCTCCTGTTTTTTAACTGATCTCCCACTCTCGGATCCATCTGGATTCTCCTGGAGACCCCTGTAGCCTCCTGGATTGTGCTGCAGGCTCCTGGAGCGACTCTGAGGGGTAAGAGAAGAGGGTAAGAGGACGATGGAGGGATGACTTGGTCTGTAGGAGGCCCAAGTTGAAGCCAGCCCTGCGCGTTGGCATGGAGATGGATGTGAGGTGCCTCCTGGCTCAGTAAACCACCCTAACAAATAAACCCTCCGTTGTTTCCAGCTCTGAGGAGTCTGGCGGCTCCAGGCGCCGGCAGCGGTTTGTTTTTGTGCTCCTGTTTATGAGTGAACTTCCCTCTCCCCTGCCGTCTGTCCTGAGAGAACTCCCTGCTGATTTCTGCAGCAGCTTTAAAGAAGCAAGAGGGCACGGAGCCGTCGCCTTCCTCATTCATGAGCCCTCCCCGCCCTCGCCGGCCCCTCAGGCCTCATTGTCATTAATTTCTATAGCGGTCTGTCCTTGAATAATGAAAGCAGCAGAGCGTCCTCTGGACTAGCGCCTTCAGGGTGGGAGGCTGCCAGAGAACGACGAGACGAGCGGAAAATGGAGAGGAAGAGCTGAGTGGCGGAGGGGCGTGTCCAGCCAAGAGAGCGACACGCGCTGACGAGACGGGACAGTTTCCACGTCCAGACCGCCAGCTGCCGTCACCAGAGGAGATGAGGGAAGGGTGACACGGGGACGCTGGTAACCAGACGCTCCTGGTTCTGACCCACCAGGCACCTGAGCACTGTTCTGGAGAAGAGGGTCTTTTCAGTAGAGGGCAGCTTGTTTCATGTCTGACAGTACATGGACAAAGAAGCTGTTATTTAATTTATTCAAGAAAAAAATCTGGACCTGGAATCTTCAGAAACCCCCCAACCGTAACCCTAAAGCCCACACAGGAGCGGATATCTGAGCTCCCCGTGCTATCATGGATGACTCAAGTATTTTAAGGCGCCGTGGACTTCAGGTAATAGTCAAAACTTCACTCCTCTGTAGTTCACAGGTGCAGGATGGATCGTTGTTTGTTCCCATGTGGCAGGAACCTCTGAAGTAATGTCCTACTGCTATTCAGGGCTCCAGTCACAGGACCAGCTGATTCTTATGGTTCCATGTTCTGCAGGATTGGTCTGTATTAAAACTGATCGGCATCAAAACGGCGACCTTTACTCTCTGGGACTGATGGATCCTCCAGACTAAATCCTGGTGTTCCTCTGTGGTCCTGTGAGCACCCTGCTAGTCCGCTCCAGTCCTGGGCGTGCAGATCCTTAGAGCAGTGTTCCCCTGGCCTGGTCCTCTGGGAACACTGTCCTGCATGTTTTCGATGTTTCCCTGCTTCAACACACCTGATACAAATGAATGGTCGTCATCAGCTTGTCATCAAGGTCTGGACAACTCTGTTGATGACACAGCTGCTTGTATCACGGTGTGCTTAAGCAGGGAAACATCTGAAACATGCAGGGCAGTGGACCCCGAGGACCAGGGTTGGGAAACACTGCCTTAGAGCACTTCAACCGGAAACTACTCAGACTAACGTTCATGGGCGTGCGGTTCCTTAGAGCACCAGCAGATTTGGACTTCAGCCATGTTTGAGTCTTCTACGGTAGCTTCCTTCAGATTTTGGTCCCATTGACAAAGTCGTCCCTGTCCTTTACTGAGACTCAAACCAGCTAAGTACTGTGTCAGAAAGTCCGATCTGATTCTCCGGTCGCTCCAGTAACGTGCCGTGTTCAGCGGGGTCGAATACTGCGCTGGCCGAGGTCCAATAATACCAGCACTGTGGTTCCGCGGCTGGGCGTCACTGAACACCTTGACAAGGGCGGAAACATTGCTGCGGTGAGCACGAAAACTGGACTGGAAGACGTCAAAGCGGTTGGTCACAGTTAAAGTATTTAACTGGTGAAACAGTTTTTCAATAACCTCGCTGATGAACGGAAGGTTTGAGATGAGTCATTTTGCATCAGCAGCTTGTCCAGATTGTTCTTTCTGAACAGTGGTTTAATGACTTCTGTCTTCAAGGTCTGGGGCACAACACCTGATGAAAGAGATGAGTTTACTATTTGAATCTGATCAGATGTTACGACGGGTAAAACGTTCTGGGTAAAATATGGAGAGACCAGGAGGAGGACTTTAGCTGATCCATAATCTCCTCCAGGTTTTTGTAGTTAATTGGATAAAATTGTGTCATTTTGACCAAACTGGTTTTGATTGGACTTGATGTTAATGCACTGCTTTTCTAATCTGGGTTTTCTCAGTGAAGAAGTTGGATATATTGATTGCAGGTCTTAGTACAGTGGACTCCCGTTTTTCACTTTTTTTTTTTCTTTTTTTTTTTTCTTCCCTTTCTTGTCAGTGTGGACATCATGCACACGCTGTATGTACGATGCACCGAAATTAGTCTCTGCTTTTAACCCATCAACTAGTTTCACTAGTGAGCAGTGGGGCTGCTAGCAGGGCAGCGCCCCGGGGAGCAATTGGGAGTTAAGGCCCCCTTGCTCCAGTGATTTACCATTGTGAGCAGCCCTGGGCTTGAACCTGGGTCCTCCACGCCCAAGCCCACCACTCACTTCTTACTAGTGGGGCGTTTCTCCACTGAGGTTTCTTCTTACTAGAGACGACCTTCACCTTAGTGGGAGCAATGGAGTCAATGATATCTGAAATTTTAAAGTGGAAGTTTCCTAGAAGTTCTTTTATTGAGTTACAGGACAGATTGGAGGAGGGAGAGCAGACCTGGTTAAAGGTTTCAGTTGAGTTGTCCTTAGTGTTTTTTGTGACTTCTTTCTGGCTACTTGAGTGGATGGACAATAAATACGACAATAAATACGTGGTCAGACAGGACCACAAAATTGTAGGAGAAACACCTCAGTCTTTGGAAGAACCTCAGAGTCCACTTTCTCAGGGAATTATCTTTTGGCTGTAGATGTATTAATAGAAACAACACGAACACTAGCGTCTGTATGTAGGACATGTGCCCAGTTACATAGAAGCAAAACTTAGACGTAAGTCCAGTTCAACGATCACTGTTTTCCCTGGTTGCTGCCAGCCAGTCACCATGGGGATCAAGTCACTGTTGCATCCAGACCCTAGTGGTTAGAACTACAGACTTCCTGGACTGAGTCAGACGGACGAGCCAGATGTAGTTCTGTGGCAGAAGGTCAATGTCTTACTACAAAAATATAATATCAGATTTGACCTTCTGAACCTGCAGATGGTGCAACTCTTCACACTCTGCATCAGGTTCTCCAATGGAGAACAATGGATGAAGCACTCGGTCATGTGACCCGGTGGTTTCTGAAGACCGGCTTTGAAGCCTGTTTGCCTTTTGTGCAGATTGCAGCAATATTTGCTTTGCTCTTTTAGCCGAACCCTGCTAAACTATCGGCAGAGCTGCTGGCAGACACGTCGACTCGAGAGAAAAATAAAAAATGACCACTGCGTTTAGCATTGCTAGGTTCGTACAAATGGCTGGTTGCGTCACATGGGCGCTAGCATGGCAATTACGGTGTCAATCAGTCAAATTTAAAAAAAAATGTATTGCTTCATATAAACTGTCCTGGCGTGGTACAAAACCGATGATCCCCCTTAGAGCGCTTGGGTTCTCCTGTCAGCTTCCTCTATTGACAGAAGAGGCCAAGGTCAAAGGTCAGTCTGGTTTCAGAGGGAGGAGATGGCGAGGTGATGTTTAAAGAGCAAACACAGTGTGGAGCCCCTCCACTGCACCTCTGGAGGGCAGGGAGAGGCTGGAGGTCTGTGTCATAGGTCATATGGATAACCATCAGCTTTCTGGATCATGGTGCGGTCTTGAAGGGTTCATTGTTTTCTGCTGCAGGATGTTTTCAGACTCAGACGAGTCCCCACAGTTCCGGTCAAATGTGGGCGGTACTCTGTGTGACTTTCTTTTCTTTGGTTGAATGTACGATGGAAGCCGACTTCTGTAGGTACGACCTCTGCTGAGGTCTGGACCCCACTCAGCCAGTCCACCGATCAGTGGAAACGCCCCATTGCCTGTTCTATTGTCTGATAAACGGCTTTGATGCAGAGAACACCTCGTCTGTAACCCATGTGTGGGATTAGTGCTGTCGTTCAGAGCTTCAGCGTTTTCTTTCCTGAAACAAAAGCCCGTCTGTTTTTGACTCCGGTAAATCCCGACTCTATCGAGGCGACGCGCTGATATCAGCTCGTCAGCTCACCATGTGACCAGCTCCAGTCGGATAGAGTCTTCTTCAGTCAGCTGTTGTCACATAGGTTTAGACATTTCTGCTGGTTTCCGCCCCTCATACGCACCTTTACAGGTGATTTGAACCAAAGGGGTGTTTCTGTCTTTACCACTCGTCAACCAGCCGACCACAACTGCAGAACTGAGACGAAAACGCAGAGTCTGAACATCATCAGCACTTCCAGAGACTCGCATCTGCTCACATGAGCAGTTACTGCGCCATGAACATTTTGACGGAATAAAACTTAAAACGCTTCTGCTGGTGTTTCAGCAACAGCTTCACATTCTGTTAACATCTTGGTTAAAACTAGTCTGATCAGGCTCCATGCTGGACATGTGTTCCGTTTACACCACTCACACGTGGGCGTGTCCACATGCCTGGTGATGGTGTTTATTGGACTGCTGTAGGTTCCTGGGTGTCGTCATCCTGTGTGGAATCAACGTGGACCTGGTCTACAGCCCTGTGATGGACTGGTGAACATCCAGATGAGCCCAAACACTTTAGATCGTGTCTTTGTCTCTCTGTGCGGTGCCTGCAGGCCTAGGCTGTTTTCCAGGTGACTCAGTCAACTAGATGACCCAGTAACAGGCGACTGAGAGACTACGGGTCCCAGCGGAGCTTCTTTAGGTCTTGTTTCAGCTCTAGTTTCAGCCCTTTCCTGGTCACAAGGCTGCACGCCGGGATTCTCGTTGGTTGGTGGTGCAATTCTGGAACCTGGAAGGATCCTGATATGGGTGGAGGCAGCAGTTGCTGGACTGAAGAACCTGACTGCTTCAACTGCAACAGAGGAACCAAGAAGGTGGATGGTATTGTGTATCTGGTGGTCTTCTCAGAAGTCCTTCTGTGTTTCTGTTTGGATAATTCCTGGAGAGACGTGGATGTGGGAACTGTCCAGTGATCCTATTGGGGAATTGGTGGAGATTTCACAGAGGTGTCAATCGTCCTGATCCATGAGGCTGTTCATGGATCTGGTGTGTCATAGAAGATGAGCAGATGTTTAACTTTGGAGTGAACTCCAGAAGTCTCTCATCTTGCCAACATTCAGGTTTTATAACTGGTATGAATTTCATCATTGGTGGCCACAGAAGCTCTTTCATAGTTTCAACCTCCATCTGTTCTTGTTGTTTTTTGCTCGGATAGTCTCTTCTTCCTTTTTCTTCATCTTCCTGCTATTTATCTTCATCAGTATTCCCCTTGTCTTGTTTCTGTCTGACGCTGGTGACTCTTTTAATCAGCCTCCACAATGGCGGTGAGTCATGACGTTCTCCAGATGGAGATGTTCTCCTCTCCTCCTACGTTGCTCAACCTTATTAAATATAGATAACCCAGAGGACCTGAAGCAAAGGGGAGAGACAAACAAAGTTTCTCGTTTCTGTGGCTCTAACTCACCTCGCCTCTCTGCAGTGCCTGCTCAACCTTTGGAACTCTGGGTAATCTTGTATTTTGGCAGAGAAACGGTGTTGAACAAATTGGTCTGAACGACTTACAGCGATTACACAAACTCGACAAAGAAAAGAAAACGAGGCTAATGCAGCCAGTAAAAAGCAAACAGCCAAATCTCCTTTGTGGGTTAAGAGGTTTTAAAGGCGCTGGTTTCATGGAAGTGAACCGGTGTTGGGTCCACGATGGCGTGTCTGTGGGTTCTGGCAGCAGACGGAGACGCCGACCGGGACCGGCGGCTGCTGGCCTGCAGGCGCTCGGTCAGTTGGTACGGCTTCAGGCTGAACATCATCAAGGAGACCACAGAGAGGCCTCCGGGACTCGGACAGGTACCACACAGCACACCTGAGCTGCTGCTCAGAGATTTACCCACAAAATCAAACGGGCTGAGTGGCTTCTTCCTGTCTCATGGAAAGTGTGACACGTATGATGAGATGCAAGTCGAGGTAGTTTGTTGGTTGTAGTCATAAAGCAATACAAGATCCCGCGTGTAAAGAGACCCGGAGAAGCCGTCTGTGACATCACACGCTGGTTGTTTTGGAGCTCTTGTGGTTCATCGTGAAGTGATTGACACTGACAATCTGATGTTGACCTGGATCCCTCATCTCAGTTTTATTTATGAAAGTATTTATAAATGTGCTGGATCAGATTTGGATAAATCGCAACAGAAACACAAGAAGAAATTTGGAACAATGAAGTCAACATCTCAAAACTGTGTTTTGAGATGTTGAGTAAAAAGATAAAATAGCAGATGAACCTGCAAATAGAAAGCAAAATAATGTCAGACACAGTAACCTGGAAGAGCATCGCTGCAGAAATGAAAGGACGGGTGACACCGCCATCTCAAAGGATGCTTTAATATTAGCATATATAAAAACAGGCGAGTCAGCCCATCTTCTTCCTCCTTGTCTTCGGGGTGACGCACAGCGACCGAGCTGCCAGCGCGAGGGAGCGCGGCTGCAGCAGGTTGGACTGATGCTGTAATCACAAACCACAAACATGTTTTTAGAAATGAGGAGGAGAAGCTGCCTGCAGTGTTCGGTTCTTGGTGTAATGACGGCGGACCGGGTATGCTCAGTTTGTGTCAGCTTATGATGCCTCAGATTCTGGGTCGCGTCTAACCGAGACATGTTGAACTGGGACAGAAATGGACCCAACTGACCACCAGCTCAGTCTCATGGACCTGCAGTTGCCTAAATAAATCAGATGTATATTACACATAATATCCACTGCTCTAAATGATTGAACAGTTTTTAATCAAAGTTTAGCTGAATGTCAGTATTGATCGGGCCAGTTGGTATCAGAAGGTTGTTAATCAGTTTCAGCTTATTTGGTCTTAATGGAATCAACAGCAGGTGAACTAGAGGAGCAACAATGAGAAGACCTCCAGAACAGGAACTGTTCAGGTGGAGGACACTGACACTTCTCACTCCTCATCTGTTCTGGCTATGTTTCACTCGTTTTACATTCGTTCAGGGTCAGTCAGAGAGTCAGAGTCAAGTTTATTGTCAATTCTACTACATGTGAGATACATACAGAGAATCGAAATTACGTTACTCTCAAACCCTCGGTGCTGCACAATAAATAAATGTTAAACCCAAAGTGCAAATTAAAAAGAAACAAGTTATGGCATGACGTTTGGTTTAAGTGTACAATTGAATTCAATTCAATTTTCAATTCAATTTTATTTATATAGCATCTATTACAACACAAGTTGTCTCCAGGATCTTTCCAGAGATCCAGAACATGACCCCCGAGCAATTATTACATAAACAACGGCAGGTAAAAACTCCCCTAGTGGAAGAAAAACCTTAAACCAAACAGTGGCAGGAAAAACTCCCCTTTAAGAGGGAAGAAACCTGGATCAGGACCTGGATCATGAGGGGGGACCCTCCTGCTGAAGACCAGCCGGGTAGAGCAAGAAATAAGAAAGAATAGAGACATAGAGACACCGTCAAAGGTACAAGACAGGATACAATAGTAACTATCATCAGTAGTCCAATTAGACTTCTGTGTATATGGGTGATATATGGATAGACGGTGATCCAAGGGGATGAGGACTGCAGGTCGGGATGTCAGCAAGTATCCAACAGACATCCACACAGACAGGTGAAGGCAGACACTGGGATGGTCAGAGGTGGAACTGCAGGTCAGCAAGCAGCTCCTGAGGTTCTGGTCTGCAGGACATGTACAGAAGAGGAAAAGAAGGGCCAGACAAGCACAAAAAAACTACAAGAACAATGGACCACAATTATGCTTATGGGATACTGTTAACAAATGAGGGTTGAGGTGAAGCAGAGACAGAGAAGGCAAAGAGAAACAGAGAAGGTGAAAGGCACCACTCAGTGGATCATGTTGGTGCCCCCCTGCAGCAGAGGCCTATAGCAGCATATCTACACCGAAGCTGTTGAAGATGAGCTGCTCTAATCTGGTCCTGTAGCTGCAGCTTTGACTACTGGCCCTGACACATTAAGGTACTAAATGTACACTAACTATATGCTTTATTAAACAGAAATGTTTTAAGTTTAGTTTTAAAGGTGGAGGTGGTGTCAGCCTCCTTCACCCAAACTGGAAGTTGGTTCCAGAGTGATGGTTCCTGATAACAGAAGACCCGTCCTCCAAATCTACATCTGGATCTTCTAGGAACTACGAGTAAACCTGCACTCTGAGAACGGAGAGCTCTATTAGGAACGTACGGTACTATCAGGTCTTGCAAATATCGGGGCGCTAGGCCATTTTGGACTTTATATGCCAGTAATAAAATGTTGAATTGGATTCTAAATTTTACGGGGAGCCAATGGAGGGAAGCTAAAACTGGAGAGACGTGTTCTCTCTTGTTGGTTCCTGTCAGCACTCGCGCTGCTGCATTTTGGATCATCTGGAGGATCTTCAGAGAATTACCAACAACACGTTACAGTAATCTGGTCTAGAAGACATTTTTAAGTAGTCGAGTAGGGATTGGGTCTAACAGACACGTGGATGGTTTAGATCCATTGACGACTGAGGTCAGCTCAGAGAGGTCAACAGGAACAAAACAGTCTAGAGTCAGGTCAGAGCATAAGGGAGTCGCCAAGGTTGAAGAAATGCCCACAGCCACTGCCGGGTGGGCCTGGGCGATTTCCTCTCTAATTCTGACAATTTTATTGCTAAAGAAGCTCATAAAGTCTTCACTACTGAGAGCTGCAGGGATGCACGGCTCAACAGAGTTGTGGCTCTTTGTCAGCCTGGCTACAGTGCTGAACAGAAAACGTGGGTTATTTTTATTATCCTCTATTAACACTGAATAATAGGCTGTTCTAGCTTTGCGAAGCGCTTTTTTATACACTATTAGACTATCTTTCCATGCATAATAAATATCTACAGACCTACTAGAGTACCACTTTCTTTCCATTTTACGCACTTTCTGTTTTAACATACGAATATGTGAGTTAAACCAGGGAGTTAAGATCGCCGCTACTCCTCCACCTCGACCTGTGATTCGAGGAATATGATAATTAAAGTAACCGGACGGCGTCGATTCATTTAAACTAACAAACTCTTCTTCTTGGAGCCATGTTTCTGTTAAGCAGAAAATGTCACTCCGGGTCTCAGTAATTAGATCATTTTCTAATGGAGACTTGGAGCTTAAAGATCGTATATTTAGTAATCCGCATCTAATTGTTTGGTCTTTAGTTCGCACTAAATGCGTATTTGTTTTTATTTTTATGAGGTTATTTTGGTTAACGCCTCTATTACGTCGCACTTGGTAAACATTTGGAGGACGGGGAATCGATACTAAATCTATTTTACTTGGCACCTCGTTAGAATCTCCAATTACATCATTTACTTCTACCTTTTTATTGGCAGGCGATAGTCCTCGAGAAGCAGCAGAGAAGCGTGTAAGACTGCAGCTCTGCATCCCGGCCTGGACCCTGGATTGTCAGGGGGAGGATCTAATAATATCAGCCAGATTTCTAGAGATAAGAGCTGCACCATCCCACCATCAAAAAAAACTAAAATCAGAGTATAAGGATTCGAAGAATCAGAGCCCGTAACGCCGTGCAGACAGACACAGACAGCGAACAACAAACAGGAAGTGACGCAATACGTTACCCACCCAGCCTAAAGTCTAGAGAACAGTTTTTCGTCTGATTAACGTGACCTGGTGCAAAGTAGGCGGTCCAGTTCTGCCATAAGTTCCTGGTGCAGAGACTGAGGTCAGAGTGATTGAGGGTGGGGGGGCAGGGAGGGAAACGGTGGAAGAGCAGGGAGAGTGTTCAGCTTCCTGACGGGTGGGTGGGGTCTCTCACCATGCTGAGGGCTTTGCGAGTCAGACGGCTGCTGTAAATGTCCTGGAGTGAGGGGAGAGAGACACCAACGATCTTCTCAGCTGCTCTCACGACACGTTGGAGAGACTTGTGGCAGGTTGCGGTGCAGCTCCGTACCACGCGGGGATGCAGCTGGTCAGGATGCTCTCGATGGCGCCTCTGTAGAAGGTTACCTGATGGGGGCGGGGCTCTGGCTCTTCACAGTTTGCAGAGGAAGTAAAGACGCTGCTGTGCCTTCTTGGCGAGTGATGCGGTGTTACCAGTCCAGGAGAGGTCCTCTGAGATGTGGACACCCTGGAACTCGGTGCTGCTCACCCTCTCCACAGCAGCACCGTTGATGTTCAGAGGAGCATCCTGGGTGTGTTGTCTCCTGAAGTCAGCAACAATCTCCTTGGTCTTCTCCACGTTCAGGGAGAGATTGTTGTCTGCACCACTCTGCCAGGCGGCTCACTTCGCTCCTGTAGTTTAGAGGTGTTGATCCCCAGCTGGTCCAGATTGTGAACAGCTGCTGGGGGATGATGGTGTTGGATGTTGAACTGAAGTCAATGAAAAGCATTCTCACATAAGCGTTTCTGGTGTCCATATGTGTGAGGGCTGTGTGGAGGGCAGTGGAGATGGCGTCGTCAGTGGACCGGTTGGAGCGATATGCGAACTGGTAGGGGTCCAGAGAGGGGGGGGGGGGGGGGGGCGCAGGCGCAGCCTTGATATGATGCATGACTAGCCGTTCAAAGCACTTCATGATGATGGGAGTCAGTGCGACTGGACGGTAGTCGTTGGAGCAGGAGGGAGATGACCGTTTTGGGACCGGACGGATGTTGGTGGCTTTGAAGCACGTGGGAACCACCGCCTGACTCAGTGACATGTTAAAGATGTCTGTGAAGACCTCCGTGAGTTCTCCTGCACAGTCTCTCAGTACACGACCAGGTATGTTGTCAGGACCCGGAGCTTTGCGAGCGTTGATCCTGCTGAGGGATCTCCTCACAGTGTCCGGTGACAGCGTCAGCACCTGGTCGCCGGGAGGGGGTGGTGCTTTCTGTGCGGCGATGGTGTTGTGTGCCTCGAAGCGGGCGAAGAAGGTGTTCAGCTCATTCAGCAGGGATGTGCTGCTCTCACAGGTCTGCGGTGGGGGCTTGTAGTCCGTAATGGTCTGAATCCCTCGCCACAGGCTCCGTGTGTCCCTGCTGTTGCTGAAACGGCGGGCTATCCTCCTGGAGTACCGTCTCTTAGCCTCCCTGATGCCATGGGACAGGTTGGTCGTAGCTGTCTTTAGACCCACTTTGTCTCCAGCTCTGAAGGCAGCGTTCCGAGCCCTCAGGAGTCTGTGGACTACCTTTGTCATCCACGGCTTCTGGTTGGCTCTGACTTTGATGGTTCTGGAGTCTGTTACATCATCGATGCACTTGGCGATGTAGGCGGTAACAGACTACGTGTACTCCTGGAGGTCTGTGGTGTTGTTGATGGTGGCAGCTTCTCTGAACATGCTCCAGTCTGTGGTGTTGAAGCAGTCTCGAAGTGCCTCTGTGGACCCCTCTGGCCACACCCGGACCTGCTTCCAGACTGGTCTGACAACTTTAACCAGTGGCCTGTATGCTGGCAGTAGCATGACAGTGATGTCGTCTGAGGCACCGAGGTGGGGGAGGGGGTGGGCTTTGTAGGCTGTCTTGTTGTTGGTGTAGACTTGGTCCAGAATGTTGTCTCCTCGCGTGGGGAACTTGATGTGGTGGTGAAGATTTGAAAAGATGGTCCTTGGGTCTGCGTGGTTGAAGTCCCCCGCCAGGATGAGGAAGGCCTCAGGGTGGGCTGTCTGCTGCTCGCTGATCCGCTGGTACAGCTCGGTCAGCGCCTCTCTCCTGGTGTTGGTGGAAGGGCTGGGGGGGATGTAGACAGCAGTGAGTAGTATGACCGAGTATTTGCGCGGTAGATAGAAAGGACGACATTACAAATCATAAACTCCGCCAGGGGTGAGCAGTGTTTGCAGACCACCACAGCATCTCTACACCAAGCATCACGGAGGATGCATGGACGGCGGTCCTTACCTGCCTCGGTGTGTGCTCGGTCCGCCCGGTAGCAGGTCAGCTGGTCGAGCTGGATAGCGGGGTCCGGTATGCTGCTGTTGAGCCATGTTTCTCTCTCACAGTCCTCTCGGTGGAGCAGAGTAATCGGATGTGGTCCAGTTTGTTGTCCAGCGAACGAACGTTGGCCAACACGATGGAGGGGACCGTCGGTTTGGTCGGGTTCTCCGCCAGTCTCGTCCGGATACCGGCTCGCTTACAGCCACACCCCGACTGTGTTCAGATATCGGGATGAAGTTCTTGGAGGCATTGCCAAACCTATGCTGGTGCAGTGGCTCCTTGGTTCTTCCTGCTGTACAACAATGCTTGGACTCATGGGGCGTCATGGGAGTCTGCAGGTACACTATATGACCAAATATATCGGCTCACCTGCCTCGACTCCACATGACCTTCAGTGACCTCTCATTCCTGATCCATACGGTTCAATATGACATCGGTCCACCTCTGCAGCTGTAACACCTTCAGCTCTCCTGGGAAGGCTGTCCACAAGGTTGAGGAGTGTTCATGGGAATCATTCTTCCAGAAGGACATTTGTGAGGTCACACTGGTGTTGGACCAGAAGGTCTGGTTCTCAGTCTCCGCTTTGATTTATCCCAAAGGTGTTCCGTCGGGTTGAGGTCAGGACTCTGTTCAGGCCAGTCAAGTTCATCCACACCAGACTCTTCAGGTCTTCATGGACCTGCTTTGTGCACTGGTGCACAGTCATGTTGAAGAGGAAGGAACCAGCTCCAAACTGTTTCCACAAAGTTGGGAGCTGTCCAAAGGTTCTTGGTATGGTGACGCATTCAGAGTTCCTTTCACTGGAAGGGTCCAAGTCCAGCTCCTGAAGAACAACCCCACACCATAATCCCCCCTCCACCAAACTTTACACTTGGAACAATGCAGTCAGACAGGTACCGTTGTCCTGGTAAACACCAAACGCAGACTGGTCCATCATATGGAGACGCCATTCGTCACTCCAGAGAAGGCTTCTCCACCTTTCCAGAGTCCCGTGGCGGTGTGTTGTACACCGCTGCATCCCACGCTTTCCATTTCACTTGGTGATGTATTTCTTGGATGCAGCTGCTCGGACATGGAAACCCATCCATGAATCTCTCTGAACAATGTTCTGGAGATGATCTGAAGGTCACATGAAGGTTGTAGGTCTGTAGTGATCGACTCTGCAGAAAGTTGGAGACCTCTTGGCACTTTGCTCCTCAGCCTCCTCTGACCTGCTCCATCAGTTTACATGGTACATATACATAATACAGCTGACAGTTGACTGGAATATTTAGGAGCCAGGAAATCTCAGGATTGGATTTGTAGGTCAGGTGACATCCTGTCACAGGTCCACGCTGGACTTCACTGAGCTCCTGAGAGCGACACGTTCTTTCACAATAGTTCTAAAAACAGTCTGCATGCCGAGGTGCTGGATTTTAGACACCTGTGGTCATGGAAGTGACTGGAACACCTGATACCCATTATTTGGATGGGAGAGCCAATACTTTTGCCAATATAGTGTAGTTCCTGGAGGATAAAGGAGGTCATACCTGGCTGCCAGGTATGACCTGGCAGAACACATTAGATCTGGGCTTTAAGGGTTGGATCTGGGCCCTAGTGGTCAATAGGCGAACTGCAGCTCAGTCTGAACTTGATCGTCAACAGAGCTTTCATATTGTTTCTCTCAGCCTCCAATCACCCCCCATGGTCGATTTGGGATCTGTCTTGGTGCTCCTCTGCGGTTTTTGACCTGAATGAGAAGTTTACGTAACCCCCTGTCTGCTGGAATGCCCCACAAATCTGCTAATTAATCACCCACGGTTCTTTCCTGCAGCTCAGCAGTTGCATCCTCAGCTGGTGTTTGTAGTCAGTCAGGATGAAGATCAGCAGCCGGAAGGATACCAGGAGCTCATGGCCGGTACAGCTGCTGTGTCCTCTATGTCCAGTGTGGGCGAATTCAGAGTCCACATAGAGCTACAGCTTCAGACAGAAGCTCATTGTCCGAGGATAAGGCTGCCTGCTGGGATGTGTGTGAGCGGGGACTGCTATGGAATGAGCCCTGGGTGGAAGTGGGTTGTATTTTCTGCTGCTCAGAAACGTGACATCATGTTCTCCTGCTGCTGGACCATTGATCATCATGCATCTGTAGAACAAGTTCCAAAATGATTTGGAGGCTGTTCACTGTTAATTTGGGGGTAGTAGCCTTCACTGCTGCTCCTCCACATCCAGAAAAGACACTTGAGGAGGTTCATCTGGTTGTGATATCTCCTGAATGCCTCTCTAGGGAGGTGTTTTAAGGATATCCAACCAGGAGGGAGGAAGGAACTAAGGGACTTTGGGCCTAGTGCCAAGCATGTGATCAGTTGCAAACATGGCTCCATATCAACTCTCCAGAGTGTCCTGGCATCCCTCGATCCCTCTGGGTCCGCAGGTCCTCTACTGGCCGCTAGGGTCCGGGTTGACTGCGTGGGCGGCAGCGTTCCTCTTCTCTGAAGCTAATTGGCAGGTTGTTGTCTCTGCAGTTAGCAGCAGCACCCTGCTGGATAATTGTAAACATCTGAATAACCATTAGATGACGCCACGGCGGTGAGAGGTGACGTCCAGGAGGAAGACTGGGATAAATGAACGGCTGACGGTGACGATGGGTGGCAGGGCTGACTTCTTTATCTGAAAGTGGTATCGGACGTAGTTACACTGACACGCTCATATTCAGTGGTATCAGGAAGTTTTTCTTACCCTGGTGTCGGACTAGTGGGCCGGCCCGGTTGGACGAGCAAAGGACTTGCCCTCGGTGCCTCATCGCCTCATCGGCATGTCGGAGGTGTGACGTTCTGGCTCAGACGTAGAATGTACGTTGATGCTTCAAAGTTCATGTTCTCTCTGAAAACGTCACTTTACCCAGTAAGTTTCTGACGGTTCTGAGCAAAGCTGACGACGTTGAAAATAAAACTAAATTGGTGAGAAATAATGGTGAGGTTTGTGGTTTATTGTTGCAGTTTTTATATTTAGAAAACGGCAACTATGGACGGACCTGAAATTACAGCGTAAGAAAGAGTCGCTGTCACGTCTGTTTTTTCAAATCCTTTTTGATTTTATTGGCTCGGAGGTTTAACACTGGGAGACTTTTATGTTGGCGGGACCGATATCAGCTCGGTGGCCTGGCGGGCTGCTATCACAGGCTGTTGAGCTGTGCCTGTGTTTTCAAGATGACTCAGCTGCAGGCGAACTTGGAGGTCACCTGGAGCCAGTTAGCTCAAAGTAGCTATTTTAGCTTGGCTGGCTAGTTCATGCTAGCGGATGTTAGCTCAAATTCATTCGGATCAAATCTGTCCCGTCATCTTTGCTCTTGATGTCACTGCTGAAATGACATCTAAGTCAAGGAGCCGGACCTGAAACAAGGACAAGCAGACTGAGCTCTACCAGGGTTTTGGCCAAGGCCCCTCGTCTAGTGGAGCCATCAGAAAACCGGTCAGTGTTGGCTGGTTAGTCGGCCTAGAAGAGTCGAGCTGCTAGAGTCAACATCTAACAGGGTCATGCTGCCTGCCCCCTATCTAGCACTAGATAGTGGTCTTTAGCTGGGGATGTATGTGGGTGCTGCTGGCTGAGCCACCTTCACCCCCAGATCCCTCTGGACACTTCCAGAAGTTGAGCATTTTAACATGGAGGTCAGTAGAGACCAACTCACTGTTGGATCCAGACCCTGGTGTTCTGTGGGGGAACCGCGGGTCTGGGACTCCAGGGGTTTGGATCCAGACAGGCGGTTCCTCTACCGACTGCTGGGGTCTGGATCACTGGATCTGGATCTGTAGGGGAACCGCGGGTCTGGATCCGGACCCTGGTGTTCTGTAGGGGAACCTACCAAGTGGAACGGCTTGAGTAAACAAAGTCGTGGTGCGTTCTGCTATGAACATGAAGTTGAAGTTAAGGGATCTGTCTGCATTAGATCCATGTGTGCGTTTCCTCACAAACGGCTTCACCTGGGTCTCTTCCGGTTTCTCCACATGGACGCTGTTTCATTAGACCAGATTGACTGGTCCTCTGTTCTTCAGCAGCAGCTCTGACTACTGCTGGTTTTCTCAGGAAGTGTTGCTTCAAATGTGTCAAATGACTCTCCTGTCATGCGTCTGTTAGTGGGACCAGGCCAC
Organism: Xenentodon cancila; assembly: GCA_014839995.1. Classification (NCBI taxonomy): domain Eukaryota; kingdom Metazoa; phylum Chordata; class Actinopteri; order Beloniformes; family Belonidae; genus Xenentodon; species Xenentodon cancila. Next base: position 117,386 of record CM026206.1, read on the forward strand.
CACCCTACAAAGCCTTTCTTGTTTGCTGCTGTTGGGTCACTGCTGGGGCTCATTTCTCATATGAGGCCAAACTGGATCAGTCTGCCACCAGAGCCAGACCTTTCTGATTACACAATCTGTAATAAGGCCACTGAGGAGAAACCAAGGCAGCACAAGTGTTGTTGGTTCAAAACAGGAAAAAAAAGATTTTCTGCATGTAACACCCTTATTGGGTTCAAACTAATAACGGATGTCTTTTTGGCTCTTTCTTGAGTTCATGTCATACTTTTTTAGTGATTAAAAAAGTATGTTCTGCATGGATTTATCCAAACCAAAGCCAACCAACCAAAGTCTAAAGATAACATCTTCTGTTATCAGGCACCATCACTCTGGAACCAACTTCCAGTTTGGGTGAAGGAGGCTGATACCACCTCCACTTTTAAAACTAAACTTAAAACATTTCTGTTTAATAAAGCATATAGTTAGTGTACATTTAGTACCTTAATGTGTCAGGACCAGTAGTCAAAGCTGCAGCTGCAGGACCAGACTAGAGCAGCTCATCTTAAACAGCTTCGGTGTAGATATGCTGCTATAGGCCTCTGCTGCAGGGGGGCACCACCATGATCCACTGAGTGGTGCCTTTCACCTTCTCTGTTTCTCTTTGCCTTCTCTGTCTCTTCTTCACCTCAACCCTCATTTATTAACAGTATCCCATAAACTTAATTGTGGTCCATTGTTCTTGTAGTTTGTTGTGCTTGTCTGGCCCTTCTTTTCCTCTTCTGTACATGTCCTGCAGACCAGAGCCTCAGGAGCTGCTTGCTGACCTGCAGTTCCACCTCTGACCATCCCAGTGTCTGCCTTCACCTGTCTGTATGGATGTCTGTTGGATACTTGCTGACACCCCGACCTGCAGTCCTCATCCCCTTGGATCACCATCTATCCATATATCACCCATATTCACAGAAGTCTAATTGGACTACTGATGATAGTTACTATTGTATCCTGTCTTGTACCTTTGACGGTGTCTCTATGTCTCTATTCTTTCTTGTTTCTTGCTCTATCCGGCTGGTCTTCAGCAGGAGGGTCCCCCCTCATGAGCCAGGTCCTGGTCCAGGTTTCTTCCCTCTTAAACGGGAGTTTTTCCTGCCACTGTTTGGCTTAAGGTTTTTCTTCCACTAGTGGAGTTTTTACCTGCAGTTGTTTATTTAATAACTGATCGGGGGTCATGTTCTGGGTCTGTGGAAAGCGCCTAGAGACAACTTGTGTTGTAATAGACGCTATATAAATAAAATTGAATTGAATTGAATTGAATTCTGTGTCTGGTTGACTGCTCATGCTTGTTTTCTCCAGATTATTGGAAGCATGGAAGTGGTTACAACGAAGAGAAGAAGATGTTAGAAGGATGCAAATAAAGACTATACATCTTATTGACATTTATTTCCCTACAGCATAGACCCAGTACTTAATGTCTCTTATCAACTTAATTTTAAATGTTAGTGAATATCCGATCTTACATTTGAGACCTGCAAAGCATTCCAACAAAGTTTAGACAAAGTTTTTACCACTCTGGACAGTCTTGAAATAGAATACAAACATTCCAGGTCATCTTCTTTGTCTTTGATCTGTAGCACGCAGAGATTAGAAAAAATCTGGAATACTGATCACAAACATATATCAGAGTGTCATCTGCAGGTTACGTGACATTTGTAAAAACAGTATTATTTAGAATTAAAGAAGCACAGGTCCTCATACTGACTCTTGTGGTACTGCTCAGCTAGTACAATTTGTGTTTCTATGGTGATGGTGTATCACAGATGCCTTTCAGTCCAAAGATGTCTCCTGTGGATGAGGTTTACATCAAGGAATTCTCCATTAGTGTTTGTCTTTGGTTGGTGTGTTATATTCAGAGTTGATGATCAATCCTGCAACTCATCGTCTCTACTAAAGTGTCCTGTTGTGATCCTGCCACAGGATGAAAGACACACACACAGACAGACAGACACACAGACAGACACACATACATACACACACACAGAGATACACACACATACATACATATATACATACACACACACAGAGATACACACACATACATACATACATACATACATACACACACACACATACATACATACATACATACATACATACATATACATACATACATACATACATACATACATACACACACATACATACATACATACACACACAGAGATACACACAGACACACAGACACACAGACAGACACACAGAGATACACATACATACATACATACATACATACACACACACACAGATACACACACATACATACATACATACATACATACACACACAGAGATACACACAGACACACACACAGACAGACAGACAGACATACACACACAGAGATACACACAGACACACTCATTCTGCTGGTTCAGATCAAGGCTCCTGATCAGCTCATGACCAAAGCTCTGGTATCGGAATCAGGATCTGAAAGTCACAAATGGAACATCTTATTTTCAGACAGATGTTTTTTTCCTGGAAACTCTTCCAAACAAATTCAGGTTCAGTCTTCTAATTCTGCTGTCATGGACCTTAACACCTAACCGGCTCAGTAAGGTTTGTAGGCTCTGAGACGGAGCTCCTGGTTTTCCAATCTTGGGGTAAATCTGCTGGGATGTCCTCTTCTGTCTTGAAAATTGTCCATCTGTGAATAGGCTTCCTCTCTGGAGAATGTTTACTTTTAGATTGTTTAGAAGTGACTTAACTCTCACCAGATGGGTGTGTGGGAACAATTGTTTCTCTAAGACTATTGCTAATGTCTTTTCCTCTTGGCGTTACGTTAATTCTTTGGTTAATTGCTAAAAAATCTGCTTTTACACAGTTACAGCTGTTGATGAGGATTCTTCATATGTCCAACCAGTCACCTGAATCTGTCATTTTCTGTCTCTTTCAGAAAGAACTGAGTCTTCCCAGAAGAGGCAGTTTGTAAGTACCCAGAATCCTCTGCATCGGATCCAAGTCTGGATTGTCATCACGTTCTACAGTTGTTCCCTGGAGATGTTGGGGAAGCTTTGCAATGAGCCTGACACACATTTTACAGTGTATAGAGCAGCTCTGGAGGCCCTTCATGTGTGTGTAGATGTTGTAGATGAATCACAATCCGTGAATGGTGAGGAAGGTTTAGTCAGTTTGGTCGACTCCGCACACACTCTCCTGATCCCACCGCTGCTAACAGGTTTTTATCACACTTTTATACATTAACTCTGACCCTGTTCAAGTCAAGGTTGTACTTGTTGCCTCTTGTGAGTTATAAGCACAGCAAATGGAACATATATTTTAGTGTTCGGTGTATCTTTACCAAGGGAGAACATCCAGTTTCATCCTGATCATTTCTGATACCAGTTTTTCCCTGATGCAATAGCGTGACTCTTAAACGTGCTGTACCATCAGTACATCTCCAGTGGTTTCTGGAAGTACAGAATGAGAGCTTTCTGATTTACTAACATAGCGCCATTCGTGATTCCAGAGAAGGCGTCACCACTGCTCCAGAGTCCCGTGGCGGCGTGCTTTACACCACTGCATCCGATGCTTTCCATTTCACTTGGTGATGTATTTCTTGAATGCAGCTGCTCGGACATGGAAACCCATTCATGAAGCTCTCTGAACACTGTTCTGAAGCTGATCTGAAGGTCACATGAAGGTTGTAGGTCTGTAGTGATCTACTCTGCAGAAAGTTGGAGACCTCTTGGCACTTTGCTTCACTGAGCTTCACTGAGCTCCTGAGAGCGACACGTTCTTTCACAATAGTTCTAAAAACAGTCTGCATGCTGAGGTGCTGGATTTTAGACACCTGTGGTCATGGAAGTGACTGGAACACCTGATACCCATTATTTGGATGGGGGAGCCAATACTTTTGCCAATATAATGTATTTGACTTTAGTCTAAAAATATAAAGCAAATTAAAGCATGTTTTTGGTTGCGCATTGAGAATTTCCCTCTGCTCTGTGACACAAATGCATCTACACACACATACCTGTGCAACAAATTTGGTGCTTGTTTAGTTATTAAAAAGAATTGTCTGACAACAGTTATAATTAATATTCAGAGAATTACTTGGACATCCAGCCAACAACACGTTACAGTAATCTAGTCTAGAAGATACGAACGCAGGAATTAGTTTTCCAGCATCACTCTGGGAGAGGATGCTCTGATCTTTGTGATATTACAGAGGTGGAAAAACGTGGTTTTACAAACCTGATTAATATGCTGTTTAAATGACAAATCCTGATAGAATATAACGCCACGGTTCCACACAGTTTTACTGGAGGCCATCGCAAGACCATCTAATCCCTTCCTGAGGTGTTTGGAACCACAAACAACAACCTCTGTTTTATCAGAATTTAGGAGTTAAAAATTTCTGGACATCCAGTCCTTGATGTCCTTAAGACACCTGAAGTTGGTCTGATGGTTCTGTTTCATCTTCATAGACAGATACAGCTGCGTATCATCAGCATAACAATGAAATTTAATGCTGTGGTTCCGGATAAAACTTCCCAAGGGCTGCATGTATAAACTGAACAGGATTGGCCCTAGCACTGAACCCTGCGGGACACCATAGCAGACCCTCGTCTGTACTGAAGAAACCTCATGAACATGAACAAACTGGAATCTATCAGACTGATATGATTTAAACCAATCTAGAGCTGTCCCTTTAATCCCAACAACATACTCTAGCCTCTGCAGTAAAATGCTGTGATCTATGGTATCAAAAGCAGCGCCGAGGTCCAGCAGAACCAGTATGGACACTAATCCATCATCTGAGGTCCAGCAGAACCAGTATGGACACTGATCCATTATCTGAGGTCCAGCAGAACCAGTATGGAAACTAATCCATCATCTGAGGTCCAGCAGAACCAGTATGGACACTAACCCATCATCTGAGGTCCAGCAGAACCAGTATGGACACTAATCCATCATCTGAGGCCCAGCAGAACCAGTATGGACACTAACCCATCATCTGAGGTCCAACAGAACCAGTATGGACACTAACCCATCATCTGAGGTCCAGCAGAACCAGTATGGACACTAATCCATCATCTGAGGTCTAGCAGAACCAGTATGGACACTAACCCATCATCTGAGGTCCAACAGAACCAGTATGGACACTAATCCATCATCTGAGGTCCAGCAGAACCAGTATGGCAACTAACCCATCATCTGAGGTCCAGCAGAACCAGTATGGACACTGATCCATCATCTGAGGTCCAGCAGAACCAGTATGGACACTAATCCAGTATCTGAGGTCCAGCAGAACCAGTATGGACACTAATCCAGTATCTGAATCCATAAAAAGGTCATTGGAGACTGGAACCAGTGCTGTTTCTGTGCAATGATGCATCTGAACCCTGACTGAAGAACTTCAAATAGATCATTTCTATACAAACGGTCACACAGCTGCTGCAACGACCTTTTCCCGAATTTTAGAGATAAATGGAAGGTTGGAAATGCCCACAGGCACTGCCGGGAGGGTTTGGTTTATTTCCTCTCTAATTCTGACAATTTTATTGCTAAAGTCTTCACTACTGAGAGCTGCAGGGATGCACAGCTGTTGTGTGAAATTTTCTCAGGTTCATCGGAGGTAGGCACACAGAAAGCACACACAGACTCTGATGAACAATATATATACATATATATTTATTTTACGCAAAGCATAGCATAAGCAATCTATTTGGTTATATGTGGCCTAGTGGTTACAGTGGTGGGCTTGGGCGTGGAGGACCCAGGTTCAAGCCCAGGGCTGCCCACAATGGTAAATCACTGGGGGCCCCTGAGCAAGGCCCTTAACTCCCCAGTTGCTCCCTGGGGTGCTGGTTCTAGCAGCCCACTGCTCACTAGTGAAACTAGTTGATGGGTTAAAAGCAGAGACTAATTTCGGTGTGCATCGTACATACAGTGTGTGCACGATGTCCACACTGACAAGAATGATCAGAAAAGAAAAAAAAACATGTTTTGTAAACCAGGAACCTTTCTCAGAACATGCTATCAAAACAACAGACTTATCCCAGCTCTACTCACAAAATAACAAAAACTTCTCTCAGGCACACAAAAGAAATAAGACTTTTCTCAGGAACTATCGAAATAACAAGACTTTTCTCAGATATAAGCGAACAATTAGAAAAACATCTTACATAACCAATGTTTGGTCTGACCAGGACAACTAACAATAATTCCCCTTACAACGGCTCAACAGAGTTGTGGTTCTTTGTCAGCCTGGCTACAGTGCTGAACAGAAAACGCAGGTTATTTTTATTATCCTCTATTAACACTGAATAATAAGCTGTTCTAGCTTTGCGAAGCGCTTTTTTGTACACTGTTAGACTATCTTTCCATTCACAATAAATATCTACAGAATTACAAGAGAACCACTTTCTTTCCATTTTACCCTCTTTCTGTTTTAATACATGAACATGCAAGTTAAACCAGGGAGTTGAGCTCCTACGGTTAGAGACCCATCCATCCATTATCTAGACCCGCTTACTCTTTCTCAGGGTCACCGGGGTCTGTCGGAGCCTAATCCCGACACATAGTACAGGTCGCCAGTCCATTGCAGGGCCACATAGAAAGACAGAGAACCATGCACATTCACCTACCACCGTTAATGATCAATTAACCTGCATGCATGTTTTTGGGCTGTGGGAGGAAGTCCCGGAGTACCCAGAGGGAACCCACGCAAGCACAGGGAGAACATGCAAACTCCACACAGAAACACCCACCGGGCCGGGAATTGAACCAGAATTGTGAGGCAACAGTGCCGACCACTAAGCCACCGTACTGCCCTGGGTAGAGACCCTCTTTCTCAAAGGAGCGACTGCATCTAAAGCTGAGTGCAGCACATCTGCGGTGCCACAAGGAAAAACAAAACTGGCTTCTTTAGTTCCAGCTCGGCAGTTTTAGACTGAGCGTGAGGATTTTTAAACGTATTATAATCACATTTAGGTTTGGATTTTATTGTAAGACTGGAGTCGTAGATCGCCGCTACTCCTCCACCTCGACCTGTGATTCGAGGAATATGATAATTAAAGTAACCGGACGGGGTCGATTCATTTAAACTAACAAACTCTTCTTCTTGGAGCCATGTTTCTGTTAAGCAGAAAATGTCACGCCACTCTCCACATGTTTCCGGTCTGTAGTTATTTTGATTAACGCCTCTATCACGTAGCGCCTCGTTAGAATCTCCAATGACATCGATTATTTCTATATTTTTATTTCCAGGCGGTTCCTGGAGAAGCAGCAGAGAAGCGTGTAAGACTGCAGCTCTGCACCCCGGCCTGGACCCTGGATTGTCAGGGGGAGGATCTAATAATATCAGCCAGATTTCTAGAGATCAGAGCTGCACCATCCCGGGTGGGATGAATGCCGTCTCTTCTAAGCAGACCAGGCTTTCCCCAAAACGTCTTCCAATTGTCAATGAAGTCATACTGGTATAATGGTGTGTATCACGCTGGTATGTAATCGCAGTCTCATGTCCTGCAGCTGCTCCAACGTCAGTCCAGTAATCACTTCATATTAGCTTTGTGTGCGTGTGTGCGTGCGTGCCCATTGTTGGTGAAATAGCAGTGCGGCATGTGAGCTCCATTTAGCCCATCAAGGTCAGCAGTGTCCTCGGATTTCCCAGAAACCACAACAGCTGCAGCTCCTGAACAGTCTTGTCACGTAAACCTTCCTTGATCCAGGTTTAATGATTGACTGATGCCTGGATATCATGAACATCATGTAAAAAGTGCATGTAGAGGAATAGGAGGGAGGACAAAGGTCCTTTTGGACTCCTATCAGCTGCAGGAAGTCCTCCACTTAAATTATCTACTATTATCAAAGACCCTGCTCCCCACTCAGCCTCCACCCTGCTCCCTGCTCCCCGCTCACCCTCCACCCTGCTCCCTGCTCACCCTCCACCCTGCTCCCCGCTCACCCTCCACCCTGCTCCCCGCTCACCCTGCTCCCCGCTCACCCTCCACCCTGCTCCCTGCTCACCCTCCACCCTGCTCCCCGCTCACCCTGCTCCCTGCTCCCTGCTCACCCTCCACCCTGCTCCCCGCTCACCCTCCACTCTGCTCCCCGCTCACCCTGCTCCCTGCTCCCCGCTCACCCTCCACCCTGCTCCCCGCTCACCCTCCACCCTGCTCCCTGCTCAGCCTCCACCCTGCTCCCTGCTCAGCCTCCACCCTGCTCCCTGCTCCCCGCTCACCCTCCACCCTGCTCCCTGCTCACCCTGCTCCCTGCTCACCCTTCACCCTGCTCCCCGCTCACCCTGCTCCCTGCTCCCCGCTCAGCCTCCACCCTCCTCCCCGCTCACCCTCCACCCTGCTCCCCGCTCACCCTCCACCCTGCTCCCTGCTCACCCTCCACCCTGCTCCCCGCTCACCCTGCTCCCCGCTCACCCTCCACCCTGCTCCCTGCTCACCCTCCACCCTGCTCCCCGCTCACCCTCCACCCTGCTCCCCGCTCACCCTGCTCCCTGCTCCCCGCTCACCCTCCACCCTGCTCCCCGCTCACCCTCCACCCTGCTCCCTGCTCACCCTCCACCCTGCTCCCTGCTCAGCCTCCACCCTGCTCCCTGCTTAGCCTCCACCCTGCTCCCTGCTCCCCGCTCACCCTCCACCCTGCTCCCTGCTCACCCTCCACCCTGCTCCCCGCTCAACCTGGTCCCTGCTCCCCGCTCAGCCTCCACCCTCCTCCCCGCTCACCTTGCACCTCAGGATTGTTTGTGGAAAGTCCTGGTATGACTGCTCTTCAAAACATTTATTTACTGATTAATTAATCGTTTGGCAGTTAAAATGACAACTAGGATGACCTGAAAACTGGAGGTATGATAGTTAAAGATGGTGAACCTTTGAAAGTCAGGAGAAGCAGAATATGGAACTTCAGAAAAGTCAAGTTACTGAGTTTCAGTCAATTAAGTAGTAACGTCTAAGTAGGTATTAACAATTCATTGTAACATTAAAACTTTAGAGTTGTGGTCATTGTATTGGATTTTTAATGAGCTTGTTCAACAATGACGACCTGCATAAAACACTTTGTAAAAGTATGTACTAAATGTGACATAATCTCAGCTGAAAGTTTCAACAAAGGCCCCGTCTCATGTTTCTGGCCCTCCCCCTCGTCCCTCTCCCGCCCCATGTTGTGTCCGGTCCTCCTCAGTCTTCATCAGTACTCTGGTCTCAGTCGGATATCAGACCAGCTGTCTGGAACAGAGGGGGATTACTGTGGCGGCTGCAGCCAGGGAGGGAGCTCCTTCCTGGGGACGAGCAGACGGCAGCGCCCCTCTGATCTGTCTCTGCTGGGGCAGAAACTGACCACTCGTGGAAGTACTGGGGTCTTCTCTCTGACTGTGGAGGATCTGTTCTTCTCCATGGAGGGGCCTGGCTGCTTTTCAGGAGGGTTTATTCTGTTCTTTTCTCGAGATGTTTGGCTCAGTTTGTTCTGCAGGAACACAACAGCCCAGATGGCTCACGTAACTGCGCGAGTTCAGAGATAAGAGCAGGTGCTGACATCATAAACACTCTCCGGTCCTTAACCACAGAGCTGCTGAACTGGATGGTAGTTCTGAAGGATCTTCTGGACTCATGGACGATAGTTCTGTAGAACTTCTGGGCAGTCAGTACATGTGTGATGGACAGATGAGCTGATTCAGGCGGAGGATTATCAAAGATTACTGCTGATCCTTTTGGCCCAGAACACAATGAAGAGGAGGAAGGAGCGCTCGGGAACCCCACACCTTCGTCTCCAGTAAGAGTGTGTCCTCCTCAAAATGCAGGTCAGGCTCAAATAGGGGGGAGTGGTGGCCTAGTGGTTACAGTGGTGGGCTTGGGCATGGAGGACCCAGGTTCAAGCTGCCCACAATGGTAAATCACCCTGAGCAAGGCCCTTAACTCCCAACTGCTCCCCGGGCGCTGCCCTGCTAGCAGCCCCACTGCTCACTAGTGAAACTAGTTGATGAGACTAATTTTGGTGGATCGTACATACGATGTCCACACTAAAAAGAAAGAGAAATAAAGAAAGAGAAAATAAATGTAGTAAAGCAGTTTGCAAAGACCAATAAGATGGTGATGTAACGCTGAGTAACAACTGGTTTGACCTCATGCTGCTCTCAGCACGGGTCTGAGAACGTAGCTGGATGTGTGATGGAGAAGGTGCATCCTACGTTGATGTAAAACGCCATCAAGTCGTCTTCAGGTTTAAAATATGGTCAATAAAACTTCAGATGAGCAACACAACATATTAATTCATTTCATCTCAGTTTTACCCTGATCAATTATTACATAAACATTACTACCAACAAAATGCTGAAGCAGTGTGTGTGAAACTAAGTCCACCCAATGATTCAGCAACTTCTAGAAGAAACATTCATGATTTTGAAGGAATTGTGGTCTATTTGTCATGACTGACAGGTGTCCAATTCCAGACCATCGTCCCTCCACCGCCGTGCTTCACAGTGGGTCTAAGGTGTTTCTGCTGGTTTTCTCCAAACATGGTTCTGGTCATTAAAACCAAACATCTCCACTTTGGTCTCATCTGTCCAGAGGATGTTGTTTCATAGGTCTGTTGGTTTGTTCAGATGCAGGTTTGTGAACCTCAGTCGAATGTCCATTTTCTTTTTTACACTGAAAATGTTTTTTTCCTGGTCACGTTGTCATACGCAGGTTATATCTGCTGGGAATTTAACTCCTGAGAAGATTGACAACAGTCTTGTAAATCATCTGTTACTCTGTAGAGCATTGAACTCCAGATTGTTTGGAAATGGTTTTATAACCTTTCCCGACTGATGTAGACCAATGCTGATGTCTTTCCCTCTTGGCATTGTGTTTACACTTACCTTAATGGTCCAGACCAGCAAACTGCAGAAACATCTGATTTCTAGAGGTCTGTACAGACAAAAAAATGTTGTAAGTTTTTTCAGGTTTGGTTTGGGATGACGTCACAACCTCCAGGTTTTAAACATTTTTAAATGTCACAAGCTCACACACCTGTCCTCACCACCCCTCCTCGCCTCCTCCTCTCTTCATCCTTTCATCCTTTGTTCTTCCCCTCCCTCCTCTCTTGGCAGAATCTGCTCACCGGCTCAGTCACGTTGCCACGGCAACAGCAGCCTCCTCCTCCAGCACCTGCTGTCCCCCACCTCCTTCCATCCCCCCACCCCTCAGCCCCCTGTCCTGTCCTCCTCCTCTCCCTCCCTCTGCTGCTCTGACGGCCCTCTGTCGGCCCCCGTTTACCAGCGAGGAAACCCCTTCCCCTGGAGGTAAGGCCACCGCCCACATCATGTGACCTCCTGACACACCTGTGAGGTTGTGTTGGCTTCAGTCCATCAGGACTTTTAAAGCTGCTCTGAAGAGAGAAACCTCTCTTTGTTACATAGCAGATAAATAGTATTGATCAGAGCAGATTATTCACAGAAAACAGATTAAAAGTCAACTCATTTAAAGTTTGATGTTCCATCTTGGTTTCACACCACGTCAGCACGTACCTGCAGGTTTAGCTAGAAAAGGCGTGATGCGTGTTTCTGCACACTGACTGCCTCTCAGGAACTCTCACATCGGAGTTACGTCCAGTAACTACCACTTCCTCCAACAACAGAAGGGATGACATCCGACCATCTGACAGGTGGACCATGGAGCAGTGAGACAGAAGATTGATGGATCTGGACCTCAGCCATCAGTAGCTTCTGTTGGTGTTCCCTTTCTGTCTCAGAGCGTTGAGGTTTGAGTGTAGTATTTCCACCCTAGTATTAGTATTTCCACCCTAGTATTAGTATTTCCACCCTAGTATTAGTATTTCCACCCTAGTATTAGTATTTCCACCCTAGCATTAGTATTCCAGTATCAGTACGTCTAAATCTGAGACCGTGGTTCTAAGTTGGAATGTCCTGTCTTGGTTTGTGAAGGAGTCAGAGTATGTTGGGGTTTTGATCATGAGGGAGGTCGAAGAATTGACAGCTGGAACAGCTCTGTAGTCATGTGGTCTCTTGTCTGTTGTGGTGAAGAGACCAAAGACTCAGTTTATTGGTGGATCTGTCCCCCCCTCACCCATGGAACTGTGGGTAGTCACTAAAAGAACCAGATGGAGGATACAAGCGATTGAGATTAGTTTCTTCTGCAGTTCTGGACTCTCCATTAAAGATAGGAAGTCCAGTCATCTAGGAGAGACTCAGAGTCACTGCTCCTCCATATCCACAGGGGAGACAGTTGAGGTGGTTCATCTGGTTAGGATGTCTCCTGGATGCCTCCATGGGGAGCAGGTGGGCGGAGGGAGGAAGGGCGGGCAGGTGGGTGGTTGGGTGGGCTTGTGTTTAATTAGGTAAAAATGTTGCTGGTTATTTCTTGTAGATTTATTAGATGGACTGATGACTATCTCCATCCTTCTCCACCATAGAAGCAGATGTCTCTAATACTCCAGATTGTCATATCAATATACAGTATTATAATTAGTTAATAATTAAAATATAAAGACATCAAGTATGTCAGTGGATGTAAAGTCAGATCTGCTTCTGTTTGTTGGTCTCAGGGAAGCTCCTGGTCTCCTCCCAACAGTCCCTGTGGTGTTCAGATGCCTTTAGTTCCTGGTGTAATGAAAGTGTTCCAAAGGTTCTAGATGTTCTCAGATGAATGAGGACTCACTTCAGGATGTTGTATCTGAAGTCAGCTCAAAAACGGAGGAGAAAAGAGCATCAGGGAGGGAGGGGGAGAATAAGAATAGGGAGGGAGGAGGGCGCTGATGCACCGGCAGCTCGCTCGCACACTTGATGTCGTCGCGGCGACGGAGTCTACTCCACGTCCTTCGCTGGTTGTGGTCATGGGCGACTCCTGGAGGGTTCTCTCTAATTTCTCTCTTCCTGAGAGGAGCATGCTGCGACGCTCCGAGAGGTACGCTCCTTTACCTCCTCTCTCTGGATATTCAGAATCTGTGGAGTTTGCAGGCTGTTTGTTTAATTTATTACATTTCTGTGCATGGTTCAGGTTGCATCCTGATGACCCATCCTCTTCCTCCTGCTCCTTTTCTCATCCTTCTCTTTCTTTTCCTGCTCCTCATCCTTTTCCTCTCCGTCTCAGAGAGGAAGGTGACGGAGGCTGAGGAAGCCTATCCAGCAGCGAAAGAAGCTCTGTTCTTTTTGAAGCGGTAATTTTCCGCCTCCTGCCTGTAATAACGTGGTTGGTGCACATGCTGATGTTGGGGAGCAGATTTCTAATTCCTGCTGTCGTTTATCTCAGCAGTGATTTTAAAGGTTTGATTCTTGCATAGCAACGGTGTCTGTTGAAATGGAAAGGATGAAGTCAGCTGATGATGAGCTGAAATAAAAACTGATTCATTGGAGCCTCAGACGTCTTCTGTTTGTCGTTGCCCTGGAGTCTTTTGATGACAGATGACATCATTGTGAATGAGCTTTCATGTGTGAACGAGTCTAACGAGTGTCTGACACCGGGGTCATAAATCTTGTACCATAGCAAACTAAACCAAAAGGATCTCAGCTTGAATCCTCTAAAGACCACCTCCAATTTCCGGTGGCTAAAAAAGTGCATTGTAGAAATATCAGAATGCCACAATAAACCAGAGCCAGCACCAGTCTGTTAGTGGTTCAAGGCTCTGTGTAAAGATGAGGACTCCGACGCAAAACCACCCAGGACTGACTCGTCCGAGACAACCACCTTGAACTGAGATGTTCATGAGGTTTCTTCAGTACAGACGAGGGCCAATCTTGTTCAGTTTATACATGCAGCCCTTGGGAAGTATTATCCAGAACCACGGCATTAATTTTCATTGTTATGCTGATGATACGCAGCTGTATCTGTCTATGAAGCCGGATGAAACAGAACCATTAGACAAACTTCAGATGTGTATTAAGGACATCAAGGACTGGATGTCCAGAAATTTTTTGCTACTAAATTCTGATAAATCAGAAGTTGTTGTTTCTGGTCCCAAACAGCTTAGGAAGGGATTAGATGGTGTTGCGATGGCCTCCAGTAAAACTGTGAGAAACTTTGGAGTTATTTTGATCAGGATTTGTCATTTAAACAGCATATTAATCAGGTTTGTAAAACTGCGTTTTTCCACCTCCGTAATATCTCAAAGATTAGGAGCATCCTCTCGCAGAGTGATGCCGAAAAACTAATTCATGCGTTCGTATCTTCTAGACTAGATTACTGTAACGTGTTGTTGGCTGGATGTCCAAGTAATTCTCTGAAGATCCTCCAGCTGATCCAAAATGCAGCAGCGCGAGTGCTGACAGGAACCAACAAGAGAGAACACGTCTCTCCAGTTTTAGCTTCCCTCCATTGGCTCCCCGTAAAATTTAGAATCCAATTCAACATTTTATTACTGGCATATAAAGTCCAAAATGGCCTAGCGCCGTGATATTTGCAAGACCTGATGGTTCCTCATGTTCCTAACAGAGTTCTCCGTTCTCAGGGTGCAGGTTTACTCGTAGTTCCTAGAAGATCCAGCTATCAGGAAGCATCACTATGGAACCAACTTCCAGTTTGGGTGAAGGAGGCTGACACCACCTCCACCTTTAAAACCAAACTTCCAACGTTTGTGTTCAGTAAAACATCTAGTTGGTGTAAACTTTAGTGTGTCAGGACCAGTAGTCACAGCTGCAGCTGCAGGACCAGACTGGAGCAGCTGGTCTTCAACACAGCTTCATCTGGATCTGCTGCTGTAGACCTGCTGCAGGGGGACACCAACATGATCCACTGACCTGCAGTCCCACCTCTGACCACCTCAGTCTCTGCTGTCTACACCTGTTTAGATGGTGGTCTCTGTAGTCCACCAACTAACCAGGTACCAGTCTGGTGGACAGAAAACTCTCAGTTCTCCAGGTAACAGATAATTATACTGATGGATCTGGTCTTTGGTACCTTTGACGGTGTGTCTGTGTCTCTTCTCTCTACTTCCTGTTCTACCTGCTGGTCTTCAGCAGGAGGGTCCCCCCTTATGATCCAGGTCCTGGTCCAGGTTTCTTCCCTCTTAAAGGGAGTTTTTATTTATTTATTTATTTAATTTTTCCTTTACCATTCTTGTCGATATGGACATCGTGTATGTACGATACACCGAAACTGGACCTCTGCTTTTAACCCATCAACTAGTTTCACTAGTGAGCAGTGGACCTGCTAGAACCAGCGCCCGGGGAGCAACTGGGAGTTAAGGGCCTTGCTCAGGGGCCCCCAGTGATTTACCATTGTGGCTGGGCTCCCATTTATCTACTGTCGTTTATGTAATAATTAATTGGGGACATGTTCTGGTCTCTGGAACGATCCTGGAGACAACTTGTGTTGTAATAGATGCTGTATAAATACATTTTAATTGAACCTGGGACTGAGTCTCTGGGACCAACCACCCAGGACCGACCATCCAGGACCAACCACCTAGGACCGAAGGTCCGGGATCGTCCATCCAAGAACGACTGTACGGGACTATACTGGGTACTGGGCGTGTCGTGTGGTAGCCTCATCTGACTGTTGTTGCTGTTTGCTTTACCCATGTAGCTGAGGTACTACCAGTCTACCAAGAAGATGCTTCCAGAAGAACATCTGAAGTGCACGCCATACTGAGCTAAGCTATGCTAACATAGGTATTCTGTGGCAACTGCACTGAGGTGGGCGTGTTTCCACTAGCTGCCAGGCCTGCCGGTTCTGCCCATTTATCCATTTTAGGATAAACTGGATTCGGTGGAGCTGTCTTTTCCAAGACTTGGTAGGTAGTGGTAGGTAGAGGAACCGCAGGTCTGGATCCAGACCCTAGTAGTCAGTAGAGGAACCGCAGGTCTGGATCCAGACCCTAGTAGTCAGTAGAGGAACCGCAGGTCTGGATCCAGACCCTAGTAGTCAGTAGAGGAACCGCAGGTCTGGATCCAGATGGTAGTAGTCAGTAGAGGAACCGCAGGTCTGGATCCAGATGGTAGTAGTCAGTAGGGGAACCGCAGGTCTGGATCCAGATGCTAGTAGTCAGTAGGGGAACCGCAGGTCTGGATCCAGACCCTAGTAGTCAGTAGAGGCACCGCAGGTCTGGATCCAGATGGTAGTAGTCAGTAGGGGAACCGCAGGTCTGGATCCAGATGCTAGTAGTCAGTAGGGGAACCGCAGGTCTGGATCCAGACCCTAGTAGTCAGTAGAGGAACCGCAGGTCTGGATCCAGACCCTAGTAGTCAGTAGAGGAACCGCAGGTCTGGATCCAGATGCTAGTAGTCAGTAGGGGAACCGCAGGTCTGGCTCCAGATGGTAGTAGTCAGTAGAGGAACCGCAGGTCTGGATCCAGATGGTAGTAGTCAGTAGGGGAACCGCAGGTCTGGATCCAGATGCTAGTAGTCAGTAGAGGAACCGCAGGTCTGGCTCCAGATGGTAGTAGTCAGTAGGGGAACCGCAGGTCTGGATCCAGATGCTAGTAGTCAGTAGGGGAACCGCAGGTCTGGATCCAGACCCTAGTAGTCAGTAGAGGAACCGCAGGTCTGGATCCAGATGCTAGTAGTCAGTAGGGGAACCGCAGGTCTGGATCCAGACCCATGTCATCAGTAGGGGAACCGCAGGTCTGGATCCAGACCCTAGTGTGGATCCAGACATTCACTAAAGTGTTTCATAGAAATTATATAAAGAATTCAAACCCCAGCTTTCATCTGGACTGCGGGTGAGCTGTCAGCTCTGTCGTTTCCACGTCTCCGACTGTTCTCCATGGTCAATTTGCTGCTGTTGTTGCTCCTCTAGTTGCAGTAAAGCAGGTGTTTGATAACCAGCTTTTCAGCCTAACGTTCCCAGTATTTCAACAAAACCTAATCTTGTAGCAACAATATAGTAAAGTATGGAATGTGGTCAACAATCACTGTCCTGATCCAGGGCGCTCTAGGCTGGGGGGGTAACGTATTGCGTCACTTCCTGTTGGTTGTTCGCGGTCTGTGTCTGTCTGCACGGCGTTACGGGCTCTGATTCGTCGAATCCTTATACTCTGATTTTAGTTTGTTTTGCTAATAAAACACTACATCTTGTAAACTTCTCTTTGAATCGAGCACTTGTTCCTTTTCTCTTATTTAACTTTCATTTCCACCAGTCACCGGTACAGGTACCGTCTCCTGTCCTCTCAGCAGGGCCTCCTCTCCCACCGTTTCTCCTTCTTACTGCTCAGTGTGTGAAATGTTCAGTTATTCCTCTGCCTCCTTTAGTGAAGACGGTAAGTGTATAAAATGTAGTTTGTTTGTAGCTTTGGAGGCGAGGCTCAGTGAGTTAGAGGTCCGGTTCCACCAAATAGACCATAGTCCGGTAGACTTGGTAGCTCGTCAGGCTGAAGTAGCGGCGGACCGGCCAGGTGCAGCTGCTGGTAGCCGCCCCCCTGCAGCAGCCGGGCAGTCAGGGCGGCTGGGTGACGGTTCGGAGGAATCGTAGTCCCAAAAGGCGCACGGAACACCACCATTCGCTTCACGTGTCTAACCGTTTTTCCCCACTCAGCGACACACCCACTGAGAAACCGACCTTGGTGATTGGCGACTCTATTTTGAGGCATGTGAGGCCGACTCCAGCGACCATAGTTAGGTGCATCCCGGGGGCCAGAGCGGGCGACGTCGAAGCAAATTTGAAGCTGCTGGCAAGGAGTAATCGTAAATACAGTAAAGTTATCATCCATGTCGGCGCTAATGACACCCGGCTACGCCAGTCGGAGGTCACTAAAATCAATATTGTCTCGGTGTGTAACTACGCCAAAACCATGTCGGACTCCGTAGTTTTCTCTGGTCCCCTCCCCAATCTTTTTTTTTTTTTTTCTTTTTTTCTTTTCTCTTACCCTTGTTTGCACATATATTTATGGTTGATACCATGTTGGTATAACCGGAGTTGTATATATGCATTTTAATCTGGTAACCAAGGGTGTTTTGTGTGTGTGTGTGGGTGGGTGTGTGCAAGTGTGCTACCTTCACCAGCCCTCATAACAGTCAAACTATATTTTTATTGATCCCTGGAGAAATCAAACAAGATAAGAGTAAAGGGAGAGTCGGAGAGAGGGGTGTAAATGTTCTGCAGAGGAGGGCTATAGTCACCGGGTGTGGAGGGTGAGGAGAGAGAGACGAGACAGTGGTGGTGCAGTCTGGTGTCTGTGTTGTAATATGTGTCAAGAAGAGTTTATAATGTGTTGTTTAAGAGTAAAAAGTGGACACAGGACAATCAGGTGTTATAAGCGACAAAACAAAAAAAAAAAAAAAAAAAAGAAGAAAAAAACAGAAAAAAACAGAGAAAAGGGGGAGGAGCTTTCTATTTACAATCACATGTCTAAGCGTTTAAGCGTTTGGGGGGAGTTGAAGGCAGTATTGAAAAGTCATATATATATATAATAGGCATAGAAGTATTTAAATACTCATACATGTCCACATATATCAAAATTAAGTCATAAACAGGAAAGATAGATAAATGATCCTTAGACATATACACACACACATACACACACACACACACATACACACACACACACACACGCATATTTATACAATCAATGAAAGTAAACCGTGGATTAATGTGTTGACATCTAAGAGTTTTGCTATGCATAGGTGTAAAATACATATGCACATGTACATGATTATACATACATACAAATATACATTGATACATGCTGTACAGGTGTGCCTAATTGAAAATACACACACATATATATATTTTTATATATATATATATATATATATATATATATATATATATATATATATATACATACATATACAAATATATATATATATATATATATATATATATATATATATATACATACATATATAACACATACATTCATGCATATATACACAACCACACTCACGTATATGACTACACACACACACGCACCCATGCACACACAGCTATTATTACATACATACGTATCACATACATTCACACACATATATACACAAACACACTCACGTATATAACTACACACACACATATACACACCAATACCTACACATACACACGCGCAAACATACACATACACACACACACCCATACAAACACACATATAAACATGCATCTATGTATATAAACTCACTTATTTGCACATAAATACATACAAGAATATAATAATAATAATAATAATAATAATAATAATAATACATTTATTAATTACAAAACTAATAATATTAAGTCATTTAAACACTTCCTCCTTTAAATAGTTATTCTTACAATTCCGTTGTTGGTTCCTATCGTCATCGGTCAGCGCCCCAACCTTCCCCCCGGCCCTGGGCCACCCCAGCCCCCCACGGCAGCGGCCGCAGCCAGCAGGAGGGGAGGGAGGAATCCGAGGCCGCCGATCCCACACCCTCCCTTAGTACAGACCATTACCAGCTGGGGACCCAGCAGGCTCAAGGAAACAAGGCCACGAGATGCCCCCAGATCCCCCGACCTCCAAACATATCGAACCCCGACGGGCAAGAAACAGTGCCGCCGGTGGCCCGCCAATGCATCGGCCCCCGCCAATGCATCGGCCCCCGCCACGCGCCCCGGCGACGCGACAGCGACACCGAACTCCAGTAGCCACGGTGCCGGACAGGCAAAGAGGGTGGGGCAGGCGGAAGGCGGGAGGGAAGAAGGACAGAGGAAGCCAGAGCAGCGCGACCGGCCCAGGGGGGGCCGGGACCGCCACCACCCACCGGCCGCAGATACACATGCCCGGGAGCCGAAGCAGCACGGCGGGGACACAGCCGACACCCGGAGGCGGCGCAGGAACCAGGAGAAGGAACCCGCCGACACACCGCGACACACCCGGACAGCAACCGGCACCACACCTTCCCCGCCAGAGGTCCCCCCCAGAGGCCGGCCCCGGCACCAGACCCACCAACAAAGGCGCAACCCAGACCCGCCGGGGACCCAGAAGTCCCAATCGCAGGACCAGACCCCGAAGGCAAGAGCGCGGACCAGGCAGCCAGGCACCCAGAGACCCACCGGGACCGCACGGCACGTGTCCCCCGAAAAGCCCCGCCCGACCCCCCCCCACCCCACCCCACCTGGACCCCTCCCCTCCCATTTTTTATTTTTTTTTATTTTTTTATTTTTTATTTATTTATTTTTATTTTTTTTCCATTTTTTTTTTCCATTTTTTTTTTTTTTCCATTTTTTATTTTTTATTTATTTTATTTTTTATTTTATTTTTTTTTCCCAATTGTTTTTTTTTTTTTTTTTTTTTTTTTTTTTTTTTTTTTTTTTGTTTAATTTAAAATAGTATATTTTCCAATGTGAGTATGTTTGGGTGCATTAAAAACCGAAACTGGCATCTGCAGGGTGGGCACCCCCCACACATCTCAGTTCTTATGGTTAAGTTTGTGTTTGTTTTTTTTTTTTTTTTTTTTTTTTAAATTTACCTCTTTTTTTTCTACCTTTTTTTAAATTTATGCAAGTATGTTTGGATGCATTAAAAACGTAAGCTGGAATCTACGGGGTGGGCACCCCCCACACATCTCAGCTCTCTCCGTTGTGTTTGTGGGTTTTTTTTTTTTTTTTTTTTTTTTTTGCATATATGAGAGGGGGGGGTAGTGGGGAGGGGAGGCCCGGCGAGGCCCGGAGGCCACAACCAAGCAAGCCCCGGACAGCTACAGGGGACCAGGCCGACAGCACACGCTCCAACCATCAGGACCCCCCACAAAAGGGCACCAGAGCCCCGAAGAGGCCGAGCCACCCCCCCAGCCGCAGGCCAGAAACCGGCGCCCCTCCCCAATCTGACCGGTGATGACATGTTTAGCCGCATGTTGTCGCTCCGTCGCTGGTTGTCTCGGTGGTGTTCAGAAAACGACGTGGCCTTTATTGACAATTGGAAGACGTTTTGGGGAAAGCCTGGTCTGCTTAGAAGAGACGGCATTCATCCCACCCGGGATGGTGCAGCTCTTATCTCTAGAAATCTGGCTGATATTATTAGATCCTCCCCCTGACAATCCAGGCTCCAGGCCGGGATGCAGAGCTGCAGTCTTACATGCTTCTCTGCTGCTTCTCGAGGACTATCGCCTGCCAATAAAAAGGTAGAAGTAAATGATGTAATTGGAGATTCTAACGAGGTGCCAAGTAAAATAGATTTAGTATCGATTCCCCGTCCTCCAAATGTTCACCAAGCGCGACGTAATAGAGGCGTTAACCAAAATAACCTCATAAAAATAAAAACAAATACGCATTTAGTGCGAACTAAAGACCAAACAATTAGATGCGGATTACTAAATATACGATCTTTAGGCTCCAAGTCTCTATTAGTAAACAATCTAATTACTGAGACCCGGAGTGACATTTTCTGCTTAACAGAAACGAGGCTCCAAGAAGAAGAGTTTGTTAGTTTAAATGAATCGACGCCGTCCGGTTACTTTAATTATCATATTCCTTGAATCACAGGTCGAGGTGGAGGAGTAGCGGCGATCTACGACTCCAGTCTTACAATAAAATCCAAACCTAAATGGGATTATAATATGTTTGAAAGCCTCACGCTTAGTTTAAAACTGCCGAGCTGGAAATCAGAGAAGCCAGTTTTGTTGGTGGTAGTTTACCGGCCTCCTGCCGGAGCTGGTCTGGAGTTTCTGTCTGAGTTCTCAGATTTCTGATCTGGTTTATTGATCAGTACAGATAAAGTCATCATAGTGGGCGACTTTAACATTCATATGGATGTTGACATTCATATGGATGATGACAACGACAGTGTTAAGTTGGCTTTTGATTCTCTTCTAGAATCGATGGAGATTTTACAAAAAGTTAACGAACAGAAATTTTTTGCTACTAAATTCTAATGAAACCGAGGTTGTTGTTTCTGGTCCCAAACAGCTTAGGAAGGGATTAGATGGTGTTGCGATGGCCTCCAGTAAAACTGTGAGAAACCTTGGCGTTATATTCTATCAGTATTTGTCATTTAAACAGCATATTAATCAGGTTTGTAAAACTGCGTTTTTCCACCTCCGTAATATCTCAAAGATTAGAAGCATTCTCTCCCAGAGTGATGCTGGAAAACTAATTCACGCGTTCGTATCTTCTAGACTAGATTACTGTAACGTGTTGTTGGCTGGATGTCCAAGTAAT
Source organism: Xenentodon cancila (assembly GCA_014839995.1). Lineage (NCBI taxonomy): Eukaryota > Metazoa > Chordata > Actinopteri > Beloniformes > Belonidae > Xenentodon > Xenentodon cancila. The sequence goes on from CM026206.1 coordinate 139,408, forward strand.
TCTCTTAACAGCCTCCAGCTGATCCAAAATGCAGCAGCGTGAGTGCTGACAGGAACCAACAAGAGAGAACACGTCTCTCCAGTTTTAGCTTCCCTCCATTGGCTCCCTGTAAAATTTAGAATCCAATTCAACATTGTATTACTTGCATATAAAGTCCAAAATGGCCTAGCGCCGTGATATTTGCAAGACCTGATAGTACCGTACGTTCCTAATAGAGCTCTCCGTTCTCAGGGTGCAGGTTTACTCGTAGTTCCTAGAAGATCCAGATGTAGATCTGGAGGACGGCTTTCTGTTATCAGGAACCATCACTCTGGAACCAACTTCCAGTTTGGGTGAAGGAGGCTGATACCACCTCCACCTTTAAAACTAAACTTAAAACATTTCTGTTTAATAAAGCATATAGTTAGTGTATATTTAGTACCTTAATGTGTCAGGGCCAGTAGTCAAAGCTGCAGCTGCAGGACCAGATTAGAGCAGCTCATCTTAAACAGCTTCGGTGTAGATATGCTGTTATAGGCCTCTGCTGCAGGGGGGCACCACCATGATCCACTGAGTGGTGCCTTTCACCTCCTCTGTTTCTCTTTGCCTTCTCTGTCTCTGCTTCACCTCAACCCTCATTTATTAACAATATCCCATAAACTTAATTGTGGTCCATTGTTCTTGTAGTTTGTTGTGCTTGTCTGGCCCTTCTTTTCCTCTTCTGTGCATGTCCTGCAGACCAGAACCTCAGGATCTGGTTGCTGACCTGCAGTTCCACCTCTGACCATCCCAGTGTCTGCCTTCACCTGTCTGTGTGGATGTCTTTTGGATGCTTGCTGACACCCCGACCTGCAGTCCTCATCCCCTTGGATCACCGTCTATCCATATATCACCCAGATACACAGAAGTCTAATTGGACTACCAAGGACAGTTACTAATGTATCCTATCTTGTACCTTTGACGGTGTCTCTATGTCTCTATTCTTTCTTATTTCTTGCTCTACCCGGCTGGCCTTCGGCAGGAGGGTCCCCCCTCATGAGCCAGGTCCTGCTCAAGGTTTCTTCCCTCTTAAAGGGGAGTTTTTCCTGCCACTGTTTGGCTTAAGGTTTTTCTTCCACTAGGGGAGTTTTTACCTGCCGCTGTTTATGTAATAATTGCTCGGGGGTCATGTTCTGGGTCTCTGGAAAGCGCCTAGAGACAACTTGTGTTGTAATAGACGCTATATAAATAAAATTGAATTGAAATTGAATACACAGAAGTCTAATTGGACTACCAAGGACAGTTACTAATGTATCCTGTCTTGTATCTCTGACGGTGTCTCTATGTCTCTATTCTTTCTTATTTCTTGCTCTACCCGGCTGGCCTTCGGCAGGAGGGTCCCCCCTCATGATCCAGGTCCTGGTCCAGGTTTCTTCCCTCTTAAAGGGGAGTTTTTCCTGCCACTGTTTGGTTTAAGGTTTTTCTTCCACTAGGGAAGTTTTTACCTGCCGCTGTTTATGTAATAATTGCTCGGGGGTCATGTTCTGGTCTCTGGAAAGCGCCCAGAGACAACTTGTGTTGTAATAGAAGCTATATAAATAAAATTGAATTGAATTGATTTCTTTTAAGTTTCAGTTACCTCATGAAATAAATCCAATAAATTCTCTGAAAATTCCTGGATAGAAGCTCCCATCCTCCATCTAGCTGTTTCCCATCCCCACCCATCCTCACTCGTCCTCACCAGTCTCCACCCGTCCTCACCCGAACATGGTGACATGGCAGTTCATAAGTCGTGTGTGTGTGTGTGTGTGTGTGTGTGTGTGTCTGTGTCTGTGTGTGTGTGTGTGTGTGTGTGTGTGTGTGTGTGTGTGTGTGTGTGTGTGTGTGTGTGTGTGTGTGTGTAGACCTGCTGAAAACTGCTGATGCTGCACATCTCAACAGATGGCAGGAGACACCCTCGTATAAACGCACCACGGCCCATTTCATCGCAGCTTCGCAATCTGGAATTAGTTTCCTTTAAGCTCTCCGTCACTCTGTTGACCAGCTTCTCCTCACAAACACAGAAACAGGATTCTTACTCTGACGGTTCTGATCACTTCCTGTAGCTCCTGTAGCTTGTGTGATCATCCAGGCGTGTGCAACATGTCCAGTCTGCTCGACGCTGCATAATTACAGCCTGTAGGTGCAACGGGCCAATTAACAAACACACACACACACTGTGCAAGTCCACACCTGCTGGCGCCACCAGAACCCAGCAGAATCAGAGGAATCCCTGTTTGTGAAATGTGTAACACATACATGATTTGTTTCTACACTAGTAAACAGGCATAGTAAAGTGATCCCATGTGAAACCCAGGTACATGTAGGCCCTGTTGTGTAGGACCAAGATGGGATGCCAGTAGGTTGGCCTGGAGCAGACCAAAGAAAGCAGTGCTCTTTCTCTTTCTATGGGATGGTGGTTGTTTACTGGTAAGTCCTGCTGAGGGATGTCCACAGAAAACCCACCAGGGATAAAACATTATAATATATAATTTCAGCTCCACTGGTCCTGGTTAGTCCAGGACAGGGTCAGGAAACTCGATGTTTGTGCTTTTAGAGGTGATCATGAGATATTTTTGAGAATTGCTTGTTATGGTCAAAGTTTTTTTCTGGACTGGTTTCGGTCAGACCAAACAGAGAGGACTGTTCCTTCTCTTTTGTGTCTGTCTTCTCTTTGTAGTGTACCTCAAGGCCCTGTAGTGGCCCCCCATGCATTTTTCAGTTCTTGTTATTTTTTTATAATGCTTCTACAGTCTGTTTCAGAAAATATAATAGTTCTAACCCTTTTGCTGATGACGACCGGATTTATTTACTTAAAAGAAAAAAAGAGTTGATTAGATAGAACTTTAGGAATCCCTTGGGGAGGCTCCTTCAGGGAAGCTTTGGAAGTAATAAAAACTACCAGAATCCCAACTCTTCTTCATTGCTCTTAAAACCCAACACTGGCTTGCAGCCTCCGTTGACTCAGCAGGTGTGGACAGTTGTTGGACTGAGCTGGTTTAACAGCACTAAGAAGTCAGGACTTGGCTGTATCAGCTGCTACCTAAAGCCCAGGTATCAGAATTGGTTAAGAAAAATCAGTTGGAATCATGTTGGAAACATCTCTGTTCAAAAAGCAGCCAGACTCTCCCACAACAACCATCAGGTATAAATCTGTGGACACAAATCTTGGTGGCCTTGGCGGGGTGCTGCAGGCCTGAAACCCTAAAAAACCATGTTAGGTCAAAATCCAGAAGAAAAAAAAAACGAGATGAAAGAGAAGTGTTGGGGTGTGTGAGGCTTGTTACTCTGTTGTTGGGGAAGTGTTGGTTTCAAGCAGCTGAGCTGAAGTTGTTTCTGTTCTCAGCTGTCGAGCCAGCAACAGGAAGAGCCTGATTGTGACGTCCAGCACCTCCCCCACCCTGCCCAGACCGCACTCACCTCTGCATGGACACACAGGTAACGTCATACACACCACACACATGTGACTGATCCCGAATGGCTTCTTAAACGTTTCTTTATAAAAGGAGAATGGTTCCACCAGCCAGCTCGTCTGTCCTGGTTCTTTCTCTCTCTGACCAGGAATCAGTCTGCTTCATCGTGGGGGTGTTTCCATTAGTGAGGATTCTGGGTTTGTCCTCAGGGGCCCGATTGTTAATGTGCCTGCATTACCAGGAACCACCATGCAAAAGTGACCTTCAGGAACCTTTATGGGGTTCCCGGGTTGGCCAACAGAAAGTGGGGGTTTTCACCTGATCAGGGTTACTAAATTAAGGTCATCACACTCACGTGAACATAAATCAACTCATTTGCACCTGCCGGACCAGAAACGTCTTACTACAAGTACATTTAATGAAGATGGAGGTTACAAGAAAACCGATGGACAGACGAACGGACGAGTCTGTTCGGGTCTGGTGGGGGTTTTCCTTTAATCTCAATCACTTTGATGTGATGTAGGTCGGATACAAGCAGACCAGTGGTGCAGGAAATGGTTTTACAGTGGCAGGTTGTTGATCCAAGCGCTTACTAACTACTCTGCAACTGTTGTGGTGGTTATCATTGACTCATGTTCTCCTGTATGAGTCATCAGGTGAAACCGACCCCCACCGCACTCTGATTGGCTCCGGGCATCAATTCTTGACATTAAATATTCTGCTTTTCTTTTCTCTCTTTCCTCACTTATATCAGCTTTCATTGTCGGAAAATACTGCTCCAAATGATCAGCTTCTGGGAGCAGCTGGACCATCTGGTCAAAGACCGTAGATTTTTAGGACCCTTCGGTGTTTACTAAGTGGACCACTAAGTAACAACATCTGAAACAAGTGCTGCTGCTTCAGCATCTGCCCAGGTTTCTCTCATCATCGCATCCCTCCCGTCTCTGTCGTCCAACCTGCAGTGGCTGCTGTGTTGTCATGGTAACCCTCCCATCCATCTATCTGCGCTCCAGACATGATGAACGCTTCTGTCCTGTTGCTTTTTTGTGAAACGCTGCGTGTTGGTCCTGCTTCTGTCCATTTCTGACCTGGACATCGTTGTCATGGAAACGTGAGCAATCACAGGAAGCTTCCGCAGAGCGGAACTCTGAAAAGCTTAATCTTTCCCCCGCCCACCCTCATCAGATTATTCATCCATTTTCTGTTAACCAGAAGATTCCGACGTCCCTCGGAGCAGATGGCTGTTCCTCTTCAGAATTAATTTTATTAAATGCTGAACATCTCTGATCTACAGTCAAGTCCAGAAGTATCACTCAGATCAGAGACGCTCAGATCTCTCTGTCTGGCCACCTCCTCTAGAATTTCCAGGACAACGAGGTGTTCCCAGACCAGCTGAGAGAGAGATCTTCTCCAGGGTGTCCTGTGTCTGCCTTAGTGACTCCTCCTGGTTGGACATCCCTGAAACATCTCCCCAGGGAGGCATCCATGAGACATCCTAACCAGATGAACCACCTTAACCGTCATCTCACCCTGTTGCCTTGATTCACTGCATCATCATGCTGGAGACATTTTTAATGTCCAGGGATGCTTGGACCCATCAGAGTTGAATCTTGGGAACGGTGGGAAGAAGGTTGCTTGACTTTTCATTCTTGATCCTTTATGACTGTTCATCTTCCATCCAGGAATTATGATGATATCTTCTGGGTTGAAGGTGGAACGTCTTCAAGAACCAATAACAGTCCAGCTGTCTTGATTCCAGCCTTTGAGAGGACCTGGTCCTAGGACCTGGATATGCATCTTCAATAGGAAATCAGAGTGGAAAACATCAGCGAAAACATCTAACAGTAAAGACACAATTCCCCAAAGAGACCAAGATGAAGAATCTGTGCCGCGTCATACACACTGCGTCATCCCTGACTGAAAACAATTAGGATTTCTTCAAATAAATAACTCAGCCAGTGAAACATGTTCCAAGCTGCACATGTTCATACAGGTTCACTCATGAATACTAGTCTGACCGTTGGAGTCCATCACCAGCTGACCGATCTGTTCGTGTCTAGTTCTAACGGAAGAATGGTGACGCTTGAAAACCACTGTAGTTCTGGCAGTTTCATTTCTTTACGTCTACAGCGGATTTGGCTGCATCTGAGGTAATTTGATAAATCCTGAGGTCAGGATTCTGGGAGGTCATTCACAGAAGAGCAGCACAATTAGAACTTCTGATGAGTTCTGTGTGGCAGCATCTCCTCTGGTGATGCTTTATGACCATGGAGACTGTTCGTCCAGATAAAACACACTAGGACGCTATGTGTAGCTCACATGACCTGGAGATGTTTGCACTGAAGCTCATGATACTTATTTGCAGAATCACAAGAGCCTCCTCATGTGACAAGAAAAACTGGTTTGGAAGTTTATGGAAGTTCTGTGAAGCTGGCTTCCTCCTGCTTTATCTTCTCCGTTTCTTCCCTTGCAGGTACCAGCCCCCTGGACAGTCCCCGCAACTTCTCCCCCAACACTGCTGCCCACTTCTCCTTCATTCCTGCTCGCAGGTGAGAAACACCTGCATGATGGGATGAACCCAAAACCAGCAACAAGAAGTGAAAACTGCTGACATCACAAGGTCATGGCAGGGGTCCGAGCAGATCCTTTCTCTCACGCTTCACTATCTTTCCTCAGGTTTATAATTCAAGTCAAATAGTGTCATAAACACATGTGGAAGAGCTGTTTTGCATCTTTTAATACCGCCATACTTGAAACATAGTTAAACCATTAATAATAATAATATACATATTAATATGTGTATATATAAACACACACATATATATATATATATATATATATATATATATATATATATATATATATATATATATATATATATATATATATATATATATATATATATATATATATGTGTATATACGTATATATATGTATATATGTGTATATACGTATATATATGTATATATGTGTATATACGTATATATATGTATATACGTGTATATACGTATATATATGTATATACGTATATATATGTATATATGTGTATATATGTGTATATACGTATATATATGTATGTGTATATACGTATATATGTGTATATATGTGTATATACTTATATATATATGTATGTGTATATACGTATATATGTGTATATATGTGTATATACTTATATATATATATATGTGTATATACGTATATATGTGTATATACGTATATATGTGTATATACGTATATATGTGTAT
>CM026206.1:148562-158562 GCA_014839995.1 Xenentodon cancila
AAAGTCTGTTCTCTGAGGTTCAGTGAGCCCGTGTCAGGACCTCAGAACCCGAGTGAGACAGCCTGTGGGTGGGGATGTATTTGCCGTTTTACTGTCAGGCTTCGGTAAAAGTTCAATTCAGCAGTCAGCTCCGCTGGCCTTGGTGAAAACAGCCCCTGGTGGTAGTCGTCTCCCCGCTGATCGAACTGATGCAGGACCACGTCAAAAAGAAAAACACATCTGGACTTCCGGTCTGTCTGGAAGTGTCCACACCCGCTGATACTCGGCAGTCCTGAATCCTGGCTTATGCAGAGGTTGAGACATGTTGGCCACCAAGGTCTTCTGTGACAGTGGATGAGGATCATTGTTTGATCTCACCAGTTGTTCTTTAATTCTGCTTGAAAAAAACGCAGCAATTGTTGGATTTCATTTGTATTATATCACCATCTCTCTCTCGCTCCATCAAACTCTGCTGACAGGAAGCAGTGTGTCAGAAGTAAAAATGTTTACTCTGTGATTTACATTCTAAACCAAAATTACAGCAGCTTCACTTCAGTTCCATCCTGAAGGCTCCATGTTGCTGGTTTTTGTGGGCTCCGTCCTTAGACCTGTAGTTTCTCAGCTCTACTGAGGAAGGTTTCTGGGTTTCTGGGGTTCCTGTTCAACCACCACAGCCTATCCTGGCACACCTTTTGCTAACTGTAACAGAATAATGAGTGACAGCAGTCAAAGTTAAAATGAACTACTAACTGCGAGAAGTCACAGATGAACGCCAACATGCAGAGTCTGGGTGGATGCTTCTCAGTCTTTTTTGCACATTTGATTCAACCTGATCCTTGTTTGCCTTCCTGCCTCTGTACAGTTTTTGCTGGATGTTAACCCTCTCTCTGTTTTCAAGTTTCTGTGAAGCTTCAGCTGATGTGAAATGGTGTCTGTGGTTGTTTTTCAGGACGGATGGCCGACGTTGGTCTCTGGCCTCTTTACCTTCCTCTGGGTATGGCACCAATACCCCCAGCTCCACTGTCTCGGTACGTTACCTGAATTTCTTTTACTATATTTTCTGAATCCCCAAATCTCATAAAGAAATGGTTTTTGTTACACCTGAAAGACTATTGTTTGTGTGTGTTCCTCCGGTTACTAGGGGGTTACTGGTTCTGGAACATGCAGCCCCCTGAGGTGGCGTAGAACAGTTCCTATGGTATTCTAGAGGAACTGGTCTCCAGTCCCAATTGCAGCTTCAGCTAAACCACAGGAACCCCAGCTGTAGTTCCACTCCCACTAACTCCAGCTGTAGTTCCACTCCCACTAACTCCAGCTGTAGTGCCACTCCCACTAACTCCAGCTGTAGTTCCACTCCCACTAACTCCAGCTGTAGTTCCACTTCCAAAAACTAATAGCTGTAGTTCCTGTCTCAGGAACCCTATTCCCTGTATCCCAGGTGTAGTTCCAGTCCTGATATAAGTTCCAAGTACCAGCTCCAGTCCCAGTATTCCCAGCCTCCCCAGCGATAGCCCTGGTGCTGGTTGTAATCTTGTGCTCCTCCTCTCACAGTCCTCCTGTTCATCCCAGGAGAAGCTGCACCAGCTGCCCTTCCAGCCAACTCCTGATGAACTGCACTTCCTTACCAAGCATTTCAGCTCTGAGAGCATCACGGATGAGGAGGGACGCCGCTCCCCCGCTATGAGACCGCGCTCCCGCTCCCTCAGGTATAACCTCTGACTTCTCCAGACAAAACACCCCTGTTTACTTTTACAGGGTTGTACAACCCTTTCCAGAATCATGTGCAGCCACAGCTGCTGATGTCTTTCCCTCTTGGTGTTGTGTTAACACACCTGACCAGTAAACCCTAATTCTAAACTGTACACCTGCTGATGACCAGCAGCCCCTGGCTTAAATCCTGTGGAAGCTTGAACTGGGTACTTTTGATTGTTGACAATGTTTTTAACAGTTTTAATTCAATTCAATTCAATTTTATTTATATAGCGTCTATAACAACACCAGTTGTCTCCAGGATCTTTCCAGAGACCAGAACATGACCCCCGAGCAATTATTACATAAACAACGGCAGGTAAAAACTCCCCTTTAAGGGGGAAGAAACCTGGATCAGGACCGGGATCATAAGGGGGAAGAAACCTGGACCAGGACCTGGATCATGAGGGGGAAGAAACCTGGACCAGGACCGGGATCATAAGGGGGGGCCCTGGGGCTGGACAGAAATTCACTGACGAGTCGGCCATTGGCGGCGGGAGTCCTTGAACAGTTTCTGGGACAGCTAACTGTCTCGGGGGCGGCGTGAGACGTGAAGCTTTCCCATGGCGCTTTGCAGCACCCTGCTATGTAGTGTTGCACTGCGATGCGGATGAATTGGATGATGATGTTCACCCCGGTTTGTGCTTATATAACATGGGTTCCGCGTTCATATGTAATCTGTGATCTTACCTTGGTCTGTTCTGAGTGTCATCATCAATGATGGAACTGGTTCAGGTACAAAGTGAAACCGTTTGGAAGGATCATACTCGCACAGATCTGATACTGAAGCAGCTCCACCTCAGAACGTTCTTGTCTGGGCTGCTCGGTTGAGGGTACACCACAGATGACCTCGGATGGACCTCTGCACTCTCTCCTTCTGCAGTTGGGCTGTTATATTAAAATCCAACTCAGACAAATGTTTCTGTGAAATAGGAAAAAAAAAACGCCTGGAAGCCATCTCTGTCAGAAATATCTCGCCATTGCTGTAAGAAACAAACTCAGGAACAGCAGCGAGTTCAGGAGGTTCAGAAGTTGGAAAAGAACACAGGCGGATGGACGATGGACACGTGCACAGGACCGTTCTGTAAGTGACGATGCTCTCCAGAGCACCACCACTATCTCCTTGGTCTTTCGCGTTGATGACTAGGTGGCTTTGCCGACACCAAGTCCTGCTACTAAGTCCTGGGTCAGTCCTCTGTACTCCTCGTTGTCAGTGAGAAGGCAGACAGTCGCAGAGTCGTCAGAGAACTTCTGCAGAACACAGCAGTTAATTTTGTATCTGAAATGTATTTCTTTTTTTGTTTGTTTGTTTGTTTAAAATTAAGACAAAAAAAGAATTGTGGGCATAATCCTCAGTACCTCCTCATTGCTTCCTTAGGATGTGAGAGCTGCAGCTAGGGGATGCTGATCATCATCAGGTGTGCAGACTTTATTGACAGAACATCAGGACTATGGAGATGATTTGTTTCCATGGAGATGACTTCCTGGTCTGCCTCGTCTGTGTAATCAGGCATCAGCCGCAGCAGACTGAAGCAGTGGATAATGCAGCCGCTGGTGGATTATGTTCATACGGGGTTGTACTGGGTCGGCATCCTGGGAGGCGCTCTTTTCTTTGTTCTGATTATTTCCTAAACTGAACTGTTGGTTGATTCTGTTGGCTGTGGAGATTTCATGGAGGTGTCCACAACACTTCTGTTTTGACTGGATTCAAAACATTTAGTGACACAAAAGCAGTTTTTTAGTTTGGTTCCTAGAAAACCTCAATGACAGGCATGACTCAATGTAGAAGTCCATCTAAACACTCCTCTTCAAAAATCTCTAAAAACTAAATCAATCTTGGTTTAGTAAATGTGAGATTTTCTGGATTTCTGGAGCACCTTCTGACAGCTGGTCTCCTCTCACATCTGTATCTGTGGTCTGGTTGCAGCCCCGGGCGTTCCCCTGTCTCCTTTGACCATGAGATCATGATGATGAACCATGTCTACAAGGAGAGGTTCCCCAAGGTTTGTTCTGCACACACAAACACACACACACACATCCTTTACAGCAGTGTTCAGTCTTCTACCCTCGTCCTCAGGAACTTTTGTTCTGCATGTTTTGGAGGTTGCTCAAATCAGTGGACCACTGACAGACTTGTGTAGCTCTTCATGAAAAACTGATGGGGATCCAATTGAGACAAAGGTTCCTGAGGACCAGGGTAAAGAACACTGTTGCATACCATCAATGTCAGACTGGTCCACGTCATCACAACTTCAACTTCCTGTTCAGTCTCCAGGTGGATAAGAGGTGGGACGGAGCTACCTATCTGTCATTACCATTATATTGGTGTCATTTAATCAGTCTGGGAAAATCTAAAAGATATAAAGTTTTTTATTGTAGAAGATATTCTCTATTTGAGATTTATTTAAATTAATGATTGAAGATAATACTGCTATCAGCTAAGGTTAAGGGGGAAAATGCTGGTATCAGAATATTAACACTACCTGGCTAACAGGTGACTGATGGACAGCAGTCATCTGTCAGTCATAGTGACTGCTGGGTGACTGACATCTGACTGCTGGGTGACTGACATCTGACTGCTGGGTGACTGACGTGACTGCTGGGTGACTGACATCTGACTGCTGGGTGGCTGACATCTGACTGCTGGGTGACTGACATCTGACTGCTGGGTGGCTGACGTGTGACTGACATCTGACTGCTGGGTGGCTGACATCTGACTGCTGGGTGGCTGACATCTGACTGCTGGGTGGCTGACATATGACTGCTGGGTGATTGACATCTGACTGCTGGGTGACTGACATCTGACTGCTGGGTGATTGACATCTGACTGCTGGGTGATTGACATCTGACTGCTGGGTGACTGACATCTGACTGCTGGGTGATTGACATCTGACTGCTGGGTGATTGACATCTGACTGCTGGGTGATTGACATCTGACTGCTGGGTGGCTGACGTGTGACTGACATCTGACTGCTGGGTGACTGACATCTGACTGCTGGGTGACTGACATCTGACTGCTGGGTGACTGACATCTGACTGCTGGGTGATTGACATCTGACTGCTGGGTGATTCACATCTGACTGCTGGGTGATTCACATCTGACTGCTGGGTGACTGACATCTGACTGCTGGGTGACTGACGTGTGACTGACATCTGACTGCTGGGTGACTGACATCTGACTGCTGGGTGGCTGACGTGTGACTGACATCTGACTGCTGGGTGACTGACATCTGACTGCTGGGTGATTGACATCTGACTGCTGGGTGACTGACGTCTGACTGCTGGGTGACTGACATCTGACTGCTGGGTGACTGACGTCTGACTGCTGGGTGACTGACGTGTGACTGACGTCTGACTGCTGGGTGATTCACATCTGACTGCTGGGTGACTGACGTCTGACTGCTGGGTGACTGACGTGTGACTGACATCTGACTGCTGGGTGATTCACATCTGACTGCTGGGTGACTGACATCTGACTGCTGGGTGGCTGACGTGTGACTGACATCTGACTGCTGGGTGACTGACATCTGACTGCTGGGTGATTGACATCTGACTGCTGGGTGACTGACGTCTGACTGCTGGGTGACTGACATCTGACTGCTGGGTGACTGACGTCTGACTGCTGGGTGACTGACGTGACTGACGTGTGACTGCTGGGTGACTGACGTCTGACTGCTGGGTGACTGACATCTGACTGCTGGGTGACTGACGTCTGACTGCTGGGTGACTGACATCTGACTGCTGGGTGGCTGACGTGTGACTGACATCTGACTGCTGGGTGACTGACGTCTGACTGCTGGGTGACTGACGTGTGACTGCTGGGTGACTGACGTGTGACTGACATCTGACTGCTGGGTGACTGACATCTGACTGCTGGGTGACTGACGTGACTGCTGGGTGACTGACATCTGACTGCTGGGTGACTGACATCTGACTGCTGGGTGATTGACATCTGACTGATGTGTGACTGCTGGGTGACTGACATCTGACTGCTGGGTGACTGACATCTGACTGCTGGGTGGCTGACGTGTGACTGCTGGATGGCTGACATCTGACTGCTGGGTGACTGACGTGTGACTGACATCTGACTGCTGGGTGGCTGACGTGTGACTGCTGGGTGACTGACATCTGACTGCTGGGTGACTGACATCTGACTGCTAAGTGACTGACATCTGACTGCTGGGTGATTGACGTGTGACTGACATCTGACTGCTGGGTGGCTGACGTGTGACTGACATCTGACTGCTGGGTGACAGACGTCTGACTGCTGGGTGACTGACGTCTGACTGCTGGGTGACTGACATCTGACTGCTGGGTGACTGACATCTGACTGCTGGGTGACTGACATCTGACTGCTGGGTGGCTGACGTGTGACTGACATCTGACTGCTGGGTGATTGACATCTGACTGCTGGGTGGCTGACGTGTGAATGACTTCTGACTGCTGGGTGACTGACGTGTGACTGACATCTGACTGCTGGGTGACTGACGTGACTTCTGGGTGACTGACGTGACTGCTGGGTGACTGACGTCTGACTGCTGGGTGACTGACGTGTGAGTGCTGGGTGGCTGACATCTGACTGCTGGGTGATTGACATCTGACTGCTGGGTGACTGACGTCTGACTGCTGGGTGGCTGATGTGTGACTGACGTCTGACTGCTGGGTGACTGACATCTGACTGCTGGGTGACTGACGTGTGACTGCTGGGTGACTGACGTGTGACTGACATCTGACTGCTGGGTGACTGACGTGTGACTGCTGGGTGACTGACGTGTGATTGCTGGGTGACTGACGTGTGACTGACATCTGACTGCTGGGTGACTGACGTGTGACTGCTGGGTGACTGACGTGTGATTGACATCTGACTACTGGGTGACTGACGTGTGACTGCTGGGTGACTGACGTGTGACTGCTGGGAGACTGAGGTGTGACTGCTGGGTGACTGACGTGTGACTGCTGGGTGACTGACGTGTGACTGCTGGGTGACTGACGTGTGACTGCTGGGTGACTGACGTGTGACTGCTGGGTGACTGACGTCTGACTAACGTGTGACTGACATCTGACTGCTGGGTGACTGACGTGTGACTGACATCTGACTGCTGGGTGACTGACGTCTGACTGACATCTGACTGCTGGGTGTCTGACGTCTGACTGACGTGTGACTGACATCTGACTGCTGGGTGACTGACGTGTGACTGCTGGGTGACTGACGTGTGACTGACATCTGACTGCTGGGTGACAGATGTCTGACTGACGTGTGACTGCTGGGTGACTGACGTCTGACTGACGTGTGACTGCTGGGTGACTCACGTGTGACTGCTGGGTGGCTGACGTGTGACTGACATCTGACTGCTGGGTGGCTGACGTGTGACTGACATCTGACTGCTGGGTGACTGACATCTGACTGCTGGGTGATTCACATCTGACTGCTGGGGGACTGACGTGTGACTGACGTGTGACTGACATCTGACTGCTGGGTGACTGACGTGTGACTGCTGGGAGACTGACGTGTGACTGCTGGGTGACTGACGTGTGACTGCTGGGTGACTGACGTGTGACTGCTGGGTGACTGACGTGTGACTGCTGGGTGACTGACGTGTGACTGACGTGTGACTGACATCTGACTGCTGGGTGACTGACGTGTGACTGCTGGGTGACTGACGTGTGACTGCTGGGTGACTGACGTGTGACTGCTGGGTGACTGACGTGTGACTGCTGGGTGACTGACGTGTGACTGACGTGTGACTGACATCTGACTGCTGGGTGACTGACGTGTGACTGCTGGGTGACTGACGTGTGACTGCTGGGTGACTGACGTGTGACTGCTGGGTGACTGACGTGTGACTGCTGGGTGACTGACATCTGACTGCTGGGTGACTGATGTCTGACTGACATCTGACTGCTGGGTGACTGATGTCTGACTGACGTGTGACTGCTGGGTGACTGACGTCTGACTGACGTGTGACTGCTGGGTGACTGACGTGTGACTGCTGGGTGACTGACGTGTGACTGCTGGGTGACTGACATCTGACTGCTGGGTGACTGATGTCTGACTGACGTGTGACTGCTGGGTGACTGACGTCTGACTGACGTGTGACTGCTGGGTGACTCACGTGTGACTGCTGGGTGGCTGACGTGTGACTGACATCTGACTGCTGGGTGGCTGACGTGTGACTGACATCTGACTGCTGGGTGACTGACATCTGACTGCTGGGTGATTCACATCTGACTGCTGGGGGACTGACGTGTGACTGACGTGTGACTGACATCTGACTGCTGGGTCACTGACGTGTGACTGCTGGGAGACTGACGTGTGACTGCTGGGTGACTGACGTGTGACTGCTGGGTGACTGACGTGTGACTGACATCTGACTGCTGGGTGACTGACGTGTGACTGCTGGGTGACTGACGTGTGACTGCTGGGGGACTGACGTGTGACTGACATCTGACTGCTGGGTGACTGACGTGTGACTGCTGGGTGACTGACGTGTGACTGCTGGGTGACTGACGTGTGACTGACATCTGACTGCTGGGTGACTGACGTGTGACTGACGTCTGACTGACGTGTGACTGACATCTGACTGCTGGGTGGCTGACGTGTGACTGACGTGTGACTGACATCTGACTGCTGGGTGACTGACGTGTGACTGCTGGGAGACTGACGTGTGACTGCTGGGTGACTGACGTGTGACTGACATCTGACTGCTGGGTGACTGACGTGTGACTGCTGGGTGACTGACGTGTGACTGCTGGGTGACTGACGTGTGACTGCTGGGAGACTGAGGTGTGACTGCTGGGTGACTGACGTGTGACTGCTGGGTGACTGACGTGTGACTGCTGGGTGACTGACGTGTGACTGCTGGGTGACTGCTGGGTGACTGACGTGTGACTGCTGGGTGACTGACGTGTGACTGCTGGGAGACTGAGGTGTGACTGCTGGGTGACTGACGTGTGACTGCTGGGTGACTGACGTGTGACTGCTGGGTGACTGACGTGTGACTGCTGGGTGACTGCTGGGTGACTGACGTGTGACTGCTGGGTGACTGACGTGTGACTGCTGGGAGACTGAGGTGTGACTGCTGGGTGACTGACGTGTGACTGCTGGGTGACTGACGTCTGACTAACGTGTGACTGACATCTGACTGCTGGGTGATTGACGTGTGACTGACATCTGACTGCTGGGTGATTGACGTGTGACTGACATCTGACTGCTGGGTGACTGACGTGTGACTGACATCTGACTGCTGGGTGATTGACGTGTGACTGACATCTGACTGCTGGGTGACTGACGTCTGACTGACATCTGACTGCTGGGTGTCTGACGTCTGACTGACGTGTGACTGACATCTGACTGCTGGGTGACTGACGTGTGACTGACGTGTGACTGCTGGGTGACTGACGTTAGACTGACATCTGACTGCTGGGTGACTGATGTCTGACTGACGTGTGACTGCTGGGTGACTGACGTCTGAGTGACGTGTGACTGCTGGGTGACTGACGTGTGACTGCTGGGTGACTGACGTGTGACTGCTGGGTGATTGACGTCTGACTGACATCTGACTACTGGGTGACTGACATCTGACTGCTGGGTGACTGACGCGTGACTGCTGGGTGACTGACGCGTGACTGTTGGGTGACTGCTGGGTGACTGACGCGTGACTGTTGGGTGACTGCTGGGTGACTGACGCGTGACTGCTGGGTGACTGACGTCTGACTGACGTGTGACTGACGTGTGACTGCTGGGTGATTGACATTTGACTGCTGGGTGATTGACATTTGACTGCTGGGTCACTTGACTCTCTATTGCATTTGCAGAGCCGGTGTGAATTTAGATAAAATGTTCATTCAGATTTCTGACTTTTGAAGGCGTTTCACACAGACTTCTGTTTAATACTCTCTTCTTCTTTGAATTCCTAATTATTTGGTGTGATTGATTGTAACCAATCATCTGCCTCCACATACATTGCCCTCCTCTGTGACTCATCAATCACCCCAGGCGACAGCTCAGATGGAGGAGCGCCTGGCGGAGCTGCTGGCCTCATCAACCCCAGATAAGGTCTGCCCGCTGGCCGATGGGGTCCTGAGCTTCATCCACCACCAGCTGATCGAACTTTCCAGAGACTGCCTGGAGAAGAGCCGCGAAGACCTGATTACGTCCCGCTACTTCTACGAGCTCCAGGAGAACCTGGAGAAGCTGCTGCAGGATGTAAGTCCAACAACCGGTCAGATCTGCTTCTAAGACTCAAAAACTGTTTAAAAAATGAGAAATAAT
>CM026206.1:163057-238057 GCA_014839995.1 Xenentodon cancila
AGGACTTGAAATAATGGAGATGTTGGAGCAAGAGAGACTCCAGCTGGTGGTGATACAAGCATTATGCATGCTGTCCAGGGAGTGCCTGGGCCCGGAGTCCAAGTTTGTCAGCAGCAAAAACAGAGATCTTGATGCCACCGCAGCTAATGGCGAAAGGATGCCATGTATTTGTTGGATTAGACACTTTCAGGTTATACTCAGAGGGACCCCCAGCAGCAGAGGTTGTGGTGCCAATGCTCATGATAGGACTCCTTGTTGACACTGAACTAAAAACAATCCAACACCACCAGCAAGCACCAGTTAATAATACAGGATGTCATGGCAGCCATCCCTGGTATGGCTATTTGAGGCAAATGGCGTCCAGGCCTGTGTGGAACACATCAGTACTAACCAAGCATGAGTACACAGCTGAGACTACACATGAGAGACGAAGCATAGCCGAGCACACTTCTGTAAAAGTAGGATGCTGTGCCATTTCCAAAAAGATACCACTGTTATGTTTGAGCCTGATGTCAACTCACAGTGGCCTTTCAGCAGTCCGGCCCTGGGTCTTCTGCTTTTGTCGGTGAGGTGGAGGTGAATACGGATAAAAACTCCAGTGAGGTTTGGGACCCCCTAGTCTATCTGAGTCATTTTCCTGAGCCAGAGTAGAAAGGTCTAGAAAATGTACTGGGTGTTTTTCTTTCTCCAGGTCAGAAAATAATATTAGTTGTATAGAGAAATTGGAGCTCTCCATCTCTTGAAGGACACAGAGCATGTTGCAAAAACCTACTTGGTGCTACATCTGTTCCCAGATGATTATACAGAGAAATTAAGGATTATTTGCATTACCTCATTGCACAAGGCTGGGAATATCTAATTCACCCTGTGCATCACCAGTCACCTGCATCATAAAAAAATTGTGCCTGTGTAAACTAAACATCCCTGACCACCAGCCAACCCTGAGAGTGCAAGACATCATGGATAGCTTGGTAGGCAACTCTTGGTTTTCCCTCCTGGACCAAGGGAAAGCTTATCATCAAGGGTTCATGGCTAAGGAGAGCAGCACTTGACTGCTTTTGCAACCCAATGGGGCCTGTATGCGAGAGTCAGGGTCCCATTCAGTGATGTATGGAGAACTGTCTGGAAGGATTGAGAGATGAGATTAGCATCCTATATCTGGAGGACATCATTCTGTTCAGTAAGTCATTCACAGCACATGTGGAAGATGTAAGAACAATGCTCAGACGACTAAGGCTGCAAGGCATAAAGTTAAGCCCAGTAAATGTGAGTAGTTTAAGAAGGAAGTTCAATACCTGGGGCACATTGTCTCAGAAGAGGGTAGTAAAATGCACCCAGCTGATATGGTTGCAGTGACGGCCTTAAAGGAAAAGAGATGCAAAACTGTCGGAGAGTTGAGGGATACCATGGGCCTCCTGAGCTACTACAATTAGTAAATATAAGAGATTTTCCTTGCATTGTTAGCCCACTCCATCATCTTCTGAAAGCTCCCTCAAATCTGTATATAATAGACAATAATGGCACAAAGTCAAGACAAAAGAAAAATGTAGGGGCTTCCCGTCCCACCACCCATTGCATGGACTAAAGGGCATCAAGAAGCCGATTGATTGTCTGGTTGAGCTGTCCAACCTTGTTTTTCCAGACTTGATAAACCCGTCACTCTTGACTGCTTTGAAAGATCCCCATCTTTCAAAGTTTTATGTACCAGTATGGACTGTTAGAGGGTATATTGTACAAAAGTACATGCACCTGTAATATCTTGATGTGTATGGATAACAGTTATAGCATATTTCATTGGACTATTGTCTCAAGAATGTTTATAAAAATGTGTGACTTAATGATTTAGGAGAAAAAAAAAAATCCTAAGAGAAACCACAGGTTTTACAGAATGGTTTAAGTTTTGCTTGAGATATAGATGTTAAACTCTACCCACCGTTTTGATTTAGAACATCTTGGTTAGCAAGTACTTACTTGCGCATGGCAATTAAGAACTGTCTTTCAGCGTACCAAACATTAAATATTTGATGTCATCCCTTTCTGAGAGGGTGTGTGTGTAGTGGGCAAAAGACGGTAGTGTGAATTTATTCGGTTCTTAATTTGTATGACATGTTTTCTAAAAAGAAGAGATTCACCCTTTAATTTTGAAAGAAGTTGCGTAATTTGAATTCAGTTTTATTTATATCACATCTATTACAACACAAATTGTCTGCAGGATCTTTCCAGAGACCAGAACATGACCCCCGAGCAATTATTACATAAACAACGGCAGGTAAAAACTCCCCTTTAACAGGGAAGAAACCTGGACCAGGACCATAAGAGGGAAGAAACCTGGATCATGAAGACCAGCCGCGTAGAACAGGAAGTAGAGAGAAGAGACACAGACTCACCGTCAAAGGTACCAAAGACCAGATCCATCAGTATAATCATCTGTTAACTGGAGAACTGAGAGTTTTCTGTCCACCAGACTGGTACCTGGTTAGTTGCTGGACGACATTCTGGCCTGCAGTCCCACCCTCTGACCAATGAGGTGGTCGGAGGGTGGGACTGCAGACATCTATACAGACAGGTGGAAGCAAGCATTTCTACATAGTAGCCTGTAGGGGGAGCACCACTTTAATTGCAGTCTAAACGTATTGACTTGAGAGCTGAACGATTTCTTTTGGTTCTTAACTCGAGCCGTTTTCCCTAGTCAGGGTGTAACACAATATTTCAGTGGCCAATAGTTACATATCTGAATGACCAATGTTCATGAAACTTTATAGACTCATTCATGATGAAATTGTTGTACTAAATTTGAAACCAGAATTGTATCGTCTAGAATACAGAATCTTATTTTTTCTTATTCCCCCTTAAACCAATCCCACCCACAAACCCTGCAATTAAAAGAGAAACACCCCCCCCCCCCCCCCCCCCCAAAAAAAAAAAAGGTTTGAGGCTGTACATCCAATCTATAGATCCATCTACAGGGATCCATCTACAGATCATGCCAATAAAAACTTGTTTGACAGGACAATCCGTTTGAAAGTCAGCCGTTTGCAGGTATATATTTTGGTGGTTCTTATTAGGCAACTTTGTTGACCAAACATTTGGAGCTGTCTCCATTCTTTAAGCGTCAGACATATTATTTGAGTGGCTGACTTTGAAAGAATCTATGAGATCACCTTTTTCTGAGACGGTGCAGGCCAGTCTCTCCTCCAGCTGCTGTCGGAGGCGGTTGTTGGTCTGGATGGAGTCCTCCAGGCTCTGTCTCAGACTCCGGATCTCTCTCAGGTGCTCCTTCATCAGCTCTGAACCTTCAGCAGAACATAAACGCATGCCAAATAATTCATTCTGAACCATTAGTGACTCAAGGAGACATTTTGATATTTGTACCTGTGTGGTTGGTCCCTGACTGGTATCCCGACGATCCTGAAGACAGGTCGGGTCCGACTCTTGCTGGCCTGGCACCGAAAGTCATATCCCACAATTCACTGCTCTCCAGTAGCCCAGCCCCAGCCTTCATGCCCAAGCCGGGGTCCAGGCTGCTGGTTCCATTGCTCCTAAAGGGAGAAGACTGGAATCCTGAGCAGGAGAGAGGCAGGCAGTCCACTGGCTGCTTGGGGGCAAATGGGAAACCCTGAAGAGGTCTGGGTGTGGGGGTGGAAAACCCTGCAGAGGATGAGAAGATGAAACACAGTGCCGATGAACAAAGGGAAACCCTGAAATGGAAAAATACTGTGCTAGCGTGTTAGGCAGATGCAGAGAAAGGAGTGAAGACCTGATGTGATGTGTTTTCATATCAGGAACAAATCTGCTAATCAGTCAAAGTAGATTTGTCTGGTTTGGAGTCTCAGGGAGCACCAATCATCATCAGTTAAGATTACAGCTGCTGCTTCACCTGGAGGCCATGAGTTCATTAAGAACTGAAAGACCACTAACGACAATGAAGGTGTTTAAAAGAGCTGCAAAGACACAGCAAACAGAGGAAAAAAATAATGTGGGACCTCACGGTGCAAACTGAACTATCAGGAACAGTCCCAGAACCACCACCATCCATGGAAACTGGTGGAATCAGTATCTTTCCCCAGATTCAGTACAGGAAAACCACTTCAAAACAAATATATGCATAAGTCCAAACACCTCAGACCTCAAAAGAACTGTTGTTGTCATGACAAGAGAGTTGCTGGCTGAAACACTGGAGTAGGTCATAAATCTCCAAGACGGTGATTCAGCAAAGACAGTGGGAAAAGAAGGGTTTCCAAATTGACAATGACCGCAAACATTCAACTCAAAAATACTTTTTTAATCCCCGAAGGGAATTTAAACATACATCCACACTGGTTCTTAGGGGCCTTGAGGACAATAAAGTGAAGGTAGTGGAGTGACCGTTCCAAACCCCAGACCTTGGTCCTGCAGAAAAATCATTACTCTGAAAAAACATGAGCACAAGAGGAGCTGGAGATCCACCAGTTCTGTCAGGAGGGATGGACCAAAACTTCACTAATACACTGTGAGAAGCTGTGGAGTACTATCCAAAACATTACAGCCAAATTAAAAAGTTTAATGGCAGTTGTACTCAATAGCTGTGTTTCCAAAAGCAGTGCTGCAGACTAAAACCTAGAAGGCTGGAAGTTTAAAGCCTGGTTTATGCTTTTCCGTCAGTCTGACACAACGGGAATGCCGTCATCTCAATGCATTTGTGTTTCTTTAAAGTTCTGAGTAGAGGTCACGTGTGTCACAAGGCTATGAAGCAATCTGCTACCAAAGGTTAGTAGGAGTCAAGTTTCAAAAGGATCTTTTGTGAACAGATGTAAAAGTCATCGGTTGAGTGTTTAACTTCCACCTTTTTTTAAATGAGAGAACGATGTTGGAGTTGGAACTGATGTATGTGGAACAATGAATGACTTTATTGCAAATGCTGCAACGTAAACAAAAGAGAAATCGTGCAACGAGGTGGTCCGTACGCTCTTTGAACAAGTCTGCAGAGGGGACGTACCGGAAAAGTGATCCAGTGCGCCTTACAGCCCTTGAGGTCTGCATTTCATTGAGACGTAGTCAGGAAATTTTGGAGGTGCATGTTAGGTGAAACAGAGCTCTGCAAGGAGGAGGTTCTCATCAACAGAGCCTCTGTGTCTCAGTGCTGTTGATTCAATGGAGAAGCATAAATCAGGCTCAACAGGGGAGACATCTTCCTTGGTCCTCTACACCTTCATGTCTTAATTTACAGTGACAGAGCTAGTAGCAATTACTTAATACCCCACCCTCTCAGAAATTATCTACAAACTTAGAGGACTCAGCATCAACACCACCCACTGAAAATGGACTTTCTGACCAACAAGCTTTTGAGTGTAAGGTCAGGCAACAGCACTGGTTCGAGTCTCGAATGACCTTCTTATGGCCTCAGATACTGGATTAGTGTCCATACTGGTTCTGCTGGACCTCAGATGATGGATCAGTGTCCATACTGGTTCTGCTGGACCTCAGATAATGGATTAGTGTCCATACTGGTTCTGCTGGACCTCAGATAATGGATCAGTGTCCATACTGGTTCTGCTGGACCTCAGATAATGGATTAGTGTCCATACTGGTTCTGCTGGACCTCAGATAATGGATCAGTGTCCATACTGGTTCTGCTGGACCTCAGATAATGGATCAGTGTCCATACTGGTTCTGCTGGACCTCAGATAATGGATTAGTGTCCATACTGGTTCTGCTGGACCTCAGATAATGGATCAGTGTCCATACTGGTTCTGCTGGACCTCAGATAATGGATTAGTGTCCATACTGGTTCTGCTGGACCTCAGATAATGGATCAGTGTCCATACTGGTTCTGCTGGACCTCAGATAATGGATCAGTGTCCATACTGGTTCTGCTGGACCTCAGATGATGGATCAGTGTCCATACTGGTTCTGCTGGACCTCAGATAATGGATCAGTGTCCATACTGGTTCTGCTGGACCTCAGATAATGGATTAGTGTCCATACTGGTTCTGCTGGACCTCAGGGCTGCTTTTGATACCATAGATCACAGCATTTTACTGCAGAGGCTAGAGTATGTTGTTGGGATTAAAGGGACAGCTCTAGATTGGTTTAAATCAGATCTGTCTGATAGATTCCAGTTTGTTCATGTTCATGAGGTTTCTTCAGTACCGATGAGGGTCTGCTATGGTGTCCCGCAGGGTTCAGTTCTAGGACCAATCTTGTTCAGTTTATACATGCAGCCCTTGGGAAGTATTATCCGGAACCACGGCATTAATGTTCATTGTTATGCTGATGATACGCAGCTGTATCTGTCTATGAAGATGAAACAGAACCATCAGACCAACTTCAGATGTGTCTTCAGGACATCAAGGACTGGATGTTTTGATAAAACAGAAGTTGTTGTTTGTGGTCCCAAACAGCTTAGGAAGGGATTAGATGGTCTTGCGATGGCCTCCAGTAAAACTGTGAGAAACCTTGGCGTTATATTCGATCAGGATTTGTCATTTAAACAGCAGATTAATCAGGTTTGTAAAACCGCGTTTTTCCACCTCCGTAATATCACAAAGATCAGGAGCATCCTCTAGATCCAGATGTAGATCTGGAGGACGGGTCTTCTGCTATCAGGAAGCATCACTATGGAACCAACTTCTAGTTTGGGTGAAGGAGGCTGACACCACCTCCACCTTTAAAACCAAACTTCAACCGCTTGTGTTCAGTAAAACATCTAGTTGGTGTAAACTTTAGTGTGTCAGGACCAGCAGTCACAGCTGCAGCTGCAGGACCAGACTAGAGCAGCTGGTCTTC
This sequence comes from Xenentodon cancila, assembly GCA_014839995.1. Taxonomy (NCBI): domain Eukaryota; kingdom Metazoa; phylum Chordata; class Actinopteri; order Beloniformes; family Belonidae; genus Xenentodon; species Xenentodon cancila. The sequence goes on from CM026206.1 coordinate 169,823, forward strand.
AACACAGCTTCATCTGGATCTGCTGCTGTAGACCTGCTGCAGGGGGACACCACCATGATCCACTGACCTGCAGTCCCACCTCTGACCACCTCAGTGTCTGCTGTCTACACCTGTTTAGATAGTCACTCAATGTGAACTTAGGCCCCCTTGACAACAAAGGACTGATAGTTGAACAGGTTTGCAGCCTCACATGTTTTAGGGGTCCACATATCAGAGGACTTGTCCTGGACTCACTCAGTCATTTTTTGTCAGCAGTGTGCTCAGTTTTTGCAGGTCTAAGTCAGGTCAGTGTCTACATACACTCAGAAACGTTTAGTGGGTTAGGCTTGGTACTCAGTTTAATAAAAAAGAGCATGCGCAAAGAAAGGAACACACTGGAGCTGTCTCCCAGCTGCCTCTGCAACATCTGCAGCTCCTGCTGGACTTTGGCCAGGGAGAAGCCTGACCTCCCGTTGCCTTGGTAACGGGCTTGCAGGTTTGAGGCGTGAGGATGGAAGGGTAAGGGAGCCCTCTGAGTGGAGAAAGAGGGAAGGTGATAGGAGGGGCAGATTGAGACTGGAGCTAGGAGATAAGAAGAAGGACAGGAGGGTGAAAAGATGGTTCAGAGAACAAACGGATGAAAGCCTAGCTTCACTCTGTAGCTCCCTCCTACCTGTCTGAGGTCTGTGTGGCGAGCTGGGGCAATGCATGCTGGGACAGCTGAGGCAGGACTGTGCTCGGTAGGATGAGGTGATGGATGGAGAGGCAGATAAGTGCTGTGACATGTTGCCGTGGTGACAGTGGGCATCTAAAAGTGAAAATGACATGAAGAATGAATGAATGAAGACAACAGATGACAAACGACATCGAAACTGTCACATCATCATCCTGAAGAGGCTTTGAGTTCATTTTCACTTCTTTCTTTATTAAAATAAACTGTTATTAAGCTTTTCTAGAAACATGTTACAAATGCTCAGAAAAAAATCCACATTTAAGCAATAGGGGCAACGTCTTTACATAAAAATAAACATGTGAAAGTTATAAGCAATTGTATTTTTAAAAATAATGTTTTGTTGGGGAAAAAAAAAACTAACTTGCAACTATAAATAAATCCTCCTTCACAAAGTCAAAGTGGGTCATGCAGTCCTGACTATAATGTGATCAAAATCCCAGATGCTGATTTTTGTGTATTTATTTGCAGTTTTCACCTAAACGCTGATGATGTAATACTGACAGTAAATAACTGCTAAGAGGGTCATCTGGTGGAAGCTCTTCAAGTTCTTCTGAGAAATGAGCTTGACACTGATCATAACAGATATGAATGTCATAAAAGGGAATTTGTGGATTGCTGGTTGAGCCGTTTTGTGCCATGTAGTAGCTTTGAAGCTCCGTCCCTGGTGGTCTCCTCACCTGTGCTTGCTCTGGCTGAAGCCCGGTTTTCCTCCTGACCCAGCTCGCTGGCAACGTCCGCGTCAGAGCACAGCTCCAGGTCCTCAATGGTGGATCTGTGCCCATCAGAGACGTAGGAGATGCGATCTGATTGGTCAGTGGTGTCAGAGAGGGCGTGGCTGCTGCAGGGCGTGTCTGAGCGTTGAGAGTGATGCTGGTTCAGTTTGGCACGGAGAGACTCGATGAGTTTATCCTTCTGCTGGAGCTCCTTACTGAGCCTGTCCACACAGAGTAAAACCACACCTAATGACTTGCTTTTTCACTGTGTTCAGGGATAACAAGGTTAATGAACACAGCTACAGCAGGTGTGAGAGTCACCTGCTGCTGTTCCTACAGAGGCTCTGCTACTTGCAGGAAGCTTCTTAGAGGCTTACATGTCATCAGATCACAGTGGGGAACATGCACAGTTTCATGACAACAACATAAAGACTCTGATGTGGAAGGAGGAAGGACAGGAGATGACTGGATGGATGGAATAGTACACGTGCATCACAGCGCCACCATCTGACAACAGAAAAACTATTTCTTTCCTCAAGAGGATACATCCAGAGACATTCAGTTTCTCTGTCAACCACGAGGATCTGGACCAAAAGTTTCGGTTCCTCTGTCAACCACTAGGGTCTGGACCTAGACATTCGCTTCCTCTGTCGACCACTAGGGTCTAAATCGAGACTCCCGGTTCCTCTGTCGACCACTAGGGTCTGGACCCAGACATTCGGTTCCTCTGTCCACCACTAGGGTCTAAATCGAGACTTCTGGTTCCTCTACTGTCCACTAGGGTCTGGACCCAGACATTTGGTTCCTCTGTCGACCACTAGGGTCTGAACTCAGATCTTTGGTTCCTCTACTGTCCACTAGGGTCTGAACCCAGACATTCAGTTTCTCTGTCAACCACTAGGGTCTAAACAGTGAGTTCACCTCCATGTTTAAATTTTCAACTTTACAGCAGAAATAACCATAGTTATAGTCTGGTACACAACACAGTTTTGGTCTCCATATACTGCTTTAAAGCAGAACATCTTGATTGGCGGTTGTAGTTTGTGGTAATTAACTAGAAACAACTAACTTTGCTTTGGTAAAATGCAGCAGTTATTTCTGGCCAGTTGTAAATTCCTCTGCAGACATGGACCACACATGTCTGAGGAAGATCAGGGTTCTGGTGTGACATTCCTGGGCAGCAAAATGGCCATGTCTTTTGCGACATGGCTGCAGGACCACCACCACAGATTTCAGGTTACATGGGCCGATGGGCTACCATGAAGGAACTCCTCGGCAGGGTTGCCAGATTTGACTGACAATTTCCAGCCCAAACACATGTAAAACCTGCCAACTCAATAAAAACCAGCCCAAACCAGAATATTTCTACAAACGTATGTTTCCAAACCATAAACCTAACATAGTGTAATCAGGAATAAGGCATGGTAACATATACAGGCTCCTCTTGTCATGATCGGACCCGTATTTTCTGAGTCACCTGAGTGCAATCGCATCTGTGCTTCTAACTGCAGATCACAGCGCCTGGGTTCTTCAACATATATACCTCTGCTCTCTTCCTCTCCATTGCCAAATTGTCAGCTAACCTTAGTCTGTTCGTTTCGCGCCCTGATTTCCTTGTGACTTACCGGACACTAGTGATGCAGACCCACTTCTCCTGACCACATCTCTTGTCTAGACCTTCTGGGTCTGTCTGGCTTGCCTTCATTTGATTTTCTGGTTTTTGACTCCTGGACTGGCTCATTGAATAAGTCCCTGTTTTTCCCTCTCCGGTTTGTTCTGCATCTCTGGACGACTGGTGGTTATGGGACTCGGTCATTGGATTTGGAGCGTTGGACTAGCCTCTTGGGATTATTGTGCACAGCATTCAGACAAATGATTTGGTTTCTAAACTGTTAACATGAAAAAAATCTTATCTTCATCGTAATTCCTGATTCTTTGCTTCCTGTGAGTCCTGTCTATTAAAACCATTACACCCTAAATCATTCAACCAAACAACCAAATACCCAACACAGATCGTCCTCCTGAGTATGGCGCCATTTTCTAAAAACCTGGGAAAAGTTATTAAAAAAAATCAGCAAAGAAACACCTCTACATCTTCAGAGGTGACCGTGAAGGAACACCTCTACATCTTCACCGGTGACCGTGAAGGAACACCTCTACATCTTCACCGGTGACCGTGAAGGAACACCTCTACATCTTCACCGGTGACCGTGATGGAACACCTCTACATCTTCACCGGTGACCGTGAAGGAACACCTCTACATCTTCACCGGTGACCGTGAAGGAACACCTCTACATCTTCACAAGTGACTGTGAAGGAACACCTCTACATCTTCACCGGTGACCGTGAAGGAACACCTCTACATCTTCACCGGTGACCGTGATGGAACACCTCTACATCTTCACCGGTGACCGTGAAGGAACACCTCTACATCTTCACCGGTGACCGTGATGGAACACCTCTACATCTTCACCGGTGACCGTGATGGAACACCTCTACATCTTCACCGGTGACCGTGAAGGAACACCTCTACATATTCACCGGTGACCGTGATGGAACACCTCTACATCTTCATCGGTGACCGTGAAGGAACACCTCTACATCTTCACAAGTGACTGTGAAGAAACACCTCTACATCTTCACCGGTGACCGTGAAGGAACACCTCTACATCTTCACCGGTGACCGTGATGGAACACCTCTACATCTTCACCGGTGACCGTGAAGGAACACCTCTACATCTTCACAAGTGACTGTGAAGAAACACCTCTACATCTTCACCGGTGACCGTGAAGGAACACCTCTACATCTTCACCGGTGACCGTGATGGAACACCTCTACATCTTCACCGGTGACCGTGATGGAACACCTCTACATGATGTCTACAGACGTTGAACTGTTTGCTGATGGTTTTGGTCAGGGGTAGCCCACCCTGGTCCTTGAGGGCAACTATCCAGCATGTGTGATGCTTCCCTGCTTCTACACACCCTGTTACAAATGACTGTCATTAACAGAGTCATGTAGACCTTGATGGCGACCATTAATTAGAATCAGGTGTGTGGAACCAGGGAAACATCTAAAACATGCTGGATAGGTGCCCTTAAGGACCAGGGTGGGCTTCCCCTGGTTTAGGTCAATGCTGTCTACTGAGAGAGTTCACTTGGGCTACTTGTATGTACTGCTTATGACATCATCTGCACAGTTGCTGGCAGGCAACATCATCATCGTCATTGGATTTATGATGGCTTCCGGAGGATTCAGTTAAGCCTCTCTCTTTATTACCATCACAACAACAGTTTTTTAACTCGTTTTTGAATTTTTACCTTTTTAAATATTTTTACACTCCAACAACATAATTTCTTCTTAGGGGACAAATCAAATATTACTCAGTTCAGTAAATCTGGGCTGTGAGGCCTCTTGGAGGCAGAAATGGAACACCAGCATCACCGTGTCATCCTGTCCGGTGATCATGTCGTATTCAGTAATCAGGTTTGGTCGTTTTGGTCATCTTACTTGTCCAGCTGTGCGAGCATGGCTCTCCTCTCCCTGTCAGTGTGTTTCCTCAGCAGGAGCAGCTCCCTCTCCTGAGCTTTCCACTCCCACAGGGAGAAGGAGAACAGGGCATCTCTGTAGAGTGGGCTGCTCTTCGACAGCATGGCCTTCCACAGAGGAGCCATCGCTCCCTCTCGGCTCCCTCTCGGCTCCCTCTCGGCTCCCGCTCGGCTCCCTCTCGGCTCCCTCTCGGCTCCCGCTCGGCTCCCGCTTTCCCGCCCAGCTACAGACCCTCCATCCCTGCTGTCACAGGTATCCTGGGTGAGTCAAACTCTCGGTTGTGGTCTTCCTCTGCCGTCTGTAATGATTCGGAGCTCATTAGCTCAGCAGCTGACGTCCTGACCCCCCAGTGTGAGCAAGGGATGAAGGAATGGAGGGATGACAGAGCGACAAGGCGATCAGATGGAAAGCACAGCAAATCCTGATTAGTTCTGGGCTTCCTGGGGAGATGGACTGTGTTGTCCGGGATGATGGGCCGTGACCCAAATGTTTTAGATGAAACCACAGCAGGTTAGTCAGACGGTTTGTTTACAGGAGCAGGAACACTACCAGGGATCAAACAATTGTCCTGAGTCAATTTGAAATGTAATCAGCGAATGAAAAATTACACTTACATTAACGAAAAATTGTCTGTCATGCAGAAAAAAATACTCTGCCCAATAAGCTGCCCAGGGAAACCAGCAGCAGAACTCCGGTTTTACTTCACTCCCAGTTCCCCGGTTTTCTGTTTGCGGTCCTGAAACCAGAATTTGTTGCATTGAAGTGTGACTTCATATCACCCAGCAACCCCCTGGGTGATGGCGACGAACAAGCCAACGCGAAGGGAAATGGGATGCAGCGGACGTCTAGGTCCGTTCATGCTCCGCCAGCCGCCAAAGGACAAAGAGACAAGCAGGAGCCGAATGAACGATCGCCTACAATGCAGCACTTTCTCTTTCTCCTCCTTGTTTGTGTTTTTCAGGCCACAGAAACTTCCTCTTCAGTGCAAGAGTGGACTCAAAGAAAACAAAACCACCCCGTGTTGGTGGGACATGAAGATTCAAGCCTTTATCTTCATGAATAAAACCAATCTAAATCCAGACTTCGGTCACTTCCCAAAGAAATAATTGAGGTTTTTGGTGAGGAGATCAGAACCGAGCTGCGAGCCGGCAGCATGTGCAGGTCCAGATACACTGATGCAGAGTGATGCTCAGCTCACGTTTCCCTGTGTCTGTCTGCGTTTAGCTCCTCCTGACCTAGTTCCCTCCCAATGCGAGGTCTTAATAACTTAACCTGATTAGAGGCAACAGCCTGCCCTGAGCTCCGAGCAGCACTGCAGCATCAGTGGTGTTTACTTCTGAACTGAACATCATGAAGGGAGGAGTTTGTTAAACCCAAACTCGCACTTATATGGTGGCCAATAAAGGCAGGAGAAGGGATTTCTGGATGATAGCATGACCAATTAAATCAGAGAAAACAAACGGCTCTATGAATGACATATTTTCAAACTTAGGCTGCCTAAAACAAAGTGACAGAGCCATTTAACATCTCAATTTATGAACTGGTTGTAATTCAAATTCCCATTTTTTATAATACACCATTTAAAAAGAAGAGCTGGAGCAGCTCACTGCATTAAATCCACAGAGCATACAACCATCATTCTGCACTTAAAACTGCTTAAAGGTAGGGTAGTTGATTTTATGTGATTCTTTTTATCCAGAAATCTCGTCTCCAACTGGTAGACCGACCCAGAGTTCACTGTAAATGACAAAACAAATGAAGCCTGTTCTTCATGCACAGCTCTGGCTCTGTAAACACACCGATGGCCTGTACACCAAACCCTAACAACCGCGGACAGGCGTGGGCTGGGCCAGGTGATGTAGGGGCTGGTAGGAGTAGGGGGAGTGTTGCTTCAACACTCAGCACATGTGACACACAGAAATTCCTTACCCTACCTTTAAGCTCCGTGTCTCCATGGAGTCTTGATGCTGTCATGTATAAATGCTGTTGGACGGTAAAATGGATGTATTTGCGTCACAAAGTGAAACTGCTGCCTAATGGACAAAAATATGTTTATTTTGACAGTTTGAAACTAAATGTCTACCTGTACATGTCTTTGAGTAGTTTAATAAATGTACTGCTTTTATTGCTAAAGCATTACTGGCTGACTTCAATGAATGTCAGTCAGATAGGTTATTTGAAGATTTTAGTTTCTACTGGTCCATATGACATTTACAATTTGATGTAAAAGTAAGATACTGATCCGTAATTGGATGGTCGGTCCATGTTTACAGGTGGAAAAGTCTCCAGATGCTGCACCGACAGCCGAATGACACACCTGCTGCAGAAAACTAGTTCCCCTTCACGTCTGCTCGGCTGGAACTTATCGTTAGATTACTGCAGGTCTCTCTGTTAGAATTAATCACGCAGATTTGTTTGTTTTGTAGGCTTTAACCATAGGTTATAAAAATAATTTAAAAAAAACCTATGTGATGTCATCCCCAGGTTTCTGACGGGTGCTGTCAAAGCTTCTAATGTTTTCCTGCATGATGGTAGCGACTGACCCTCCCACACCAGTTAATCGATGTGCAAATGTGAGAGGACTGCCTAGTAAATCTACAATGGTCCTGAATTATCTGAGGTGAAAGTCCCTCAAATGTAGAATCCAGCAGCTCAGAGGTGAAGCTGGTGATCAAGAGGCAGTCCAGCCTTCAACTGGGGTGAAGATAGCTAATTCAGACTGCTTTGCCAAACTTCAACCTAGAACCCATTGAAACCAACCCAGACCCCTTCCACACCAATCCAGAACCCCTCCACACCAATCCAGAACCCCTCCACAACAATCCAGAACCCCCCCAGACCAGCCCAAACCCCTTCCAAATTAACCTAGAACCAGTTTTAGTTATTATCCGAACACTAACCTGAGTCCAGCAACCTCCCTCTGGATCCTCTTGATGTGGAGGAGCAGTGAAACTAGTCTGAGCTACTCCTGGATTACTGACCTTCTCTTATCTCTAAGGGAAAGGCAATCAATCTCCCACCCCATTCTTCCCTGACTTGTGAACAAGACCCTGAGATACTTGAACTCCTCCATTTGGGGCAGGATCCGATACCCAACCTGGAGAGGGCACTATACCCTTTTCTAGCTGAGGACAATGGTAGTTATAGGAAAGAAGAAATTCTTTTGTTTATGATTTTGTATTAAATAGTACTGAGAAGTAAAAAAAATGCAAAACACTGAAGAAGAAGCATGTGTGCCCCGGTTGTTGGATTTTTTTCCTCCATCATTGACTAAACCATTGACTCTGTAGTTAATTAGCCAGCTGGACTCACCGTGGGAACAGCGTCTGATGATTCTGCCCTCAGGAACAAACATTGGCTGAGCCAATATTTTCCTGATTAGTTTTGGTTCCAAGCCAGAAGCCTGGAGACTAAACATGCAAACAGAGACGTGACCACAGCTGATGAGCACTGACCGGATGGCGAGCAGCTCTGTGTTCTCCTCTGGATCCTCAGAATGATCCCCTGCTGGTAAACAGAAGTTCATGTCATATGTGCTCATCTAGGGTCAGCCACTTCCTGTTTCTGAGCAGATGTGTATTGACTCACGTCCGCTGATCTTGGCGCCGACCTGCTGTGCCAGAGCGCTGCTCTGAGCCAGCTGTTCCCTGAAGCTCTGACCCATGTAGTAGTCGATGTCGTTGGCCCTCAGCAGCTCCTCGAAGGCCTTGGTGGTGTCTCCGAGGTGCTGAGTAAGGATGTTGCAGATGCCCCGTCCCTCTCGCAGCCGCTGACGGAGGTGAGACAGCTCTCTGGCCTGAGCCTGGATCAGTGTGTCGAATTTACTGAAGATAACAGAAAAAAAAAAGAAATGGTTTAACGTGACATTTGGTCCAGATCAAAGTTGCATGGATGTCCAGCAATTGTTGAAAAGTTCATGCATGTGCCTTTTCCAGGGACAACCTTAAAGACGCTGTCAAACCATGGTCTGCACACGTTCTAAAAGCATGGCTTTGGATGGAGAGAGAGGAGGAACTGGGCTGGTCTGCCTGCAGTCCAGACCTGTCCCAAGCAGAAAAGGACGCCAGACATGTGGTGACAATGAGCCTGTACTGCTGGACACTTCAGTACATCTAAGACCCGAAACATCGCTTGGTCTCCTCCATGCCAGAACACCTCTTCAGTGTGGTGTGTTTAGTGGTTAAAGCATGACTGCACCACCTCCTCTGTGTCTGAACTGGATTTCTCTGGGTTCATATAGAATTCAGTTCAATTCGGTTTATTTATACGGCGTCTATTACAATACAATTTGTCTCCAGAGACCAGAACCTGACCCACAGATCAATTATTACATAAACAACGGCAGGTAAAATCTCCCCGTTAAGAGGGAAGAAACCTGGACCAGGACCTGGATCATGAGGGGGAAGAAACCTGGACCAGGACCTGGATCATAAGGGGGAAGAAACCTGGACCTGGATCATAAGGGGGACCCTCCTGCTGAAGACCAGCAGGTAGAACAGGAAGTAAAGAGAGAATAGAGACATAGACACACCGTCAAAGGTACCAAAGACCAGATCCATCAGTATAATTATCCATCAGCTTTTGTGGGTGATATATATGTCTAGCTATGGCAGCTATATTGTCAGCTCATGATTCAAAATCGAAGTAAATGTTAGATTTACAGAGCTTTTGCTACTTTCCACATTTTCCGTCACCCATTTTCTAAATCCTGATTAAGTCATCATAGCAGTTCACTCTTATTCAAACAAGGCAAATGGGACACAGTGTTCCCGGCCGGGTGTCAGTTAATCTCCTCTGACTGTCAGGCGGCTGCATTTCCATAAAAACATGCAGTTATGAGTCTGATGCTGACCGAGGCTGACAGGCCGCTTCATGCCTGCAGCCATTAATGGATCACATCAATCAGCAGGAGGCTGGCATGATGCTGCTGCTTCTACGTCAGCTCTGGGGTCCAGCATGAAAGCACCATTCTAGTGTTTATCCATTTCATCCCAGTTTCAGCAGATTATGAGGTCATACATTTAAATTATGGCAGATTTAACCTCTTTCTACAGAAGTCAATTCCTAAGATTCACACTCTAAAGTGTCATGGCTAATTTAAAACAGTGTTGTTCAACCTGCATGTTTAAGATGTTTTATTTTATGAGCCGTTCCAGTCTGATTTCCTCCCCCGTCACAGCACCGAAACTGCCTTCCTAAAAATCACTAACAATCTCCTCAATTCAGCTGATTCTCTTCATCCTCATCAACCTCAGTGCGGCCTTTGACACCCTTTCACACTCCATCCCCCTCAATAGACCATCATCTATTGGCATCACCCACACCCCTCTCTAGTGGTTTCATTCTTACCTCACAGGCTTGACTCAGTTCATACAGCTTAACTCTTTTAGATCCGGTCCCTCCCCAGTCACCACAGGTGTGCCCCCGGGCTCTGTCCTGGGACCCCTTCTCTTCATCATCTATATCCTCCCCCGTGGCAATATTTTTCGAAAAGTCTGCCAAAGAATCAACTACAAACTCCTCCTGCTCACCTTCAAGGACATAATCTCGCCCCACCTTATATTTCTGACCTCCCCAGATCATGAGTCCAACCCGCTACCTCAGATCCTCCTCCTCCTCCTCCATCCACCTCACTGTCCCCTCTGCCCGCCTCAGCACCACTGCAGCAGAGCTTTCAGTTGCTCTGCTCCCAAACTACACTGTTCTTAATGGTTTTTTATTTTATTTTGCCAATTTAATCCATTGTTGTTTTATCTTTTTGTTGTAAAGTGTCCTTGGGTTTTATGAAAGGCACTTATAAATAAAATGTTTTATTATTATTATTATTATTACTACATGTTGCCCTGCTCCAGCACACCTGATTCAAATGACTTGATCACCATGAGCTTTTCATCAAGGTCTGCACAGGTCTGCGAAAGGTCCACTAATTTGAGATAGATGTTTTAGAGTAGAGTAACATTTCAAACATGCAGGACACATGCAAGACACACAGATTCCTGAAGACCAGGGTTGAAGAACCCTGATCTGAACATGTAGTGGTAACATGTAGACCTTGGTCGTTGGTGACGGTTCGTGGTATTCTGTTTTCTTTTGTAATATGTTCTCTTCACCACCTGATCTGTATGAGGTTGATCTCAGTTGTTCAGGTAGAAGGTATTACCTGCAGCTGTCTCACTGAAACTGAGGGTGTTCCTCAGGGACTGGTCCTGGAACCACTTGGGTTTATCTTTCACAGTTGACAGGACTAAAGCATTTTCTAGGTCGTTTGTTGCACTGCATTTAGATATTGTATCATGATTATGATTAAAGATGGCACATAAATCTTTTATTGAACTCACATGTTTATTAGAGTCATTTTCAGTGTTTTAAAAGTGCATTTGCTTTTTTTTTAAGCTTTAAGCTTTGTTTTTTTTTGTTTGGGATGATGTGGATTTCACAAAAAATATAACTCAAAACTATAAATAACTCAATAAATATGACTTATCTAGTTGTACAGATTTGTTAACATTTTGCAGAGATATTCCATCTCTCCTGACTCACCCTGGCCAGGTTTCAGACTTCTCCTTGTCATCCTTCTTGCTACCTTTTCTCAACTGGTCCTCCAGAGCATCTACACGAGACACAAGCTCCTGAAGATTGTTTCCTGTATGACGGGGTGAAGCCAGTGCTGCTCCATCAGATGACTGCCAGCCCTCGTCATCCTCCATCCCTGTCTGTGAGGACAATGCTTGGAAAGACCAGTTGACCTTGCGAGGCGTTGGATGGGCATAGTCACTGGCAATGGAGTGAGAGCGGAGGCGGCTCTGCAGCCCGCGGATCACTACCTGAGACCGGGACAGCTGTGAGTGGAGGTCCTCCACGAGGCGCTGCAGAGATGGCACATCTTCTCTGTAAGCAGAGTTCTGGGCTCTACATTTGGTGGACCACCACTGGGAACCGCAGTCCAGAGATGTACACATCTCCAGGTCATCAAACTCTGTCGGGTAACACACAGCAGGTCTTCATCAGCATCAATGGACTCATCATCCTCATGGTACTGAGAACGTAAAACCAGTCGGTCCAGTCTGTACTTAGTATTGCCTAAATATTTCATTTTTTGTCAAATAAATAATGGCCCAGTAAAAACCATGATATATTGTTGTTTATCTAAGAGTGTATTTGTCCAGTAATAAGACCCACTATATTCAGGTGATTTTCATTATGTTTTTACTTAAAAAAAAAAAAAAGCCTTAAAAGAGGCCTCACAGTGTCTGAGCTTTGAACCTCAAATACTGCTCCAGTTGTCCTCAGTCGTCCTCTGGTGGTTGTATGACGCTACTACAAGCAGATGCAGACAACCCTGCAGCAGTAACCAACCTGGACTGCTGGTGTCCTCCCTCTCTGCCTCGTTCTCGCTGCGACCACAGGTTTCGTAGCCCAGGTCCTGCAGGTCCACCTGGATCTGCTTGCTGTCCTGCTGCACGGTTGTTTCCGCTGCAGAGAAGCAGAAGAACAGTCATAGCACTGGCCTGAAAAGGTCTGGATGTGACAGTCCAGTGTGAACTCACTCAGCAGCTCTCTGTAGTCTTTGAGCTGTTCAGCCTGAGCCTGAACCGTGGCCTCAGACACCATCAGCCTCTCCTGCAGCTCTCTGCTCTTCTGCTGCAGACGAACCGTTATTGCAGGAGATGCAGCGTCCTCATCGTCCTGGTCATACACAAAAACAGACTGGAACCTTTACATACCAGATATTCTATGGAACCACCAGTAAAGTTGATGTAAAAAAACAAACACATTTCTAGAAAAGTTGAAAAGCTTTCTAAATGCCACAAAAATATAAATCTGTACATTTTCAGTCAGAACGTTTATTTATGGGAAATGAGAACTGTTTGGGAAGTGAGGGGACAAAACATCTGGTCACAATCATAAACCTCAGCATAAATGAAAGGTTCACACGTCAGACGTGAGACTGATGCACCTCCACACCACTGCTGCTTTTACTGACGGGAAGCATATGCTTTTCCTCCTGAACCAGGAGATGTAGATCTTGTACTGATCATGGGATTAAAGGGACAGCTCTAGATTGGTTTAGATCAGATCTGTCTGACAGATTCCAGTTTGTTCATGTTCATGAGGTTTCTTCAGTACAGACGAGGGTCTGCTATGGTGTCCCGCAGGGTTCAGTTCTAGGGCCAATCTTGTTCAGTTTATACATGCAGCACTTGGGAAGTTTTATCCGGAACCACGGCATTAATTTTCATTGTTATGCTGATGATCCGCAGCTGTATCTGTCTATGAAGATGAAACAGAACCATCAGACAAACTTCAGATGTGTCTTAAGGACATCAAGGACTGGATGTCCAGAAATTTTTTGCTACTAAATTCTGATAAAACAGAGGTTGTTGTTTGTGGTCCAAACACCTCAGGAAGGGATTAGATGGTGTTGTGATGACCTCCAGTAAAACTGTGAGAAACCTTGGCGTTATATTCGATCAGGATTTGTCATTTAAACAGCATATTAATCAGGTTTGTAAAACTGCGTTTTTCCACCTCCGTAATATCTCAAAGATCAGGAGCATCCTCTCCCAGAGTGATGCTGGAAAACTAATTCATGCGTTCGTATCTTCTAGACTAAATTACTGAAACGTGTTGTTGGCTGGATGTCCAAGTAATTCTCTGAAGATCCTCCAGATGATCCAAAATGCAGCAGCGCGAGTGCTGACAGGAACCAACAAGAGAGACCACGTCTGTCCAGTTTTAACTTCCCTCCATCGGCTCCGTGGAAAACTCAGAATCCAATTCAATATTTTATTACTTGTGTATAAAGTCCTAAATGTCCTAGTCCCACGATATTTGCAAGACCTGATAGTACCGTACGTTCCTAATAGAGCTCTCCGTTCTCAGGGTGCAGGTTTACTCGTAGTTCCTAGAAGATCCAGATGTAGATTTGGAGGACGGGTCTTCTGTTATCAGGAACCATCACTCTGGAACCAACTTCCAGTTTGGGTGAAGGAGGCTGATACCACCTCCACCTTTAAAACTAAACTTAAAACATTTCTGTTTAATAAAGCATATAGTTAGTGTACATTTAGTACCTTAATGTGTCAGGGCCAGTAGTCAAAGCTGCAGCTGCAGGACCAGATTAGAGCAGCTCATCTTAAACAGCTTCGGTGTAGATATGCTGCTATAGGCCTCTGCTGCAGGGGGGCACCAACATGATCCACTGAGTGGTGCCTTTCACCTTCTCTGTTTCTCTTTGCCTTCTCTGTCTCTTCTTCACCTCAACCATCATTTATTAACAATATCCCATAAACTTAATTGTGGTCCATTGTTCTGGTAGTTTTTTGTGCTTGTCTGGCCCTTCTTTTCCTCTTCTTTGCATGTCCTGCGGACCAGAACCTCAGGAGCTGCTTGCTGACCTGCAGTTCCGCCTCTGACCATCCCAGTGTCTGCCTTCACCTGTCTGTGTGGATGTCTGTTGGATATTTGCTGACATCCCGACCTGCAGTCCTCATCCCCTTGGATCACCGTCTATCCATATATCACCCATATTCACAGAAGTCTAATTGGACTACTGATGATAGTTACTATTGTATCCTGTCTTGTACCTTTGACGGTGTCTCTATGTCTCTATTCTTTCTTATTTCTTGCTCTACCCGGCTGGTCTTCGGCAGGAGGGTCCCCCCTCATGATCCAGGTCCTGATCCAGGTTTCTTCCCTCTTAAAGGGGAGTTTTTCCTGCCACTGTTTGGTTTAAGGTTTTTCTTCCACTAGGGGAGTTTTTACCTGCCGCTGTTTATGTAATAATTGCTCGGGGGTCATGTTCTGGGTCTCTGGAAAGCGCCTAGAGACAACTTGTGTTGTAATAGACGCTATATAAATAAAATTGAATTGAATTGAATTGAACTGTAAGGAGAATTGTTGTAATGGTTTCCTGGTCTGACCAAACGTGGTTATGTAAGATGTTTTTCAAATTGTTCGTTAGTTCCTGAGAAAAGTCTTGTTATTTCTTTAGTGTCTGGGAAAAGTTCTGTTATTGTGATAACACGCTCTGAGAACGGTTCCTGGTTAGGAAAACGCAAAGTGAGTGTGATTCTGGAATCATAGTCAGGGTTCTTTTGTGTGTTAGTGTGTATGAAATGCCGGTATGGTATTCTTTACGGATGCTCTGCCACATATAATCAAAGAGATATTCTTCATGTATGCTTTGCCTATATAACCGAATAGATTATTTGTGCTATGCTCTGCGGGGAATAAAGATCTCTCTCTCTATATATATATATATTCCAGCATCCTAGTCTGTGTGTGTTTCCTGTGTTCCTACCTCCGACGAACCTGAGAATATTTCACACAACACATCCTGACCTGCAGTTCCACCTCTGACCATCCCAGTGTCTGCCTTCACCTGTCTGTATGGATGTCTGTTGGATACTTGCTGACATCCCGACCTGCAGTCCTCATCCCCTTGGATCACCGTCTATCCATATATCACCCATATACACAGAAGTCTAATTGGACTACTGATGATAGTTACTATTGTATCCTGTCTTGTACCTTTGACGGTGTCTCTATGTCTCTATTCTTTCTTATTTCTTGCTCTACCCGGCCTTCAGCAGGAGGGTCCCCCCTCATGATCCAGGTCCTGATCCAGGTTTCTTCCCCCTCATGATCCAGGTCCTGGTCCAGGTTTCTTCCCCCTCATGAGCCAGGTCCTGGTCCAGGTTTCTTCCCCCTCATGAGCCAGGTCCTGGTCCAGGTTTCTTCCCCCTCATGATCCAGGTCCTAGTCCAGGTTTCTTCCCCCTCATGAGCCAGGTCCTGGTCCAGGTTTCTTCCCCCTCATGAGCCAGGTCCTGGTCCAGGTTTCTTCCCTCTTAAAGGGGAGTTTTTACCTGCCGTTGTTTATGCAATAATTGCTTGGGGGTCAAGTTCTGGGTCTCTGGAAAGATCCTGGAGACAACTTGTGTTGGAATAGACGCTGTATAAATAAAATTGAATTGAATTGAAAATTGAATCACTAAAGGCTGCCTTCAAAAGTGAGTCAATCTCCATTGACCTCCATGTTATAATGTCCAACTTGTATCCAATGTAATAGAATGATATGTTTTGTTGTGCTGTTAACTGAACTATGAGACCACTGAGACCGGTTCTCGGTTAGATGTCACCTGGATGATTTCCCACGTAGGTATTCCAGGAATTTCTCTGCTGCAGAGATTATGTCTCTCAGCTGGTCTGGAAATACAGTGGTAGGGCAGGTCAGTGGATCATGTTGGTTCCCCTGCAGCAGGTCTACAGCAGCAGATCCAGATGAAGCTGTGTTGAAGACCAGCTGCTCTAGTCTGGTCCTGCAGCTGCAGCTGTGACTACTGGTCCTGACACACTAAAGTTTACACCAACTAGATGTTTTACTGAACACAAACATTTGAAGTTTGGTTTTAAAGGTGGAGGTGGTGTCAGCCTCCTTCACCCAAACTGGAAGATGGTTCCTGATAGCAGAAGACCCGTCCTCCAGATCTACATTTGGATCTTCTAGGAACTACGAGTAAACCTGCACTCTGAGAACGGAGAACTTTAGTAGGAACATGAGGAACCATCAGGTCTTGGAGATATCACTGCCTGCCTTCCTGCCTGCCTGCCTGCCTGCCTGTCTGCCTGTCTGTCTGCCTGTCTGTCTGTCTGTCTGTCTGTTTGTCTTTCTGTCTGCCTGCCTGCCTGCCTGCCTGCCTGCCTGCCTGCCTGCCTGTCTGCCTGCCTGCCTGTCTGTCTGTCTGCCTGCCTGTCTGTCTGGACAGACGGACAACCTTGTCCGTTTTGTTAACAATTGAAAGCAGATTTTGGAGAATAGTTCTGGTTCTCTGACCTGTGGGTCCAGGAGCTCCTCTCTGCTGGCTTTCTTGCTTTTCTCTTCCCCGCCTGTCTGAACATTGTGCTGAGACAGAGCTATCTCTCCATCCCAACCATCCCACTGTTCAGAGAACCCTCCTTCCTCCTCCTCTTCCCCTATGGTCACATCCAGCTCTGCTTCCTTCTCCTCTTCGGCGATCTCCAGTACCTTCTGCTTGTCGCTCTGTCGGCTGTCAGGGTGTAGATCTTCAGCCAGTTGAAGCTTCAAGTCTTTGTTTTCTGCTCGCAGACTGAACAAAGGTTTCCTACCAACAGAAACAGTTTTATAAGCTCTGCTGCCATCTGATAGTCAAACCCAGAACTCGAGTATCGTCAAAGTTCAGGATAAGATGACATGCAGCATGCTGCTCTGTCGTCAACACGGAAGTCACAAAAACATGTGGTTACTTTGAGAACCACCAGGGACGACTCCCAGTGTAAGTCAATATGACAGACTGAATAAAACAACTTGGTCACACCTCCTGTGACATCATCAACAGGTTCCTGAAAAGCTTAAACACTATTTTTTATTCTATCTCTCTACATGGTTCCTTCTTGGTAGGAACTGACTCACCCAGAGCTGAAACCCCCAACTAGCAGTGGCTCTACCTGCTGCTTGTTGGTCTGAGTCGGTTGGAGTCACCCGCCTGCCCAGACCCATAAACCACGATCCCAGCAGACCTCCGTTGGTTCTCAGACTTCAGCTCTGGCAGGACTGGCAGGAAGGGTCCTAAGCTGATGCGGGGTGAAGGTCTGTGGACCAGGGGATCCAGCTGCTGCCGGAGGGAGAAGCTGAGGACCTGGAGACAGTCCAGCTGGTGTCCTCTGGTTAGTCCTGCATAACAGCGTTCAACCACTGAACCCTTCCAGACCAACCCAGAACCGATCTCAGCCATCTCTCAGTGCAGTAAACAACAAGACATATTTTCGTCAAAGTAAGAATGATTACACTCATTTTTTTCGTTTAACTAGAGATGGGCGGAGTCAGTTCCTGACAAGATGGCTCCAAGAAAACGGGCTTCAAATATGCTCTGCAGGAACATCTGGGTGACATCTCCGAGGGTTTGTACTCGTTTGTCTTTTTTTAGCAGTTCATTGCCAGGACAGTGTTCTTACCTTATCTGAGACAGTGAGGAGAACCCAGCCTTCTTCAGCTGCACCTTTAGCTCCACCAGCTCCTTTTCCACCCCCAGCTTCTGCTCTACGAGATGTTTAACTCCTGTCAGACTCTTCAGCTCCGTCTCTCCACAACTCTAGAATGGAGGTTTGGTTGTAAAGACTGATGGGAATTCAGGAGCAGCAGCTGAGTGAGTGTTCAGGTGCTGGCTCAAATCATACCTGCGTGGTGGACTCGTCTTCACCCACGCTCTCCATATACTCGCTCTTCACCTCCTCATCCTCGTCCTCCTCAGAGCTCAGTTCTGCAGGAAACACAAAGACTTCAGAGAAGGAAACCAAACACAGATGTCCCACATTCTCATGACTCAGAAGCAGTTCGAGTTTCACACTGAACTGCAGCCGGTTCTTCACAGCTCAACACAAACGTTATGTCTTCAAGCCCTTCAAGTCTTCAGGCCCAGGAACATCTGGTCCGGGGTCTGGTGGCCCTGAAACATCTAGTCCTGGAAAATCTGGTTCTTAAACATCTTGTCCTGGATCAGGTGGTCCTGGAACATCTGCGCCCTGGATCATGTGGTCCTAGAACAACTTGTCCTGGATCAAGTGGTCCTGGAAAATCTGGTCATAAAACATCTCCTGGATCTGGTGGCCCTGGAAAATCTGGTTATAAAACATCCCCTGGATCTGGTGGCCCTGGAACATCTGGTCCTGGATCAGGTGGCCCTGGAACATCTGGTCCTGGATCTGGTGGCCCTGGAACATCTGGTCCTGGATCTGGTAGTCCTGTAACATCTAGTCCTGGATCTGGTGGCCCTGTAACATCTAGTCCTGGAACATTTGGTTCTTACCCATCTTGTCCTGTATCAGGTAGTCCTGTAACATCTAGTCCTGGATCCAGTGGTCCTGGAACATCTGGCCCTGGATGTGGTGGCCCTGGAAAATCTGGTCCTGGATCTGGTGGCCCTGGAAAATCTGGTCCTGGATCTGGTGGCCCTGGAACATCTTGTCCTGGAACATCTGGTTCTTAAACATTTTGTCCTGGATCAGGTAGTCCTGTAACATCTAGTCCTGGATCTGGTGGTCCTGCGATATAGTCCTGCAACATCTTGTCATGGATCAGGTGGTCCTGGAACATCTGGTCCTCGATTAGGTGGTCCTGGAAAATCTGTTCCTAGATCTGGTGGCCCTGGAGCATCTGGTGCTAGCTCAGGTGGTCCTGGGTCAGGTTGTCCTGGAACATCTGGGCCTGGATCACGTGGTCCTTGATCGTCTTGGCCTGGATCAGGTGGTCCTAGAACTACTTGTCCTGGATCAGGTGGTCCTGGAAAATCTGGTCATGAAACATCTCCTGGATCAGATGGTCCTGGAACATTTTGTCCCAGACCAGAAAATATGGTCCTGGATCTGGTGGCCCTGGGACATCTGGTCCTGGAACATATGGTTTTTAAACATCTAGTCCTGGATCTGTTGGTCCTCAAACATCTGGTCCTGGAACATCTTGTCATAGATCAGGTGGTCCTGGAACATCTGATTCTTGAACATTCTGTCCTGGATTAGGCTGTCCTGAAACATCTGGTTCTCGAACATCTTTTCCATCTTTTCCTGGATGAGGTGGTGCTGGAACATCAAATTCTGGATCAGGTAGTCCTGGATCTGGTGGTCCTGGAACATCTTGTCATGGATTAGGCTACCTGGAACATCTGGTTCTCGAACATCTTTTCCTGGATCATGTTGTGCTGGAACATTTGGTCATGGATCAGGCGGCTCTTGAACATTCTGAACACTCTTGATTCATCCTGGATGAATCCTTTGGATGAGACCTGGATGAGACATTGCATATAGTCTGCCCCGCCGTGATTGGTTTGGTACGTTTTGTACCAGTGGAGACAGCTGTAAGTGGATTAGGTAACGGACATGTTCAAAAACTTCACTTTCACTTCACTCCACCTTCCAGTTGAACACAGAGGCCCCCATCGTCATCAGATCTCCGTGGAGGGGTTTGGGTGTCAGAGTGAATTTATGAGCCATGTTGTCGAGGGCAACTGCTGCTGGTTAAATCTCCAAGAGCAGACTGGTCCTGGGGGACGGACCGCCTGGATGCACTAGGACAAGAAGCATAGTGACCCTCTGCAAGGTGCGGGTTATTATAACATTTGTGAGGAGGGCTGGGAAGGGCCTGGCTCTAGAGTGCGCTTGGTGGGCAGATCCTTCCCCCGTGGGGCCTGAATGGGAGGGGCTAAATGAGGACTGCCATATGACAAGAGAGAAGAGGAAAAAAAGAAGAAATGAAAGTATTAAGGAATTGGCAGAGGAGAAAAGGAAGGAAAGAAGGAAGAAAGAAAGAAAGAAAGAAGGGTAGGATGGAAGGATGGAAAGGAGAAAGGAAGGAGGAAGGGAAATGTCAGTTGGTGTGTTGGTGGTGAGTTGTTCGGGAAGTTTCATTCAGCAGCTCCAGAGAAGGAAACAGACGACAAACGCTCCTAAAGCAGACGTGCAGCTCAGAGACACGACAGATTTATTATTTATTATAAAGTGCTGCAAACAAACCAGGAAAACAAAGGCATTGTACTTACTTACTGATCATTTCACAAATCTAACACATTTAACAAAGTCAAAATACACAATAAGCACAAAACCAGAGAAGTGAGAATATATTTCTGTTGTTTTCAGACACAAACACGCAGTTAAACATCAGGACATTAAATCAGGAAGCGGAGGTCTTCTTGCTCATATTTAATATATTTCATCCGACAAAACAGAAGCAGCTAAACAAGTAAACAAGTGAGCTGTTTTCAGTTATTTCTCAGCATTTGTACATGTTGTGTCCCCTCTTTCAGTCCTGATGTTACTTCCTGTCCATCATCAGAACCTCTTGGATAACTATTCTGATCCATGAGGTTCTGGTCCGGGTCTCTTCTGGTTTATGAACCACCAAACATGAGTTTTGACATGTTTAAACCAGATTTAATGTGGGACACAGCCGGTGTTGCGAGGGCCAGACGTGGCCCAAAGGCTCAAACAGAAACAAGAACTGGTCCATGTCTGGTGGATCTGTGGCTGAGTTCAGGCAGCCAAACTCATCTGGAGTCAAAGCTATCAGTCACAGCCAGACCTGGCCCGAAGAAACCTGCATGGGCCATGTTTGGGCCAAGTGGCCAGGTTTGAATCGTGACCCACTACTGCATGTCTATCTGCCAACCCCATCTCCAAAAACCCACATAACCCCCCATGGAGGATGGATTAGTAGAAGGACCAGCTCACCACACTGGGACCCGCGCCGCCCCACTGGGACCCGCATCGCCCCACTGGGACCCGCGCCGCCCCACTGGGGCCACCTCACCACACTGAGACCCCCCTCCTGGTGCTGTGGAAGGAGTCACTGCTACAGAAACTGCGCCGTGCTTCTCTGATGCCCACCTCCAAACTCAGTAGGCCTGATGCCAGACTGGTTGTGGTCTGGCATCAGGCCCTGCAGGAAAAGGCTTTCCCTCAGCTCCTGGACCTCCTGGGTCAGTTGCTTCACCAGTTGGAGCTCTGAGGGGTCCACCAGCTGCTTCTGGAGGTCCTGCAGTTAGAGAAACAGCTTTACAGCTACATGTCTACTTGCCGTTTTCAGAGAACCACCCACCCGCCCCAACACTGACTCTGATGATGTCATCCTTGGTGTGAAGACTCCTGCTGAGGGCGTCCAGCCGAGCAGCTTGGCTCTTGCTCAGCTCCTGGCTCTCCTTTACCCTCCTAAGGGCCACCCGCAGCTCCTCCTGCACCACCTGCAGCTCCCCGCTCAGGTCTGCTGTAGAATCCATCTGTGATCCGACACCTGAGCTCAGCTGTTGGCGAAGCTCCTGGAGTCTTAACATCTGATCAGTCACAACCTCATTGAGCCGGCTTGCTGAGTCCTGCAAGAAGATCATCAACAATTTAATCAATAAATAGGCTTCTACAATCAGCTTAGTTCCAGCTCGGTTCCAGCTCAGTTCCTCTGTCCTACTTTGATATACTGGTCCCTGGAACAAATGGTTCCCAGAAGATCCTGGACTTGCTCCTGATGCTCCTTGGCCTGACGGGTCCGGTCTGCTAGAACTTCCTGGAAGAGGCAGTCTTTAAGTTGGAGGCGCACCCTCAGTTCCTCTAGGACATCACCTGGAGCAGAATGGATCTGAGCCAGCAAGGAGCAGCGCAGGTCCTGCAGCCCAATGTAGCAGGAAAATATCAGGGACATGCCAATCATCCCCGACACGCCGAGTCCCTAAACATCCCGACAAGCTGAGTCACTAAACATCCCCGACAGGCTGAGTCACTAAACATCCCCGACAGGCTGAGTCCCTAAACATCCCCGAAAAGCTGAGTCACTAAACATTCCGACAAGCTGAGTCCCTAAACATCCCCGACAAGCTGAGTCCCTAAACATCCCCGACAAGCTGAGTCACTAAACATCCCCGACAGGCTGAGTCACTAAACATCCCCGACAGGCTGAGTCACTAAACATCCCCGAC
The DNA here is from genome assembly GCA_014839995.1 of Xenentodon cancila. Taxonomy (NCBI): domain Eukaryota; kingdom Metazoa; phylum Chordata; class Actinopteri; order Beloniformes; family Belonidae; genus Xenentodon; species Xenentodon cancila. The sequence continues at coordinate 192,275 of CM026206.1, forward strand.
AGGCTGAGTCCCTAAACATCCCCGAAAAGCTGAGTCACTAAACATTCCGACAAGCTGAGTCACTAAACATCCCCGACAGGCTGAGTCACTAAACATCCCCGACAGGCTGAGTCACTAAACATCCCCGACAGGCTGAGTCCCTAAACATCCCCGAAAAGCTGAGTCCCTAAACATCCCCGACAAGCTGAGTCACTAAATATCCCCGACAGGCTGAGTCCCTAAACATCCCCGACAGGCTGAGTCACTAAATATCCCCGACAGGCTGAGTCCCTAAACATCCCCGACAGGCTGAGTCACTAAATATCCCCGACAGGCTGAGTCCCTAAACATCCCCGACAGGCTGAGTCCCTAAACATCCCCGACAGGCTGAGTCCCTAAACATCCCCGAAAAGCTGAGTCCCTAAACATCCCCGACAAGCTGAGTCACTAAACATCCCCGACAGGCTGAGTCACTAAATATCCCCGACAGGCTGAGTCCCTAAACATCCCCGACAAGCTGAGTCACTAAACATCCCCGACAAGCTGAGTCACTAAACATCCCCGACAAGCTGAGTCACTAAACATCCCCGACAAGCTGAGTCACTAAACATCCCGACACGCCGAGTCACTAAATATCCCCGACAGGCTGAGTCCCTAAACATCCCCGACAAGCTGAGTCACTAAACATCCCCGACAAGCTGAGTCACTAAACATCCCCGACAAGCTGAGTCACTAAACATCCCCGACAAGCTGAGTCACTAAACATCCCGACACGCCGAGTCCCTAAACATCCCGACACGCCAAGTCCCTAAACATCCCGACACGCCAAGTCCCTTACAGATCATCAATACGCCAAGTCCCTCACAGGTCCACCACACACAGCTGAGTCACTAAACATCCCCGACAAGCTGAGTCACTAAACATCCCCGACAAGCTGAGTCACTAAACATACCCGACAAGCTGAGTCACTAAACATCCCCGACAAGCTGAGTCACTAAACATCCCCGACAGGCTGAGTCCCTAAACATCCCCGACAGGCTGAGTCACTAAACATCCTGACAAGCTTAGTCCCTAAACATCCCCGACAAGCTGAGTCCCTAAACATCCCCGACAGGCTGAGTCACTAAACATCCCCGACAGGCTGAGTCCCTAAACATCCCGACAAGCTTAGTCCCTAAACATCCCCGACAGGCTGAGTCACTAAACATCCCCGACAGGCTGAGTTCCTAAACATCCCGACAAGCTTAGTCCCTAAACATCCCCGACAAGCTGAGTCACTAAACATCCCCGACAGGCTGAGTCACTAAACATCCCCGACAAGCTGAGTCCCTAAACATCCCGACAAGCTGAGTCACTAAACATCCCGACAAGCTGAGTCCCTAAACATCCCGACAAGCTGAGTCACTAAACATCCCCGACAAGCTGAGTCCCTAAACATCCCCGACAAGCCGAGTCCCTAAACATCCCGACACGCCGAGTCCTTAATCATCCCCGACAAGCCGAGTCCCTAATCATCCCCGACACGCTGAGTCCCTAAACATCCCGACAAACTGAGTCCCTACACATCCCCGACAAGCCGAGTCACTAAACATCCCCGACAGGCCGAGTCACTAAACATCCCCGACAGGCCGAGTCCCTAAACATCCCGACAAGCTGAGCCACTAAACATCCCCGACAGACCGAGTCCCTAAACATCCCGACAAGCTGAGTCCCTAAACATCCCCGACAGGCTGAGTCACTAAACATCCCCGACAGGCTGAGTCCCTAAACATCCTGACAAGCTTAGTCCCTAAACATCCCCGACAAGCTGAGTCACTAAACATCCCCGACAAGCTGAGTCCCTAAACATCCCGACAAGCTGAGTCACTAAACATCCCCGACAGGCTGAGTCCCTAAACATCCCCGACAAGCCGAGTCCCTAAACATCCCAGACAGGCCGAGTCCCTAAACATCCCCGACAGGCCGAGTCCCTAAACATCCCCGACAGGCCGAGTCCCTAAACATCCCAGTCAAGCCGAGTCCCTAAACATCCCGACACGCCGAGTCCCTAAACATCCCCGACAGGCCGAGTCCCTAAACATCCCCGACAGGCCGAGTCCCTAAACATCCCAGTCAAGCCGAGTCCCTAAACATCCCGACACGCCGAGTCCCTAAACATCCCGACACGCCGAGTCCCTAAACATCCCGACACGCCGAGTCCCTAAACATCCCGACAGGCTGAGTCCCTAAACATCCCGACACGCCAAGTCCCTTACAGATCATCAATACGCCAAGTCCCTCACAGGTCCACCACACACAGAGCCAGTTGAACGTCGCTGCTACATCAATCCGTCAAACATCAATGACATGGCGAGGCCCTCAAAGGTCCACAGCAACAGCGTGTTGCTTGTACATGTTGTGATTGGTTCTACCTGAGCCTCCTGTGTCTGAGCCTCCAGCGTCAACTGAAGCTGCTTGATAATCGAGTCTCGCTCTCTCAGGATGCAGCTCTGCCTGTCCTCCATGTCCTGCTGCTGGCGCTGGATGCTTCTCCAGGCGTCACTCACCTGCTCCAGCTCTAGAACCTTTCCTCGGATTAGCACTTCCAGACTCTGGTGCCAACACAATGGATGGCTGATAAGTGGACACACCAGAAAAAGATCATCATCAAGGATTATGATCCGTAAGCTTCCTTACGGTAATGGTCTCCTCGTTGTTAGCCAGGACACAGCGCTGCCTCTCTAGGTCTCTGTCTTTCTCTCGGAGAAGCAGCTGAACTCGACGGGTTTCCTCCTCCTTCTCCTTCAGGAAGCAGAACTTCTCATCCACTGCTCGCTGAGAAATGACCAGAAAGACTGTAACTCACAGAAGAACCTCACATGTAGACATGTCCGGACCAGCCGTGTACGGACCAGCCGTGTACGGACCAGCCGTGTCTGGACCAGAGCCATGTCGGGACCAGCCGTGTCCGGACCACTCTTGTCTGGACCAGCCGTGTACGGACCACTTGTGTCCGGACCACTTGTGTCCGGACCACCCTTGTCTGGACCAGCCGTGTACGGACCACTTGTGTCCGGACCACTTGTGTCCGGACCACCCTTGTCTGGACCAGCCGTGTACGGACCACTTGTGTCCGGACCACTTGTGTCCGGACCACTTGTGTCCGGACCAGCCGTGTACGGACCAGCCGTGTCCGGACCAGCCGTGTACGGACCAGCCGTGTACGGACCACTCGTGTCCCGAGCAGCCGTGTCCGGACCAGCCGTGTCCGGACCACTCGTGTCCCGAGCAGCCGTGTCCGGACCACTCTTGTCCTGACCAGCCGTGTACGGACCAGCCGTGTACGGACCAGCCGTGTACGGACCAGCCGTGTCCCGAGCAGCCGTGTCCCGAGCAGCCGTGTCCGGACCACTCTTGTCCGGACCACTCGTGTCCCGACCAGCCGTGTCCGGACCAGCCGTGTCCGGACCAGCCGTGTCCGGACCAGCCGTGTCCGGACCACTCTTGTCTGGACCAGCCGTGTACGGACCAGCCGTGTCCGGACCAGCCGTGTCCGGACCAGCCGTGTACGGACCACTCGTGTCCCGAGCAGCCGTGTCCGGACCAGCCGTGTCCGGACCAGCCGTGTCCGTACACGGCTGGTCCGGACACGGCTGGTCAGGACAAGAGTGGTCCGGACACGGCTGGTCAGGACAAGAGTGGTCCGGACACGGCTGCTCGGGACACGAGTGGTCCGGACCAGCCGTGTCCGGACCAGCCGTGTACGGACCACTCGTGTCCGGACCAGCCGTGTACGGACCACTCGTGTCCGGACCAGCCGTTTCCGGACCAGCCGTGTCCGGACCAGCCGTGTCCGGACCAGCCGTGGTCGTGTCTGCATTGGTCATCGTCTAGCTATCTCACTGATTTATGTGGTTTTTTACCTCCAGAGCTCGGTCTCTCTCTTTTATACGCTGACGAAGTTTCTGAAGCAGAGTGTCTTTCTTCTCCTGTGAGTCGTCTGACATGTCACGATACTCCTGAAAGAGGGAGAGACAGAATAACTGGACCAGAAAACCCAAGCATGGTTCTTAAAGAGGACAGTGCTTGGCTGGATCTGTGATGAAATGATGATTAAAAACTAAAGTATGGGGTATGTTTCTGTTTCCCCCTCGTAAATCTGACAGCTCTGACTGGAGCAGTTTCTGGTTTCTGACCTCCAGCAGCTGCTCTTTGCTCTGCAGTGACATCCTCAGCTTTCCGATGGTATTCTCTCTCTCCTCCTCTTCCCTCTGTCGCTTATGCTCCCTCTCCCTCAACTGCTCCTCTCGCTCCTGCAGTGCTGCCCGGACCTTCTGCAGAGCCATCTGCAACTCCTGAGCATTATGTTTGTAAAACAGATCAGAACAAGAGCTCCATCAGATGAGTATTCACATGTTCACACAATGTTCTCACCTGGTTGTGTCTCTCCACCTCCCGCCGGTGTTGCAGCGCCCCCTGCAGGTCGTTCTCCAGCCTGTCCAGGGCCCGGTTTCGGTCCTCTTGGGCCCTGGTGGCCCACTGCTGTGCCCGCTGGGCAGCCTGCAGCTCCAACTGAGCATGGAACAGGGAGGCCTGCAGAGTCAGGACCTCACTCTGACCCCGACCGGCCTCTGCACTGAACACCTGCAGGGGAAAACAGGTCCAGTTATGACGGCCTACATGGTGGTTAACAAGCTGGTTGCTGACTGGCCGACGTCGCTGTGGAGGACAAACCTGCAGCTGGCTGTGGTCGGCCAGTTGTCTCAGCGAACACAGCATCTTATTCTGCTCATCAATGACTCTGTACAGCTCTGCAGCCTGCAGACAGAAGCACCCTCAGGTCTGAACTGGACCTTCAACATCTTTAATGTCACTTTCTGCTTGGTTTCAGCTTTTAGTGATATATTTCATTGAAAGAGAAGTTGAAGGATAGTAAGAAAAGTATGCATCATACAGAATAAAAACAGTAAAATCTGGACTGGGTCACCAACCCTGGTCCTCGAGAGCACCTCTCCAGCAGATGTGAGATGTTTCCCTGCTTCCAAACACCCTGATACAAAAGCCTGCCATTAACAGACATGTGCAGACCTGGATGACAGAAGCAGGTGTGTGAAGAGAAACATCTAAAACCTGCAGGATAGGTACTCTCATGGACCAGGGTCTGGTCTGCTCTAAATCATCACCTTCTACCTCTGGCAACAGCTGGATCCTCTGGTCCACAGACCTTCACCTCAGATCATGTCAGGACCCTTTCAGATTGACTAACTGGACCACTAACCAACAAGCATCATAGCACGTTCTGCCACACTCAATCGCCCGTTGCTCGATCGCCGGGTACACCAGGCTTGGTTGACACCACGGGTGTCTGGGACTGGTTTGAGATTGTCTGCAACAGACTGCTACGACCAGTTCTGGGTTGAAGGGACCAGGACCAAAGGCTGTCATGGTGCCACCCTTTTCCATCTGCAGGTGCTGCCAAGCAGCCAGTCTGTGGCAAGACTGTGAGCCACGTTCACTCCCAGACCGTTCCAGACTTGGAGGGCCCGCCAGGCTGTGGCCGGGCAGGAGGCGAAGGTGCGCAGGAGCTCTGGCCGAGCACCAGCAGACCGCATTTTGACCTCTCGTTTCAGACGTTTCAGCAGAAAGGAGGTCAGTTTCAATCAGAATGAGTGTAAGCTGATGGTAGCATCTTTGAGCTAAAGTGGGCGTGTCCCAGTCAGCTGGGCCCACTGCAATTAACTGCAGTAGGGCGGAGTCGGTTCCAACGTAGCGCCCCCTTCAGGCCTGAACCCAGTCATATCTGAAACATGTCGGACAGTCTAAATGTACTGCTCCATCTTCCCACCCTCTCGCCGTCACCAGGGTACCTCTGCGTCCTTGGAGTTGACATTGTCAGTGAGGTTTTGGGTGTTCCTCTCCTGCTTCAGGGCCTCCTCTCGGGCTGATCGCAGCTCCAGCTCCATCTCAGCGAGCTGCTCCTGCAGCTTCTGCACAGAAACCAACACAAGCACAAATGTAGACCTTTCTTTTGCTCTTGAGGCAGATTCCAGTGGTGAAGGCCAACGTGCCCTACCTGGTTCCGGGCCTCGCTCTGACGGATCTTGGCCTGCAGGGAGCAGACCTGGTTCTGGGCCTTCTGCAGCTCGCTGACGCACAGACCTGTTGCGCTCTCGTACTGACTGAACCGGTCCTGCTGCTCGCCAATCAGCTCCTGAAAAACACGGGAGAAATTGTGTACAATAATTGAAGTTAGCTTCATCTGCCACTTTTGCCACTAAATATTATTATTTAGTAATATATATATAATATATTATATAATATATAAATATTATATTTTTTATCAGAACAGCTGACTGAACACGCCCCCTCAGGCCTGGAGGCCGACTGGAACACGCCCCTTCAGGCCTGCAGTCCAACTGGAACACGCCCCCTCAGGCCTGGAGGCCGACTGGAACACGCCCCTTCAGGCCTGCAGTCCAACTGGAACACGCCCCCTCAGGCCTGCAGTCCAACTGGAACACGCCCCCTCAGGCCTGGAGGCTGACTGGAACACGCCCCCTCAGGCCTGGAGGCCGACTGGAACACGCCCCCTCAGGCCTGGAGGCCGACTGGAACACGCCCCCTCAGGCCTGGAGGCCGACTGGAACACGCCCCCTCAGGCCAGTTACAGGAATCTACTTTCTTTAGCTCATCTTATGCTAACTAATGTTAGCTTCATTCTTTCTGATCAATCCTGTCTGAACATGTTGCCTCAGTAAGAACAAAACCAGGACTAGTTGGATTGAAAGGTCTTCTGGGTTGGTCTGGAGGGTTCTGGGTTGGTCAGGGTTTGTTGAAGCAGGAACCTTCTAACACATGCAGGAAAGTGGTCCTGGAGGACACGAGTTGCCCAGCCTGGGTCTAAAGGGTTCTGGGTCGGTTGGGATGGCCTCTTCTCTCTGGACCAGAGGCCCGAACTGCCATCTTCTGATCCAGAGAGATGAGGCCATCCCAACCGTCCAGTCCTTCTCACACTGTCTATGCTTCAGACTTGTTCTCAAAGTGATGCGTAAATGTTACCAGGTCCAACCTCGGTCGAGGACACTAAAAAACTAAAACACAGATGTGTGAACTCCGCCCTCAACAGGAACCGATCTGATGTGTCTCTAGAACCACTTCCTTCATCCCAGCGGTCCACTGTGTTTGACCCGGCTTGGAACACCGCTGCAGAACCCCTGAACTGTCCTGCGTTCAAACGACGGACCAGCGTGGGGGTGTCTCGTCTGCTCGGTTCTGTCACGCTGAAACCAGATTCAACACGAATATTACCATAACAAAGTCATGAAGACCCGCTGACTGCTGCAGCACTTGGAGACTGTTGCCATGGCAGCAAAGGGTAGCTAGGATACCGATGGAGAGGAGCATTTGCGCTCCCTCTCGGGGGTTCAGAGCAGCGAGTGTGAGGGAGACTGGACCTGGTTCAGCCCGGAATCTTCACCTGGATCTGTGGTGTTTTTAAGAGCAGCTGGTCTTCAACACAGCTTCATCTGGATCTGCTGCTGTAGACCTGCTGCAGGGGGACACCAACATGATCCACTGACCTGCAGTCCCACCTCTGACCACCTCAGTGTCTGCTGTCTACACCTGTTTAGATAGTGGTCTCTGTAGTCCACCAACTAACCAGGTACCAGTCTGGTGGACAGAAAACTCTCAGTTCTCCAGATAACAGATAATTATACTGATGGATCTGGTCTTTGGTACCTTTGACGGTGTGTCTGTGTCTCTCTACTTCCTGTTCTACCTGCTGGTCTTCAGCAGGAGGGTCCCCCCTTATGATCCAGTACCTGGTCCAGGTTTCTTCCCCCTTATGATCCAGGTCCTGGTCCAGGTTTCTTCCCTCTTAAAGGGGAGTTTTGACCTGCTGTTGTTTATGTAATAATTGCTCGGGGGTCGTGTTCTGGTCTCTGGAGACGACTTGTGTTGACGCTTTATAAATGAAATTGAATTGAATTAAATTTTTTAAGTTTTCGACTTTCAACAGGAAATAACTGGATTATCGGTTTCAGAAAAGAACCCTTTCATGATAAAACCCGTGTTAAGAAGCAAAAAAATGTTCTGGTTTCCAAGACCGACTGCCAAAAACACTGGACCTGACCCCTGACCTTTATTAGCAGGAGAGAACTGGCCAGTCAGAGTGATGTTTCTGTCTCCATGCCAACTAAAGGTTTTAAGACAGACATGGAGACTTTCAGTAAAAGATGCAGGTCGACCTGCCTCCGGGGATTCTCATCTACCTGCTGAAACAGAAACGGGCCACACTGGATGTAATCGTCCAGCCACTGCTCCTCCATGTCCAGCAGCTCCATCTGCAGCTCCTGCTGGGGGCAGGGGACAATCACCTCTGACACCACCACCTCCGGGGTCGCCTGCTGAGGGTACGGCTCCACGTCGGGGACTCCTGACAGGTCTTGCTCCAGTCTGGTTTTGACCAGAACTGGGAGCTTGCTGCCCCTGTGGATCTTCACCGGCCGGTACTCCCAGCCCTGCAGGAGGCCCAACATGTTCTCCAGCCCAGAAAAGGCGCTCACAGTCGGGGGTTTTTCCCAGAGGACGCCGCGTTCCTGTGGGGCCTCCTCTGGCTCCTTCCTGCCAGTAACGTCCACTGTGGGGTCCAGAGACTCCACAGACGATGCAGGACTGGGGGTTCGCTGCTCACATGTGGTTTTATTGGTGTCTGTTGCAGCTGAAGGAACCTCAAACATGATGGTTGCAGCCTCAGATGCTGCAGAGGTTCTACTTAGGTCTTCCATCCGGGTAGTCGGTCCACAGGAAGTGCTCCTTTGCCCAATTCTTCTTGGAACTTTACAAACGGCCTCGTAGTCAGAGTCGGCAACACGGAGAGCAGTGCAGCCCCTGCACCGCCTCGGTTTCTGGCCAGAGAGGGGGTCTGCTGCTGCACACTGGTGCTGGTCCAGGGCTGGTTCGTCCTTATCGGCCCACGATTCGTACACAGAGAACGCCAGGTCCTCCTGGATCATGTTCGAATACCTGACGTCATGCAGAGCTGACAGATCCACTACAGGACACTCTTCTGACCCGGCACCGACCCCAGACCCATCCTCCCGGTTGTTCCGGCGGTACAGCCCGCCGATGCACTGCCTCAGCCGCTCCTTCTCCAGCAGCAGCTTGTGGAGCCGCTCCAGAGAGAGCGCCTCCACCCGAGCAATCACAGTGTCAAAGCGGTACATGCGCTCCAGCATGAAGGTGCACTTGGAGCAGACGAACTCGCCACGGCCGTCCCGGATCAGCTCGCCACGGCCGTCCCGGGTCAGGACGTGTGACAGCAGCACCTGCAGGTTCAGCTTGGCTCCCTGGTGGAAAATCCAGCGGCGCTGGTTCCCACAGAGCTCGCGGGCGCAGATCCGGCACGCCTCCTTCATCTTCACCACGTCCAGCATGACGTCGGCCGTGGAGACGCGAGATTCTGCTTCTGAGGCCTTCAGACCTCTTTCTAGGTTTGTCTTTGTTCCCGCCACAGACCCTGATCTGCCTGGTTGGGTTCTCCTTTAGGTATCACACCTTAATTCATCATTTTAAAGGATGTGGTCTTCATAGCAGCGGATGTGTTCAGCATCAGAGCCACAGTTGAAACAGCTAGTGATGATGGGGATGATGGAGAGGAAGCTTCGGCCGCATCCGTCCAGGACTGATGTCACCGGAACACGTCACATCTGCGAGTAAAAGCGTGAGCAGAAGAAAGACTACGGATGTTTACGTGGATTCTAGTTTCAGTTCCTCGATGCTGGGCCTCGGAGCTTCTTCATGGTTTCGAAAAACGTTTTCTCCTAAAAGACTTTTTAAAAGAAAAAAGGGGAAAAAAGAGAGAGAGAGAGAGAGAGACCCTCCGCTCTCCGCGTCTCTTTCTTCCTGTCGCTACGACAACTTCAAAAACCCTTCTACCCAAAAAAACTAAAACCAGGTCTGTGTTCGGCTCCGTCCCGGTCTCCGTCCCGGTCTCCGTCCCGGTCTCCGCCCGCGTCTCTGTCACCGGCAGCCGCCGCAGCGGACGAGCTGTCAGCGATGACGGGAACCAGTGAAGATCGTCTACGTACGAAATGATGCGTCACTCTGACACGGATGATGGATCCGCTTTGAATTCAACATATAAAGCGAAAAACGATCTGTTCTAAGGTGTTATGAAATGGCCTTCTAGTTAAGAAAGACGTATTAATCATATTCATTTCACATCTGCTTTTCGACAGCCCAAAGGGCGGCAAACTGTTGGGCTGTAGACTGAAATATTTACTATACAAAATACAAAGAGTAAAGAAGTAAAAACGTATCAAAAGAAAAAAAAGTAAATAATTCTAAGGTAAATATTAAAATACTGGAGAAAGACAAATAAATAGATGAAGAACGGAAAGCTAAATCAAAACAAACAAAAATAACTAAACGAAAAATAAAAATTTTAATTATATAAATGTATTATTATTATCATTATCGCTGTTGTTTGTATGTGAATGTTACTTAAATACCCCTATTTTATGTAGAGTTCTTTCATCTTTTGTCTGCAATGGTCAAAAATGAAAATGTTTGCTCCACCTTTGAAAAGCCTCTCCGTGCTACACTGCAGGACTCACACATTTTTGTAAGAAAATATTTTTGTGAATATTTTGTAATATAAGCATTAGCTTCAACGTCATTTCAAAACGAAAACTGTAACCAGCTAAATTCAAATTTAAACTGATGACGACAGCGTTGTGATGCATCATGATTTCTACCTGTATGGTGTTCTTAGCGTTCTTGCTGGCTTCTTCCAGTTGAAACTTGCTTGTTTTGTTAATAACGTTTTTAAAGTGACTTATCCTGAAACTACTGATAAAGTAGAAGCGGAAATTAAAGTGAATTGGCAAAATTATATTAAAAACATGGTGGAGCTTTTTTGGTGTTGATAATAGTGACAAAGTGAGACATCTTCTTTCTCGCGCAGCTGCCTGGACTGAACCACTTTGTTTGGGTGCGGGGGGTGCGGGGGGGGGGGGGGGGGGGGCTTCATTTCTGCCTCTGACTATAAGCACTTGTTTCTTGATGAACAAACAACCTTCTACTACTTCTACTTTTTCAAATTTAAAATGAATACTTTCCTATACTTCTATACGACTACAACTAATAATAATAATAATCTGAACAAGTAGATGAAGCCGATGAAAAACAGATTTAAACATAAAAAATGTTAACAGATGAATTCATCTTCTTTTATGGTTGTGTTTTATGGATGCAAACATTAAAGTCAGAAATGTTTGAAGTTCTGCGTGTTGCTGCTCTGCAGGTGGTGATCGTCATGTACATGCCCCGCCCTCCTGGCCGTCTGTCGCAACGTCTTCAGTCTTCCTGCTTAGCTTTTTCTCAGGTGAAACTAGGATTTTTGAAAAAAAAAATGTCCACGCTGGTTTGGATGCTGTAGTGCTTCATTGATTTCTCATCATGTTTTGATGAACCCACATAGAGACGAGCTGAAGAGGAAATGCTGGAGGAAAACGGAGGGAAAGAAGGAAGAGAACTGATGATATTTTTCTGTCTGCCATCAAGAGGAGTGTCGGATCATTGAAAGATAAAACACAGAGTCGCTAGAAAACCTGCTAAAGGAAACGTGGCTGCAAGAAAATGTTCCAGATTCCACCTGCACCTGAAGACGCTGATTCCAGATGAGACGAGCAAAGAAGTGGAGCTGGAGAACTGCATGACTTGATAGCAGAAGATATAGAACATGTTCAGATGTGCAAGAGGAACATAGCTGCAACGTTGAACTTCCAGGTCCAAGTTCAGTTCCTCTACCGACCACCAGGACCCGGATCCAGACCTACAGTTCCTCTACTGACCACCAGGACCCAGATCCAGACCTACAGTTCCTCTACCGACCACCAGGACCCAGATCCAGACCTACAGTTCCTCTACTGACCACCAGGACCCAGAGATCCAGACCTACAGTTCCTCTACTGACCACCAGGACCCAGATCCAGACCTACAGTTCCTCTACCGACCACTAGGACCCAGATCCAGACCTACAGTTCCTCTACCGATCACCAGGACCCAGAGATCCAGACCTACAGTTCCTCTACCGACCCCATACCTCAGTGTGTCGTTCTTGCTTCTTCAGAGATGATGAAAGGTCGTGAATTTTGCCTTCCAGCTTTTCAATTTGTAGACCGAGCAGATGTTTCTGATGCGTCAGCTCCTGGATCACCCTGTCACACAGAGGCACACCTGTTAACGTCCACAGACCCGGTTAAAGCCTGTAGAGATCCGGTCCACCAGCACCAGTAACTGGGAGCAGCGGCAGCGTTAAAACCAGAGCTGAAGCAGCCACCAGTCAAACTCCATTGTTTCATAAGCATTCAGTGCGGGCTGGTTACCTGTCTGTGAGGATGGTACATGTGGGGGCAATTAGTCCAGCGGGGCCTCCGCTCTGCTCCACCCTTTCCACCATCTCCCTCTCCAGGGCCCGGCGGCGTCCTGCCTCAACATCCACCAGTGAGCCCATCCGCTGGGCCTCATCTCGCGCCAGATCAGCCTCCTGAAAACCAAAGAAGAAGAGAGGTTAAAGTCTATGTTGTCATCACCCAACCAGCGATGGCGTGTTTAACTATTACTGTAGATCTTTCTGGTGCTAGTTTCTGCCTAAATATGTGAGGGTGGTGGAGCAGGTCTGCACCTCCTGCAGGTGCTGAACTTTGGTTTCCAGGATCTCCTGCATGTGGCTGACTTCCTGCTGCCGCTCCGCCAGCCGCCGCTGCAGCTCTGCTTCATTCTGATTGGTCAGATTCTCCGCCGCTGACCTGCACAGGCCATCGCAACGAGAAGAAAATGGCGTTTTTATCATTTTGATGCCAACTATATAATGATAGCGCTTGTTAACAAATCTAATGCTTTAACCATGACGCTGTTAATCCTGAACTTTACACTTATCGAAGTCAGATGAAGTCTGACGAAGTTAGACTTAGTCTGACTAAGTCTGACGAAGTCTGACAAAGTCAGATAAAGTTAGACGAAGTCAGATAAAGTTAGACAAAGTTAGATAAAGTTAGAAGAAGTCTGACAAAGTCAGATAAAGTTAGACAAAGTCAGATAAAGTTAGAAGAAGTCTGACAAAGTCAGATAAAGTTAGACAAAGTCAGATGAATTCAGACTAAGTCTGACGAACTCTGACAAAGTCTTACAAACTCTGACAAAGTCTGACAAAGTCTGACGAAGTCAGATAAAGTTTGACAAAGTCTGACGAAGTCTGACAAAGTCAGATAAAGTTAGACATAGTTAGACTAACTCTGACGAAGTCTGATGAAGTCTGACGAAGTCTGACGAAGTCAGATAAAGTTTGACAAAGTCTGACGAAGTCTGACGAAGTCTGACTAAATCTGATGAAGTCTGACTAAGTTGAAGTGACACTATGTAAGGCGAAATCTGACTAAGTCTGATGAAGTCTAACGAACTCTGACGAAGTCAGATAAAGTTTGACAAAGTCTGACGAAGTCTGACGAAGTCTGATAAAGTTTGACGAAGTCTGACAAAGTCTGAGGAAGTCTGACAAAGTCAGATAAAGTTAGACATAGTTAGACTAACTCTGATGAAGTCTGACTAAGTGTGATGAAATCTAACGAAGTCTGATGAAGTTGAAGTTAGACTAAGTCTGACTAAGTCTGACGAAGTCTGACGAAGTCTGACGAAGTTGAAGTTAGTCTAAGTTTGACTAAGTCTGATGAAGTCAGACTAAGTCTGACTAAGTCTGACTAAGTTGGACAAAGTCAGATAAAGTTAGACGAAGTTAGACTAAGTCTGAAGAAGACTGACTAAGTGTGACGAAATCTGACGAAGTTGAAGTTAGACAAAGTCAGATAAACTTAGACAAAGTCAGACTAAGTCTGACGAAGTCTAAGTGTGACAAAGTTTGATGATGTCTGACGAAGTCAGATAAAGTTAGACGAAGTTAAACGAAGTCAGATAAACTTAGACAAAGTCAGACTAAGTCTGACGAAGTCTGACTAAGTCTGACGAAGTCTGACAAAGTCTGACGAAGTTTAAGTTAGACTAAGTCCAAGTCCGATGAAGTCTGACTAAGTCTGACTAAGTCTGAGGAAGTCTAAGGACGTCTGAGGAAGTTGAAGTTAGACTAAATTAGACTAAGTCTGACTAAGTCTGACTAAGTTAGACAAAGTCAGATAAAGTTAGATGAAGTTAGACTAAGTCTGATGAAGACTGACTAAGTGTCACGAAATCTGACGAAGTCTGACGCAGTCTTACGAAGTTGAAGTGAGACTAAATCTGACAAAGTTAGACTAAGTCTGACTATGTCTGACAAAGTCTGACTAGGTCTGACAAAGTCTGTTGAAGTTTGCCGAAGTTGAAGTTAGACTAAATCTGAGTAAGTCTGAGGAAGTCTTACAAAGTCTGACGAAGTCAGACAAAGTTAGACTAAGTCTGACGAAGTCTGACTAAGTGTGACGAAATCTGACGATGTCTGACAAAGTCTGAGGAAGTCTGATGAAGTCTGAGGAAGTCTGAGGAAGTCTGAGGAAGTTGAAGTTAAACTAAATTAGACTAAGTCTGACTAAGTTAGACGAAGTCAGATAAAGTTAGACAAAGTTAGACTAAGTCTGAAGAGGTCTGACTAAGTGTGACGAAATCTGACGAAGTCTGATGAAGTTAAAGTTAGACTAAGTCTGACTAAGTCTGATGAAGTCCGACTAAGTCTGACTAAGTCTGACTAAGTCTGAGGAAGTCTGAGGAAGTTGAAGTTAGAATAAGTCTGACTAAGTCTGATGAAGTCTGACGAAGTCTGACGAAGTCGAAGTTAGTCTAAGTCAGACTAAGTCTGACTAAGTCTGACTAAGTTGGACAAAGTCAGATAAAGTTAGACGAAGTTAGACTAAGTCTGACGAAGACTGACTAAGTGTGATGAAATCTGACGAAGTTGAAGTTAGACGAAGTCAGAAAAACTTAGACAAAGTCAGACTAAATCTGACGAAGTCTAAGTGTGACAAAGTGTGATGATGTCTGACGAAGTCAGATAAAGTTAGACAAAGTTAGACTAAGTCTGACGATGTCTGACAAAGTCTGAGGAAGTCTGAGGAAGTTTCAGGAAGTCTGAGAAAGTCTGAGGAAGTTGAAGTTAAACTAAATTAGACTACGTCTGACTAAGTTAGACGAAGTCAGATAAAGTTAGACGAAGTTAGACTAAGTCTGAAGAAGTCTTAATAAGTGTGACGAAATCTGACGAAGTCTGATGAAGTTGAAGTTAGACTAAGTCTGACTAAGTCTGATGAAGTCTGACTAAGTCTGATTAAGTCTGAGGAAGTTGAAGTTAGACTAAGTCTGACTAGGTCTGACTAAGTCTGACTACGTCTGACTACGTCTGACGAAGTCGAAGTTAGTCTAAGTTTGACTACGTCTGGTGAAGTCAGACTAAGTCTGACTAAGTCTGATTAAGTTGGACAAAGTCAGATAAAGTTAGACGAAGTTAGACTAAGTCTGACGAAGACTGACTAAGTGTTACGAAATCTGACGAAGTTGAAGTTAGACGAAGTCAGATAAACTTAGACAAAGTCAGACTAAGTCTGACGAAGTCTAAGTGTGACAAAGTGTGACGATGTCTGACGAAGTCAGATAAAGTTAGACGAAGTTAGACGAAGTCAGATAAACTTAGACAGAGTCAGACTAAGTCTGACAAAGTCTGACTAAGTATGACAAAGTGTGACAAAGTCTGCCGAATTCTGAAAAAGTCTGACTAAGTTAGACTAAGTCCAAGTCTGATGAAGTCTGACTAATTCTGATTAAGTCCGAGGAAGTCTGAGAAAGTCTGAGGAAGTTGAAGTTAGACTAACTCTGACAAAGTCTGATGAAGTCTGACTAAGTCTGACTAAGTCTGAGGAAGTCTGACGAAGTATGACGAAGTTGAAGTTAGACTCAGTCTGACTAAGTATGAGGAAGTCTTACAAAGTCTGACGAAGTCAGATAAACTTAGACAAAGTTAGACTAAGTCTGACGAAGTCTGACTAAATCTGACGAAGTCTGACGAAGTCTGACAAAAGTCTGACAAAGTCAGATAAAGTTAGACGAAGTTAGACAAAGTTAGACGAAGTCAGATAAACAGACGAAGTCAGACAAAGTCTGATGAAGTCTAACGAAGTCTAACGAAGTCTGACGAAGTCTGACGAAGTTCAAGTTAGACTAAGTCTGACTAAGTCTGATGAAGTCTGACTAAGTCTGACTAAGTCTGAGGAAGTCAGACAAAGTTAGACTAAGTCTGATGAAATCTGACGAAGACTGTGGTCAGATTAAGTTATAAATTGATTTAGCAAATTACAAAGAGGAGCAAAACTGACACACAATGTGTCTCCTCATGGATGTAAAGGGAGCCTTTTATCAGAGCTCCTCTGCATGCTGAAGGAGAGATTATTATGGTCTGTCAGTGCTGCAGCACTCAGAAACTTCAACAAGCAGAAGGTCACGTTAAACGTTTCTACTTCATGTCTATCAGCGGCGCTCTGTTACCAGCTCTGAAGATAAACTGAGGCCACAGAGTTTATTTATGAAGCAGCTGCCCCAGAAACTGTCTCAGGACTGCAGATCTCCAGCCAGACCTTCACTCTCTCAACATGTGCTGATTTCCTGCAGCGTTCTCAGATTTTATGTTGCCTGATTAATGTCAAACATTCACTCGTCTTCTTTAACCTCCTTAACACGGCCCAGCCTCTGCAGATGTTTTAACTTCCTTCACCAGAAAGTTGTTACAAAATAACTAGTAAAAGTAATCCGACTACATTTTCTTGAAATCAAAGTCGTTTTGCTGAGTTCCTCTCCAGGACT
Source organism: Xenentodon cancila (assembly GCA_014839995.1). Lineage (NCBI taxonomy): Eukaryota > Metazoa > Chordata > Actinopteri > Beloniformes > Belonidae > Xenentodon > Xenentodon cancila. The sequence goes on from CM026206.1 coordinate 209,072, forward strand.
CCAAAGGCCCTGAAGAATACCGATGTGGGCCATGCCAGGCCTGCGCGCTATTTGTCCTTGTGGGACAGATAAGATCAAAATGGAGATGTTTGGTCTTAATGAGAAAACCAAACACCTGGACCCGGACCTGCACACCTGTCAGTCATTTAGTGGACCTTGAATTCCTCTGTAGACCAGAGTCTTATCAAGCTTCGTCCCCTGGAATGCTCGGCCAGTGGAGGCCAACTATGGTGCCATACAGAAGGTCAGCCTTCAGAACCTTTAGATGACATCACGGAGGATTTGTCTAGATGGCAGCTGCCTCACCAACAGCTGCAATTGTTCTCGACTCAGCAGTACAGCGCCACCGTCCCAGCATCCCCTTCTGCAACAGCTCCCCACCATGGGACTCCCTCTTCACCTCCTCACCCTCATCTCTCCATCCTTCATCCCAGGAACGGAGCCACTACATCCAAACATATCCAAACACATTTCACTGCTCAGTTCATGGCGCTGTCAGGCTGGCCTGTGATGAGGAGCTGCCTCGGACTCATGGGAAATCCCCCAACGGGCAACAAATAGTGATTTTGTGATTCTTTGATAGGTTTTGAAGGGCATTTCAACAAATCTGTGCTGCAAAAAACAATATTTCCACTTTTTTTGGGGCAAAAAATATGGACAGAACACACATTTTACACCAATCAGAGGAAGCAAAAGTCATGAAATCACACGGTAAATGGAATTTTTTAAAAATATACCTGCACAAATCTAAATATTTAAATGAGTCTGCAGTAAATTGTTCAAAGAGCTGTTGCATCTGGATGATTGACAGTGAACCTGGATCTAACGAGAACCTGGACCTAACAAGAACCTGGACCTAACAACAGAGACAATCATAAAACTCCTTCAAGAAGGTGAATCAGCACATACTTTGGTCAAAGGTGTTGTTCCAGTCAGCAGGGTCTGAAATTTAGAGGAAAGAGAAACGAAACAGGAAAGCTGTAAAAGGAAAACCTACAAGACGACCATGGAAGAGGTGTCAGGGCAGAAAATGAAAAAAAAATAACCCTCTAACACAGAAAATACACCAAAAAAAACAGAAATCAGCCAACGTTTGTGACTGAAGTAGAAAACATCAGCTGAAGGAAACAGGATTTACACCCAGAAAAGGCAGTTCAGGAAGTCACAGGTTAACACACCATCCCATGCCTTCGCTGTAACCCAAAGCACATCCCAGCTGACCCGCATGGACCCGCCAGCAGGTGGTGAGCACACACGAGGTGGACCCATGTGACTTGTTCATGCTGAGGTCCCATGGGAGAAGGTCTATAAATCAGGTGCTCACCCATGGGTGGACCCTCCTGACACCTAGCTCCAGGTCTAGGCCACCAGTAAACCTTGTCCAGATAAGGGACATCGAGTTCTTTGATTGATCTTTTCCATGTGAATTAAGTGAATCACCCTTAGTTTGGCCTGTCCCCCTGAAATTAATTGGCCTTAGGAGACCCATCCAAGGGTGATGGTCCTGGACAACAAAGTTCCAGAGATCATTTGGGCATGCAAACTCCCCACTGATGAGGTGGCGATTCAAGGTGTTTAGGGTAGGACCGCTCTACTCTTAGAGGAGCCAGTGGAGGCAGTTCGGGGAGCTGGTTAGGGCCATGTCCAACCAGAGGAGGCCCATGGCAGACCCAGAACATGGTGCAGGTTCTCAGTGACCTCACCGGTAGCAGTGTCAGGAGAAGTCACTACTGTTGGAAATGAAGCTGAGACTTCTAAAACCAGCACGGGAAGCTTCACAACACTCCTCTGCAACTTCCTGTCCCGGCTCCAGGTGGAGAAGAGGTGGGGCTGAGCCAGCTCTCTAGCATTATGTAGGGAATACCTTGTTTTAGTTTGGAAAAATCCCACCAGGAAAACTGGGACATGCTCGCTGTTGGAGGCTCTGCCTTCCAGAGGTGGAGCGAATGTTGCTAAAAATAACCCAAACATGTTTCTTCAGGCTTTCAGGATCCATCGGGTGAAAAACGAGAGTTTATCAAGTCAAAGATAAAGATGAAGGAACTACAGCAGAGACGTCACAAGTCAGATCTAACAATGATCAACTGAAGTGAGTCGATGGACCTGACGAGCAGCTGCTGCTGTTGGAGTTCACTGGTGAAGCAAACATCTGGGGTCAGTTTCCAGGTCATCAATACATCATAAACTGATGAAACACGATGAGACTGATCACATTTATGGAGATAAAAGAAGTTCCAGTCAGCTTTACCACTGAAGCCCTGACGTTTCCAAAAAAGATTGATATAAATGATTTATTTTTGAGAAGAAATGATTGTTTAATGAGTTACTGAAAATGAGGATAAAAATTAAAATGACAGTTGTATTAGAGCGGCTGATATCAAAGTTGGTATCAGATGTCTCCATTTGCATGTATTTTTGTACATGTGGAGCGTCTGAGGCCTTCAGACCAACATCACGCTCACGGTTATTGTCTATGACAGGAAACGTGAAGCCTGATGTTCTGAGATGCAGCAGGAAGAAAGACTCACAGTGCTTTGTCCAGAAGCTCCTGCTTCTCCTCCAGCTCCTTCTTCAGACTCTCAACTTCAACCTTCAACTCGATGTTCTAGAACAGATTGATGGAACAGAACAGTTAGATGGAAGTGTTTCCTTCAGGACTGTAAAGATGTACGTACTTAGCGATGACTTGACTTCTGAGCTGTGAACAAAGACTCAAGAGAGCACAGTAATGTTTATTTTATGTTGTGCTGATAACCAAGTCTCTGAGTTTCTTTGGCATTCCGAAGTGGATGGACGGTAAAATCATAGAGATAATATCATGAAAATATACATTTGTTTGCTATAGTTTTATAGGTGACTGCATCAATTTAAAAACCAATCAACCAATCAGTTAAAACTGTATGTAGGCATGTAGATAGGGTATATTCCTATAAATATGTGTATATGAGTATTTATGTCCCCTAATTATTCATTTATTAGTATCACTGTTATTCGTGAGTAGAAGTAGTAGCGTGTAATTGTATACGTATTGGCACAAATGACTATGTATTTATGAATATTTAGGTATCTGTGCTCTGTAAGTACATGTACTTCCATCGCTATGTGTCACTACTTGTAATTGAAATTTTTTGGTTATTTTATATCTATCAATGTTAAATGTTCAATTCAATTTTATTTATATAGCGTCTAACACAACACAAGTTGTCTCCAGGATCTTTCCAGAGACCAGAACACGACCCCCAATCAATTATTACATAAACAACAGCAGGTAAAAACTCCCCTTTAAGAGGGAAGAAACCTGGACCAGGATTTGGATCATATGGGGGAAGAAACCTGGACCAGGACCTGGATCATAAGAGGGAAGAAACCTGGACCAGGACCTGGATCATAAGGGGGGAGAAACCTGGACCAGGACCTGGATCATAAGGGGGGGACCCTCCTGCTGAAGACCAGCAGGTAGAACAGGAAGTAGAGAGAAGAGACACAGACACACCGTCAAAGGTACCAAAGACCAGATCCATCAGTATAATTATCTGTTACCTGGAGAACTGAGAGTTTTCTGTCCACCAGACTGGTACCTGGTTAGTTGGTGGACTACAGAGACCACTATCTAAACAGGTGTAGACAGCAGACACTGAGGTGGTCAGAGGTGGGACTGCAGGTCAGTGGATCATGTTGGGGTCCCCCTGCAGCAGGTCTACAGCAGCAGATCCAGATGAAGCTGTGTTGAAGACCAGCTGCTCCAGTCTGGTCCTGCAGCTGCAGCTGTGACTACTGGTCCTGACACACTAAAGTTTACACCAACTAGATGTTTTACTGAACACAAAAATCGTGTTGGTTCCTGTCAGCATTCGCACTGCTGCATTTTGGATCTGCTAGAGGATCTTCAGAGAATTACTTGGACATCCTGCTGATAACACCTCCCCCTGACAGCCCTGACTGACCCTGGACAGGTTTGAACTGTAGAAAATGGATGGACGGATATTTTTGTGCAGCAGAGACACAACTACAACCTTAAGCAGCCTGAGTCTCACATGCTTACCCAGATCTCTGTAAGTCCTATAAATAAGTGGAAGCGATATGAGCAGCTGCCGAGTGCATCAGTCACCACCCAGCAACACCTCCACTTTTAACTTGTGGCTCTGGCTGCAGCACCAACCCTGATGGCAGCTTCTTCACGTGCACGTCGTCTGCAGAGGTGGTTCAGCTCTCTGGACCTCATTCTGGACATTTCCTTCACTGAGCTTCACATGCACACTGGCCCACAGCTGCCACTTAAGTGTGCAAGACTTATGACGAGAACACCCTCCGATCACATGTGAACACTCCGAGTCACTGGGTTACTGGGGAAAACAGATCTGACGTTACCGGACAGCAGAGGCGGGAGCACCGGGCCACATTCGGACTGCACCTTAAATCCGATCTCCAAGGGGTTTACAATCAGAATCAGATCTTCCTGACCGAACAGTTATGTCATCTGTTACAGGTTATCAGACCTGATGTGTGTCCTTGCTGACATTCCCTAATTCTGATGGTTTCCATGGTAGTGAACAGAGACCTGATGTAACAAACCAGGACGGACGGCGGGGAACTGGGGGAAAACCAACAAACAAAACTGCCTGGAGTTTGTGGTTGTGCCCCGTCTGCGGTCCGGCAGACCGGTCACATATGAATAAATTCCCACACGGGGAAATTTGTGTGTTACCACAGCTCAAGTACAAAGACAGAAGAGGAAGCAAAAAAAGAAAAGAAAAGAAGATGAGATAAAAATACAACACTATACTGTGGGATAATGGGACATTATTAGTTAGTATGGTTGTATCAGAGTAGAAACATCTGTACACAGCTGCAGTTTGTTCACGTGAAAACCCTTAAAGAGTAAATGAGCGCTGGGTCAGAGGTCTACAGGGGAGTTACTGTGCTGGAGGCCAGTTGACATTTTCAGTTTCTCTCAAGCTCCAACCATCTAACTTCCAGGTGGAGCGTCATGAGGAGCTAAGATTGCTTGCAATTCCTCAACTGATTGCTAGAGGCTCCAAAAGCGAGTCAGTCGTATTAAAATGTCCAACTTTAGAGCACAAATGAACATATTTACAGTCCGGTTCAAAAAACCATGACGTTCATCCTCCAACAGCGCCAAGCTTTGAAAAACCTTGAGCTCCGCAGCACCCTGAACCACCTTCTCACCCTTTTTCACAGAAAATGTGTCCTTTTTAAGTTGGGACGTTGTGAAAAACTGTGTTTAATAAAATTCTATTATTTTCATGATAAAATTCAAATTCAATAAATTGGTGTTTTATGGCCACATAAACAGTGTTTTTACAACGCCCTAAATCCTCTTTTATTATCCATCCATCCATTATCTATACCCGCTGTATCCGTTTCCGGTTCACGGGGGTCTGTCGGAGCCTATCCCGACGCATATCAGGCGAAAGGCAGGAGTACACCCTGGACAGGACGCCAGTCTATCCAGGGCCACATACAAACAACCATCACACTCACATTCACACCTAGGGAGAATTTTAGAACGATCAATTAACCTACCCTGCATGTTTTTGGACTGTGGGAGGAAGCCGGAGTACCCGGAGGAAACCCACGCAAGCACGGGGAGAACATGCAAACTCCACACAGAAAGACCCACCGGGCCGGGAATCGAACCAGGAACCTTCTTGCTATGAGGCAACAGTGCTGACCACTAAGCCACCATGCTGCCCTCATTTATTATTATTATTATTATTATTATTATTATTATTATTATTATTATTATTATTATTATTATTATTATTATTATTATTATTATTATTATTATTATCAGGTACGGCAGATGGTGTGGAACACGGGGCTAAATGTGATTTATCCACCACAAATATTCCAAAATGTGTTATTATAAGGATGTTTTATGGGCCTTTTGACTTGCCATACAGAACAGAATCAATTTTTTCTGCCACTTTTGGAAAAGTGTATTTTCATGCCATTTTTGGCAATAAAGAGACGACTGAATCATCCAGACGGACGGAGCAGCCAGTAAACCTGATAAACTGGCCCGTGAATGTATTTTAATTCAGTTTTCAGTTGGTGTTCATCCTCTCTCTCTTCTCTCTTCTTCCTGTTCTTCTAGGCTGGTCTTCAGCAGGAGAGTCCCCCCTTATGATCCAGGTCCTGGTCCAGGTTTCTTCCCCCTTATGATCCAGGTCCTGGTCCAGGTTTCTTCCCTCTTATGATCCAGGTCCTGGTCCAGGTTTCTTCCCCCTTATGATCCAGGTCCTGGTCCAGGTTTCTTCCCCCTTATGATCCAGGTCCTGGTCCAGGTTTCTTCCCCCTTATGATCCAGGTCCTGGTCCAGGTTTCTTCCCTCTTATGATCCAGGTCCTGGTCCAGGTTTCTTCCCCCTTATGATCCAGGTCCTGGTCCAGGTTTCTTCCCTCTTATGATCCAGGTCCTGGTCCAGGTTTCTTCCCCCTTATGATCCAGGTCCTGGTCCAGGTTTCTTCCCCCTTATGATCCAGGTCCTGGTCCAGGTTTCTTCCCCCTTATGATCCAGGTCCTGGTCCAGGTTTCTTCCCTCTTATGATCCAGGTCCTGGTCCAGGTTTCTTCCCCCTTATGATCCAGGTCCTGGTCCAGGTTTCTTCCCCCTCATGATCCAGGTCCTGGTCCAGGTTTCTTCCCTCTTATGATCCAGGTCCTGGTCCAGGTTTCTTCCCTCTTATGATCCAGGTCCTGGTCCAGGTTTCTTCCCCCTTATGATCCAGGTCCTGGTCCAGGTTTCTTCCCCCTTATGATCCAGGTCCTGGTCCAGGTTTCTTCCCCCTTATGATCCACGTCCTGGTCCAGGTTTCTTCCCCCTCATGATCCAGGTCCTGATCCAGGTTTCTTCCCTCTTATGATCCAGGTCCTGGTCCAGGTTTCTTCCCCCTTATGATCCAGGTCCTGGTCCAGGTTTCTCCCCCCTTATGATCCAGGTCCTGGTCCAGGTTTCTTCCCTCTTATGATCCAGGTCCTGGTCCAGGTTTCTTCCCCCTTATGATCCAGGTCCTGGTCCAGGTTTCTCCCCCCTTATGATCCAGGTCCTGGTCCAGGTTTCTTCCCCCTCATGATCCAGGTCCTGGTCCAGGTTTCTTCCCCCTTATGATCCAGGTCCTGGTCCAGGTTTCTTCCCCCTTATGATCCAGGTCCTTGTCCAGGTTTCTTCCCTCTTATGATCCAGGTCCTGGTCCAGGTTTCTTCCCCCTTATGATCCAGGTCCTGGTCCAGGTTTCTTCCCTCTTATGATCCAGGTCCTGGTCCAGGTTTCTTCCCCCTTATGATCCAGGTCCTGGTCCAGGTTTCTTCCCTCTTATGATCCAGGTCCTGGTCCAGGTTTCTTCCCCCTTATGATCCAGGTCCTGGTCCAGGTTTCTTCCCCCTTATGATCCAGGTCCTGGTCCAGGTTTCTCCCCCCTTATGATCCAGGTCCTGGTCCAGGTTTCTCCCCCCTCATGATCCAGGTCCTGGTCCAAGTTTCTTCCCCCTCATGATCCAGGTCCTGGTCCAGGTTTCTTCCCCCTCATGATCCAGGTCCTGGTCCAGGTTTCTTCCCCCTTATGATCCAGGTCCTGGTCCAGGTTTCTTCCCTCTTATGATCCAGGTCCTGGTCCAGGTTTCTTCCCCCTTATGATCCAGGTCCTGGTCCAGGTTTCTTCCCTCTTATGATCCAGGTCCTGGTCCAGGTTTCTTCCCCCTTATGATCCAGGTCCTGGTCCAGGTTTCTTCCCCCTTATGATCCAGGGTCCTGGTCCAGGTTTCTTCCCCCTTATGATCCAGGTCCTGGTCCAGGTTTCTTCCCTCTTATGATCCAGGTCCTGGTCCAGGTTTCTTCCCCCTCATGATCCAGGTCCTGGTCCAGGTTTCTTCCCTCTTATGATCCAGGTCCTGGTCCAGGTTTCTTCCCCCTCATGATCCAGGTCCTGGTCCAGGTTTCTTCCCCCTCATGATCCAGGTCCTGGTCCAGGTTTCTTCCCCCTTATGATCCAGGTCCTGGTCCAGGTTTCTTCCCTCTTATGATCCAGGTCCTGGTCCAGGTTTCTTCCCCCTTATGATCCAGGTCCTGGTCCAGGTTTCTTCCCCCTTATGATCCAGGTCCTGGTCCAGGTTTCTTCCCTCTTATGATTCAGGTCCTGGTCCAGGTTTCTTCCCTCTTATGATCCAGGTCCTGGTCCAGGTTTCTTCCCCCTCATGATCCAGGTCCTGGTCCAGGTTTCTTCCCCCTTATGATCCAGGTCCTGGTCCAGGTTTCTTCCCCCTTATGATCCAGGTCCTGGTCCAGGTTTCTTCCCTCTTATGATCCAGGTCCTTGTCCAGGTTTCTTCCCCCTCATGATCCAGGTCCTGGTCCAGGTTTCTTCCCTCTTATGATCCAGGTCCTGGTCCAGGTTTCTTCCCCCTTATGATCCAGGTCCTGGTCCAGGTTTCTTCCCCCTTATGATCCAGGTCCTGGTCCAGGTTTCTTCCCCCTTATGATCCAGGTCCTGGTCCAGGTTTCTTCCCCCTTATGATCCAGGTCCTGGTCCAGGTTTCTTCCCTCTTATGATCCAGGTCCTGGTCCAGGTTTCTTCCCCCTTATGATCCAGGTCCTGGTCCAGGTTTCTTCCCCCTTATGATCCAGGTCCTGGTCCAGGTTTCTTCCCCCTTATGATCCAGGTCCTGGTCCAGGTTTCTTCCCCCTCATGATCCAGGTCCTGGTCCAGGTTTCTTCCCCCCCTTATGATCCAGGTCCTGGTCCAGGTTTCTTCCCTCTTATGATCCAGGTCCTGGTCCAGGTTTCTTCCCCCTTATGATCCAGGTCCTGGTCCAGGTTTCTTCCCCCTCATGATCCAGGTCCTGGTCCAGGTTTCTTCCCTCTTATGATCCAGGTCCTGGTCCAGGTTTCTTCCCCCTCATGATCCAGGTCCTGGTCCAGGTTTCTTCCCCCTTATGATCCAGGTCCTGGTCCAGGTTTCTTCCCTCTTATGATCCAGGTCCTGGTCCAGGTTTCTTCCCCCTCATGATCCAGGTCCTGGTCCAGGTTTCTTCCCCCTCATGATCCAGGTCCTGGTCCAGGTTTCTCCCCTCTTATGATCCAGGTCCTGGTCCAGGTTTCTTCCCCCTCATGATCCAGGTCCTGGTCCAGGTTTCTTCCCCCTTATGATCCAGGTCCTGGTCCAGGTTTCTTCCCCCTTATGATCCAGGTCCTGGTCCAGGTTTCTTCCCTCTTATGATCCAGGTCCTGGTCCAGGTTTCTTCCCTCTTATGATCCAGGTCCTGGTCCAGGTTTCTTCCCCCTCATGATCCAGGTCCTGGTCCAGGTTTCTTCCCCCTCATGATCCAGGTCCTGGTCCAGGTTTCTTCCCTCTTATGATCCAGGTCCTGGTCCAGGTTTCTTCCCCCTCATGATCCAGGTCCTGGTCCAGGTTTCTTCCCCCTTATGATCCAGGTCCTGGTCCAGGTTTCTTCCCACTTATGATCCAGGTCCTGGTCCAGGTTTCTTCCCCCTCATGATCCAGGTCCTGGTCCAGGTTTCTTCCCTCTTATGATCCAGGTCCTGGTCCAGGTTTCTTCCCCCTTATGATCCAGGTCCTGGTCCAGGTTTCTTCCCCTTTTAAAGAGGAGTTTTTACCTGCCGTTGTTTATGTAATAATTGCTCGGGGGACATGTTCTGGTCTCTGAAAAGATCCTGGAGACAACTCGTGTTGTAATAGACGCTATATAAATAAAATAAAATTGAACATTTAACATTGATAAATCTAAAATAACAAAAAAATTACAGTTACAAGTAGTGACACGTCGATGTGCACATACAGATGGAAGTTCATATACTTACTTACAAGTAATACATACTTGTGTTGTAATAGACAATATATAAATAAAATTGAATTGAATCAAAATAGTTTTTTAGTAAATGCTCGATTAAAATGTGTTTTATGGTCATTCAGAGGGAAGTTTATGAGCATGACAGACACTCCAGACGGTCTGAAGGAGCTGCTGCAGAACATCGTGTTTGTCAGGTGTGTGTGACGTGTTTGTCCTGATCATCACTCACCCTCTTGTGCACGTCATCGCTGCTCTCCTCAAACTTCTGCTGGATCTTCTCCTCCAGGAAGTAGATCCTGAGCTTCAAGCTGAAGTTCTCCTTCTTCAGGTCGTTCAGGTGCTGCGAGATGGTCCGGTAACCACGGAAACCAGAGTTAGACATGATGACAGGTGTTGCAGGGGGCCCAGCAGCCCCCCCCCCCCCCCCGTTCAATACAACATTACAGGATTAAAGACCAGGCTGGGAAGAAGAAGAGCAACACAGATCAGAGCTGCTGCACATCTACTCAGGGTTCAGAAGTGAAGTGGACGTGGGAGCGAGGGGGTCAGGGATGACACAGGCAGCAGGAGGGGATTATGGGAGATGTGGGGGGGGTGGGGGTCTGTTTCCTTTTTTACCAGGAGCAACCATGTGAGGAATGTGAAGCTGCCGAGCAGCTGCTGAGGAAACGTCTGTTCAGCTTCAGACCACAGGAGACTTCACAAACATCAAACTTCTTATTTGGGTTCTTCTGACAGAAACTCAGATCTTTAACAGGTATTGATCGCTGATGGCGCGGTGAGCTGTCCGGGTAAGCCCCGCTCCGACCTGATGAAAGCACTTTCACTTAAATAAATTTTAGTACTTTAACGTCATAACATTTTTTATTTTCTTTTATTTTAAATTTCTTTCGGGATTTCAATCCATGTGACTTTATATTTTATTTGTTAAATGTTTATGTAATTTAATTTATATTCAGTCAACTTTTGATTTAATTAGTTTCATTTTACTTTTGTCATTTGTTTTTATTTAATTTTCAAATTTAATATTTTTTGTTTATTTAAAAAATATTTTAAACATGTTATTTTGGTCTAAAATAAATGTAAATTGATTGTATATGTTATTACATTTGTAGAAAATGCTGATATTATTTTTTGTTATTACAGCAGTACATCGGTTCACTCCTACTTCTGCTCCTGTCCGATGCCCTGCAGAGTCCTGGTGTGGTCCTGAAACGGCCCACTGAGAATACGTTTACGTGACAACATTTAGTGTGAGCAGAGCAGGAGCCCTGATGAAACCAGTGACCTCTCTCCTCACTGCCTCTGAAGGTCATGAGTCTGAAAACAAGAAGCTTCAGATCAATTTTCAGCAAACTTGACTTCCTTGTGTGGAGCTTTATACACTCAAACTGGCTAAAAGTACTCCTGAAGCCTCAACAATGACGTCAACTGGACCTAAACCAAACTAGAGAGAAGCGGAACCGCCGCTCTGGATTCAGACCTGCCCAGTAAACATCTAGAAACCACAGCGGCTCCATTCAAACTTCAGTTTTACTGCTGTTTCAGCATTTACCAGACAGATTTATGACCACAAGGTTGCGCTGGTGCTCCACCAGACCCCAGAGATCCAGATGTCTGCAGCCATCCTGCTGGTCTTTAAAGAGGCTGTGGTTCTGCAGAGGAACCATCTGATGCGCGGGAACACACCAAAAACATGATCAAACTCATCTGAAGATACTACTGGGTCTCACCAGGACACAGAAACGCCCACCCACGTCCACGTTTATCAGCAGCAACTCACTTGTGGTCTCCTGGCTGACCTCAGCCTGTCACATGGTTGTGCAGGAATTCTGGTCCATTCTTCCTTACTGTGTCCATCACATCAGAGGTATCTGAATAAACCGAATAAAAGAAATGGAAACACCCCCTGTGATGTCCCGGTGGTTTCCTATTAGTGCTCATGACACCTCTGTTTCATCTTACGGCACAGCGCCATGCTGGCAGGAGCTCAAAAAGCCCATTCTGAATCCAAAAATGGGCAAATGGGCAGAACCAGCAAGCCAACTGAGTGGACCACGCCCACTTTAGTTCACATACTACAAGTTAACTGATTGACGAAAGCTGGCTTAGTTTACACTAACTAATAACTAACTTGTGTTCCTTTTAAATTATTCAGGTCAAATCTGTCTGCAAGTCTTAATGTAAAGCTGGAGCTGAACAAGTCCTGCCAGAGCAGTAAACCGGACCAAAGGAGCTTCACCAGAACCTGCAGGTAGGAGCCTTCAGCAGAGCTGAAGGTAGACGGTGGTCGATAGAGGAACTGCAGGCCTGGATCTGGACGCTAGCGGTCGCTACGGGGACAGAAGGTCTGGATCTGGACCCTAGCGGTTGGTACGGTCGGTACGGGGACCGCAGGTCCAGATCCAAACTCTAGCAGTCGGTACGGGGACAGAAGGTCCAGATCCGGACCTTAGCGGTCAGTACGGGGATCGCAGGTCCGGATCCAGACTCTAGCGGTTGGTACAGGGACAGAAGGTCCAGATCCAGACTCAAGCGGTCGGTATGGGGACAGAAGATCCGGATCCGGACCCTAGCGGTTGGTATGGGGACCGCAGGTCCAGAGCTGGACTCTAGCAGTCGGTACGGGGACAGAAGTTCTGGATCCGGACCCTACCGGTCGGTACAGGGACAAAAGGTCCGGATCTAGACCCTAGCGGCCGGTACAGGGACAGAAGGTCCAGATCCGGACCCTAGCGGCCGGTACAGGGACAGAAGGTCCAGATCCGGACTCTAGCGGTCGGTACGCGGACAAAAGTTCCAGATCCGAACTCTAGTGGTCGGTACGGGGACAAAAGGTCCGGATCCAGACTTTCTGTTGGTACGGTCGGTACAGGGACAGAAGGTCCAGATCCGGACCCTAGCGGTTGGTACCGACCCTACCGACAGAAGGTTGGTACCTCTGGTCAGGACCCCCTTCTGTCCCTAACGGTACAGGGAGAGAAGGTCCAGATCCAAACTCTAGTGGTCGGTACAGGGACAGAAGGTCTTGATCCGGACCCTGGCGGTCGGTACGGGTTTGGGGTTAGGGTTAGGAAGCTGGTTGTAGCTACCAAAACATCTGCTTTTATCGGAGGTCTGAAGATCAGATGATCAATGATGATGATCAGCAGCACCTGGCTGGAGCTCCTGCATCCTGTGGGGGCAGTGAGGGGTCCTTGGGATTTCACCCATGATGGCACCTCAAAGTTTATTAATGAGTTAAAAGGAAGAAATGCAGATTCCAGCAGCAGGTGTGTCTGAGCTCGACAGCGTTCACGGGCTCATTTCGTCATTTCGTGGCGGTAAAATTATTTTAAGCTACAAAGCTGATCCATAACTGATCCAGTGATCTTTAACCAAACAAAGCCGGTCCAACTCACCCAGAAATACAGTTCTGCTAGTGATCTAACAGAAAACCAAAACCACATGGGCTCTTTCACGTTTCACCTTTTTCACGAGTTTTTCACGGCTGCAGCAGCTCTGCTGAAGAATCGATCTGCGAGCTGAAGAACGGTTCGCCTCGGCTCGGCCAGAGGTCACGAGACAGAAACTGCTGAATTTATTACAGAACGGCGTGCCGGTGACATGAAATCATCCTAACTTTGGAGCAAAATCCTTTAAAGAAGAAGCAAAGAGGACAGAAATGAGTCATTGTCCAGGCTCCTGGAGCTCTCACCTCCACCCCACTCTCTTATCCAGGAGCAAACTCAGGAAGATCTTTCCTCTGTCCCGTTAAACCACCTGGCCCGCCTCCACTCAGCCCCACCCAGCCCCCTCCGTCCAGCAGCAGGAACCGGTTTACATGCCAGCTCTCCAGACTGGCAGAGCGCAGGGAGTTTTCCGTCTCTGCCGGTAACAGGAGTCGCTTGATGCCAGCTAACTAGTCATTTTCCAGCCCCCCTCCTTGGAGCGGCCAGAACCACACCACCTCCACCTCCACCCCATTCTGTCAGAATTGGCGAGTATGAATCACAACAAAAGCAGCTGAGCCAATTACCAAATACAACAACTTCTATTTTGCTTTAGTTGACATGCAGAAAGTTCACGTCCCACCGGTTTTTCACCTTGCCTTGGTGAATAACCGGTTGGACTCACTCAGAACTTCTTCATTTTATATGTAGATATATCATGAATATCATCTGCAAAGCAATGAAACAATGGATTATGTTTCTTAAAACTGACCCTAGCGGAAGCATGTAATAAGAACAGCAGTAGGCCAAAGATAGAGCCCTGGGGTCCAACAACAGAGAGAAAAGTTACAGATACATACAGACCCCCCAACCCAAACCCTTTTAAACAAACCCAGTACCTCTCAGTCCAATTCAGAACCTTCTAAATCATCCCAGAACCTTTCAGAAAAACCCAGAACCTTCCAGACCAACCTAAACCTTTCTATGCAACTTAGAACCTTCCAAACCCATCCAAACCTTTCTAAACCATCCCAGAACCTTCCAGACCAACGTAGCCCCTTCCAGACCAACCCAGAACCTTCTAAATCCTCCCAGAACCTTCCAGAAAAACCCAAACTTTTCTATACCAATTCAGAACCTTCCAGGCCAACCCAGAACCTTCCAGACCAACTTAGCACCTTCCAGACCAACCCAAATCTTTCTAAACCATCCCAGAACCTTCCAGACCAACTTAGCACCTTCCAGACCAACCCAGAACCTTCTAAATTATCCCAGAACCTTCCAGAAAAACCCAGAACCTTCCGGACCAACCCAGAACCTTCTAAATTATCCCAGAACCTTCCAGACCAACTTAGCACCTTCCAGACCAACCCAGAACCTTCTAAATTATCCCAGAACCTTCCAGAAAAACCCAGAACCTTCCGGACCAACCCAACCTTTTCTATACCAATTCAGAACCTTCCAGACCAACTCAGAACCTTCCAGACCATCCCAGAATCCTTCTAAACCAACTCAGAACCTTCCTGTAGACCCAGAACCTTCACGACCAACACAAACCTTTCTATACCAACTCAGAACCCTCCTGTCAACCCAGAATCTTCTAGACCAACCCAAACATTTCTAAACCATCCCAGAACCTTCCAGACCAACGTAGCCCCTTCCAGACCAACCCAGAACCTTCTAAATCCTCCCAGAACCTTCCAGAAAAACCCAAACTTTTCTATACCAATTCAGAACCTTCCAGGCCAACCCAGAACCTTCCAGACCAACTTAGCACCTTCCAGACCAACCCAGAACCTTCTAAATTATCCCAGAACCTTCCAGAAAAACCCAGAACCTTCCGGACCAACCCAGAACCTTCTAAATTATCCCAGAACCTTCCAGACCAACTTAGCACCTTCCAGACCAACCCAGAACCTTCTAAATTATCCCAGAACCTTCCAGAAAAACCCAGAACCTTCCGGACCAACCCAACCTTTTCTATACCAATTCAGAACCTTCCAGACCAACTCAGAACCTTCCAGACCATCCCAGAATCCTTCTAAACCAACTCAGAACCTTCCTGTAGACCCAGAACCTTCACGACCAACACAAACCTTTCTATACCAACTCAGAACCTTTTAGACCATCACCGAGCCTTCTAAACCATCCCAGAACCTTCCAGAAAAACCCAGAACTTTTCAGACCAACCCAACCCCTTGTAAACCAACTCAGAACCTTCCAGACCACCCCAGAACCTTCCAGACCAACCCAACCCCTTGTAAACCAACTCAGAACCTTCCTGTCACCCAGAATCTTCCAGACCAACCCAAACCTTTCTAAACCAACTCAGAACCTTCTAAAACATCCCAGAACCTTTCGGAAAAAAACAAAACTTGTCAGACCAACCCAACCCTTTCTATAACAACTCAGAACCTTCCAGACCAACCCAGAACCTTCCAGACCAACTTAGCACCTTCCAGACCAACCCAGAACCTTCTAAATTATCCCAGAACCTTCCAGAAAAACTCAGAACCTTCCAGACCAACCCAACCCTTTCTATACCAACTCAGAACTTTCCAGACCAACCCAGAACCTTCCAGATCAACTCAGAACCTTCCGGACCATCCCAGAAACCTTCTAAACCAACTCAGAACCCTCCTGTCAACCCAGAATCTTCTAGACCAACCCAAACATTTCTAAACCAACTCAGAACCTTTTAGACCATCCCCGAGCCTTCTAAACCATCCCAGAACCTTCCAGAAAAACCCAGAACTTTTCAGACCAACCCAACCCCTTGTAAACCAACTCAGAACCTTCCAGACCACCCCAGAACCTTCCAGACCAACCCAACCCCTTGTAAACCAACTCAGAACGTTCCTGTCACCCAGAATCTTCCAGACCAACCCAAACCTTTCTAAACCAACTCAGAACCTTCTAAACCATCCCAGAACCTTTCGGAAAAACACAAAACTTGTCAGACCAACCCAACCCTTTCTATAACAACTCAGAACCTTCCAGGCCACCCCAGAACCTTCCAGACCAACCCAGAACCTTCCAGACCAACCCAGAACCTTCCAGACCAACCCAACCCCTTCTAAACCAATTCAGAAACTTCCAGACCCACTGAGAACTTTCCAGACTAACCCAGAACCTTTTAAACCATCCCAGAACCTTCCAGACCAACCTAACCCCTTCTAAACAAACCCAGTACCTCCCAGTCTAACTCAGAACCTTTTAGACCATCCCAGAACAGGTTGTTATGAGGGCTGGTGGAGGGAACACACTTGCACACACCTGTACACACATCAAAATTTAAAAAAACAAAACAAAAAATAAACTCGGTTGCAGATTATAATGCATATATATAACACTTGGGTTCTACCAACTTGGTATCAACTATTAATATATGTGGAAACAAAGGGTAAAACACATCCCAGAACCTTTCAGAAAAACCCAGAACATTACAGACTAACCTAAACCTTCCAGACCAACTCAGAACCTTAGAGACCAACTCAGAACCTTCCAGACCAACCCAAACCCTTTTAAACCAACTCAGAATTTTTCAGCCCAACCCAAACCCTTTTAAACCGACTCAGAACATTCCAGACCAACTCAGAACATTCCAGCCCAACCCAAACCCTTTTAAACCAACTCAGAACATTCCAGACCAACACAAACCCTTTTAAACCGACTCAGAACTTTCCAGACCAACACAAACCCTTTTAAACCAACTCAGAACTTTCCAGACCAACTCAGAACATTCCAGACCATCCCAAACCCTTTCTAAACCAACTCAGAACCTTCCAGACCAACCCAAACCCTTTTAAACCAACTCAGAACCTTCTAGACCAACCCAAACCCTTTCTAAACCAACTCAGAACATTCCAGACCAACACAAACCCTTTTAAACCAACTCAGAACATTCCAGACCAACACAAACCCTTTTAAACCGACTCAGAACATTCCAGACCAACACAAACCCTTTTAAACCAACTCAGAACTTTCCAGACCAACTCAGAACATTCCAGACCATCCCAAACCCTTTTAAACCGACTCAGAACTTTCCAGACCAACCCAAATCCTTTTCTAAACCATCTCAGAACCTTCCAGACCAATTCAAACCCTCTCTAAATCAACTCAGAACCTTCTAGACCAACCCAAACCCTTTCTAAACCAACTCAGAACCTTCCAGACCAACCCAAACCCTTTTAAACCAACTCAGAACTTTCCAGACCAACCCAAACCCCTTCTAAACCAACTCAGAATTTTCCAGACCAACCTAAACCCTTTTAAACCAACTCAGAACCTTCCAGACCAACCCAAACCCTTTTAAACCAACTCAGAACCTTCTAGACCAACCCAAACCCTTTCTAAACCAACTCAGAACATACCAGACCAACACAAACCCTTTTAAACCAACTCAGAACATTCCAGACCAACACAAACCCTTTTAAACCGACTCAGAACATTCCAGACCAACACAAACCCTTTTAAACCAACTCAGAACTTTCCAGACCAACTCAGAACATTCCAGACCATCCCAAACCCTTTTAAACCGACTCAGAACTTTCCAGACCAACCCAAATCCTTTTCTAAACCATCTCAGAACCTTCCAGACCAATTCAAACCCTCTCTAAATCAACTCAGAACCTTCTAGACCAACCCAAACCCTTTCTAAACCAACTCAGAACCTTCCAGACCAACCCAAACCCTTTTAAACCAACTCAGAACCTTCTAGACCAACCTAAACCCTTTTAAACCAACTCAGAACATTCCAGACCAACTCAGAACATTCCAGCCCAACCCAAACCCTTTTAAACCGACTCAGAACATTCCAGACCAACACAAACCCTTTTAAACCAACTCAGAACTTTCCAGACCAACTCAGAACCTTCTAGACCAACCCAAACCCTTTCTAAACCAACTCAGAACCTTCCAGACCAACCCAAACCCTTTTAAACCGACTCAGAACTTTCCAGACCAACCCAAATCCTTTTCTAAACCATCTCAGAACCTTCCAGACCAATTCAAACCCTCTCTAAACCAACTCAGAACCTTCTAGACCAACCCAAACCCTTTTAAACCAACTCAGAACATTCCAGACCAACCCAAACCCTTTTAAACCAACTCAGAACTTTCCAGACCAACCCAAACCCTTTTAAACCAACTCAGAACCTTCCAGACCAACTCAGAACATTCCAGACCAACCCAAACCCCTTTAAACCAACTCAGAACCTTCCAGACTGACTCTGAACCTTCCAAACCCACCCAGAACCTTAGAGACTAACTCAGAACCTTCCAGACGAACCCAGAACCTGAGACCTAATGGTCACTGTAAATGTCAGAATTACTGCTGTTTGATTATTTGCATTTTTCACATCATTTCACTTTTCCTCGTGTGGAATTTGATTTTAATGCATTTTCACGCAGAGCTTCATTTTCAGCTGTCTGTGACATTTGCTCAACAGAGGTTTCCCCTGAACTGAGCCTCAACATGACGTAGTTTCAAAGCTGAAAACAGAAAAACAAAAAATTCCAGCTGGCCTCTCTGTTTCCCTGGATTGTGGCTCCGAACAGCAGTTTGCTTTATTGATGTCGGGATAACAGGAGGCGTGAAGCAGCGAGGGGTCTGAATGTGGTTTAAGCTTTCGATGCTCGATCCGGACCTGGAAGCGGATTAGTCCGTCCTCCACCGGCGGCAGTCAGAGATTTACTCCCATTTTAGCATCACTTCATTGGCTCCCAGTTCGTTTACGCATTGATTTTAAAATTCTTTTATTTGTTTTTAAATGTCTTCATGGTCTCGCTCCTAAGTACCTATCTGACCTGATCCAGGTGTACACCCCTCCTCGCTCCCTCAGGTCAGCAAATCAGATACAGTTAGTCGTCTCCAAGACCAAGAGGAAACTGAGAGGTGACCGAGCCTTTTCAATCTTCGGACCAAAGATCTGGAATGAGTTGCCCCTGGACCTCAGACAGATGGACTCATTTTCCACTTTTAAATCTGCTCTTAAAACATATTTTTTCACTTTGGCTTTTAATTGAGTTGGAATCTGGAGACTGTATTGTATTTTAATTGTCTTATATCTGATAATTGCCATGCTCTTTTACTAATTTTATGCTTTGTTCAGCACTTTGGTGAACCTTGTTTTGTTTAAAGTGCTTTATAAATAAAGTTGAGTTGAGTTGAGTTGAGAGATTTACAGAGATCCACTTGAAAACGCAAGATGAAACACAGCCGTCATCATTTTTATGAAAGTCGATCCTGACTTCATAAAAAAAAATCTCAGCTGCCGTGGGGTTCTGGAAGAAGCTGGGGGGCGTAAATAAACAGGAAAAGTCCCAGTTTGTCTCTGTGAAGCTTTTGTCGGGAGCTGGTTTATGACGTTGCCATGGCAAGTGCGGTTTTCCAACCAATCTGATGACAATCAAATTAAACACCTGAGAGCAGCTCAGATGATCCTGTCCTCTTTGTTGACGCCTCTCGACACTAATCACATTCTCATTTTAATATTCATCTCAGCTTTTCTTCTATTCAACCACAACATCAACCACAACATCTGTCCCGCAGCAGCCGGCACCAAAAACAAACTCGGATAAATCCGGGGCATTTACGCCCGTTTAGCAGCTTTCTAAAAAAAAATTATTCTGTCTTTGACAATATGACGCTCGTAACACTGACTCTCTGATTTCTTAACGATTAATTTTAGAAAAAATAAGAAGGTCAAATCACTAACATGCAGTTAAAACCAACAAACCTGCAGTAACTGCCACCCTGCAAGGAATGCCATTAAAATAAATTAAATAAAAATCTAAAAAAATCCAAAAAATAATAAAAACCTCTTCACTAATTTTCACGTTTAGGAACATTCATCAACAGGCTTTTAAAAAATTACATCTAAACTTCAGTCAAAAATAATCATCCTCTAAAAAAAGAGAAAAAAATCTTTGCGGGAAAACACACCAAACTAAATATTCATTTTTAAATTATGTTATTATATTTTTGAATGAAACAATAAAATTAAAACAAACCAAAAAATATAAATGTCATAAAAATATATAAAATAATTTAAGAACAAACACTATTTTACAAACAATTTAAAGTAGTATTCAAATACTACTAATACAAATAATATTTTAGAATAGGCAATAAAAATACAATAAAACATATCTAAAATGGTGTAAATTATGTTAAATGTATAAATATTAAATAATTTATAATTAAATAGATATTATACATAATTATATTCACATACACTCGAACATAAGTCAATAAAATAATCAAAATAATTTAAATTGCTCTGCTCTGTGTTGTCATCCATTTCCCAGCATTTATTTATTCCTTCTTTTATTTATTTGTCTTTTTTTACCATGATTTTAATTTCTTTTTTTTTTTTACAGCTCGTTTTCTTCTTTTTTAAATTGTATTTTATTTTTTGTCTGGGGGGACTTTAGGTTCAACACAGACTCGTTTTATAAACATGGTTTGACAATGTTGAAGTGGACTAAAGGAACGTCAGTGTTCTCGTTTCTTTGTCCAGATCTCAGCTGAACATGAAAAACGTGTCTGCGTTTCTCCGTCCAGAACTCACTAAAACTTTCTGGAACTTCAGCACCTGAATCGGGTATATTAGAAGACAACTCGGTGCTGCTCACGGACTCACCTCGTTCTCATAAAAGTGCTTTCCGACTGCATTTTAACTTGTAGATGCTTTGCAAATATTTCTGCTTCCAACGAAGGCGTGACAGAAACAGTTTGTGAACCAGGTTTAACAGATTTATAAGTCCAGATTGGTTTGGTCTTGCCCTGCAAATGAAGGCAGTTTTTTATTCTTGATAAAAGACTAAAAAAGGTTATCAAAGTGTGTGCAGCATTAACATGTCATGTATTTCGAAGAGAAGATAGAGCGTAAATCCTGCTTCTAATTTAGTGTAAACGGGTCATCGATGCCTGCAGCCTGTCTGAAGGGCCATCTGGGGCCAATCAACACGAGGGTCCGTCCGCTGGTACCAACTAGTATTTCATGTTACACAGAGCGCCTTCACAAGAACATTTACAGAGATCACAATCAGCCGGGGGGAACCCGAGCCGGACGGGCCCGCAGGACCGCGGAATTTTAAAAAGCTGGGACTGACTCCAGGTCAGCGGGAGCACTTCGGTTGGCTCAGGATCAGATGTTCCCCTCTTGACCCGGGCTGTCAGAGATACCCGACCCCCGAGAGCGCGCTCAGGCAGTGACGGATGGCCCGGAGACTGGAGCTCGGAGCTCCGGCTGACGACGCAGCGTGATACTCCCAGAGAGGCAGCAGGAGGACCGTGAGCGGCTCCGAGCTGGAGCGGCTCCGGGCTGGAGCGGCTCCCGACTGGAGCGGCTCCGAGCTGGAGCGGCTTCGGGCTGGAGCGGCTCCGGGTTGGAGCGGCTCCGGGCTGGAGCGGCTTCGGGCTGGAGCGGCTCCGGGCTGGAGCGGGCACACAGTCAACACAACCCTAGAGTCAGACGGAGCCCGAGTGTCCAGGTTAACAGGGCGAGTCACGACCCTCGAGCTCATGTCCAGGACCGCTGGGTTTCTTCATGAGAGGACCACAGTTTGTGCGCGTTGGCGGGTGCACGTGCACATTTCTTCTCCATCAGACATGCACCAGAATATTAATGAAGCTGCGTTCAGCCAGGAGTACACACATGGTAGAAAAATCTGGAATCTGAGCCAAGCAACAGCTTTTTCTGGATGCACATCTGACACCTAACACTCTTTCACAGCTCCATCGATCCTTCATCCCTCCACCCCCCCTCCAAAGTGAGAGCTGCAACGAAGCCAGACAGGAAATGACCTCACCCAGGCACCAAGAGGATGGAGGATCGACAAAAAAGATAAAGGCGGCCCGCACTTGAGAGGGAAGAGGGGGTAATAGTGGACCTCAGAGGGTCAAAGTTTATGAGTGTGTCAACCCAGTTAAAGTACTACGGAGTAAACAAAGACACAAACACAGGGGGTGAAAACTACAGAGCACCATCCAGGAATATACCTGGAAGTTTGTGCCGCTCAAACCGAAGTTTCCTTCCCATATTTTCACAACAAAAAACATTGTAATGGTCGAAATGAAGCTAGATTAAGAATAGGGTGCAAAAAAGTCTTCATGAGCCCTCCAGATAACCGGACGTTATCTGCAAGGTGATCAGTGATCAATAAACAATATTCTGCTTCTCCTGACTTATAAAGGTTCATTATAATCTTCTAATATCTTATATCCAGTTTTTAAGTCGTCTTGTCATTTTAAGAGATGAAAGATTGATTAATCAGTATATAAACGATTTAAAGAGCAGTCATAGAGCTTCCAGGAACAACTTCTTGTTTCTACTAACATTAATTCCATCTGCTGATTGCTCGTCTAAACTCCAATCACAGATTTCCCCCAGCCCTGCATTTATGCCCTCCTAAGGTCTCCCCCTAAGACCTGATTCAGTTTAAAACCAGACCTCCTCCAAGTCTCTGTCACTGTGGCAACGTGACTCTCAGCGATGTGTTTGGTTGGTTTAAGAAAGGAACCAATGTCAGCAGAGTGAGCGGGGAGCAGTGGAGGGGAAGAAGTAGGAGGTGGAAGGGGATTTAGACTGACTTCTACTTCCATGTAGCAACTATGGATGCACCTTACATACAGGATCTTTATTGATGTTGGCATTTATACTTGATGTTCTAAAGTCTGTTGCTCTGCAACATCACCAGACAACGTTCCAACCACATGTTGGCATTTGGTTTATACTTGATCGTTGTTGTTTGTGTCTCTCTGTAATTCCACCACCAAACACCAGGTGGCAATGTCAGTTCTTATCTGTAGCAGATTTTGGTTCTTAGATTCTTTGTTTTGGTTTGCAATCGATTTGATGTTGAATTGATGCCTTAACGTTTGTTCTAGAGTCTTTCTTTAGTAACATCACCGTCTTTTGGACAAATAATGAATTGTAAAGTGAGTTGGAAGCTGGACTGTGGAGATCGGCTGTGAAGCAGGACAATGTTCACACGGGGAGGTGTGGGTTTGAGCATCATAAAGCTCCACGCACTCATTCTGAGGTCCTTCTCAGTTTCTCAGCTGGTCTTCATTCAGAAATTGTGGCTCGGCCGGCAGAGCTTTGTCTGCTTTCTATTTGAGGAACAAACCAAAATAAGAATAAAGAGAACTGCTAAGTGTGTTCTGGAGGCCTGTGTTTGCTTTTTCAGGGTTTTTTTAGGGTCTGCCAGCTCTCTTCCTGCCTGTACGGCACAAATGAATCCAAGCGGAGAGCTAGAAGTTCAAGGGCAGATTAAGTTTCAGTGCTTCCCAGAGAATAAAGCAGTCTGTTCGGGAGAGTCGGTCATGATGTTGGTTCGGTTTGGGGAGAACCTGATACCATAATTTAGATCTGCCATAAACACACAGAATGAGACACAGACATACTCTCCAGGAATCAACGATGGGAAAAGTGGCTGGAAAACCTGTGGCCTGCTCTGACATGACATCGCCGTTCCTGTGATTAAAAGGAATGTGTTTATCGTTGCTGACGCAAACTCATGGACGCTTTTTGTGGCCTGGCCATGCTGCATGCGTGCCGGGATCAGGTATGGCTTCTGATTGGTCAGCAGCAATCACTCATAACCATCGTTACTTCTGACGCTTATAGGAGTCCGGAGACCACCGAGTCCGGAGATCACCGAGTCCGGAGATCAACGAGTCCGGAGATCAACGAGTCCGGAGAACACAGAGTCCGGAGACCACCGAGTCCGGAGACCACCGAGTCCGGAGATCACCGAGTCCGGAGAACACAGAGTCCGGAGATCACCGAGTCCGGAGAACACAGAGTCCGGAGAACACAGAGTCCGGAGATCACCGAGTCCGGAGATCAACGAGTCCGGAGATCAACGAGTCCGGAGATCAACGAGTCCGGAGAACACAGAGTCCGGAGACCACCGAGTCCGGAGATCACCGAGTCCGGAGAACACAGAGTCCGGAGATCAACGAGTCCGGAGACCACCAAGTCCGGAGATCACAGAGTCCGGAGACCACCGAGTCTGGAGATTACAGAGTCCGGAGAACACCGAGTCCGGAGACCACCGAGTCCGGAGATCACCGAGTCCGGAGATCACCGAGTCCGGAGACCACCGAGTCCGGAGATCACCGAGTCCGGAGACCACCGAGTCCGGAGACCACCGAGTCCGGAGACCACCGAGTCCGGAGATCAACGAGTCTGGAGATCACAGAGTCCGGAGAACACAGAGTCCGGAGACCACCGAGTCCGGAGAACACCGAGTCCGGAGATCACAGAGTCCTGAGACCACCGAGTCCGGAGATCACCGAGTCCGGAGAACACAGAGTCCGGAGAACACAGAGTCCGGAGATCAACGAGTCCGGAGACCACCGAGTCCGGAGATCAACGAGTCCGGAGATCAACGAGTCCGGAGAACACAGAGTCCGGAGACCACCGAGTCCGGAGATCACCGAGTCCGGAGATCACCGAGTCCGGAGAACAACGAGTCCGGAGACCACCGAGTCCGGAGATCACCGAGTCCGGAGAACACAGAGTCCGGAGATCAACGAGTCCGGAGATCAACGAGTCCGGAGATCAACGAGTCCGGAGATCAACGAGTCCGGAGAACACAGAGTCCGGAGACCACCGAGTCCGGAGATCACCGAGTCCGGAGAACACAGAGTCCGGAGATCAACGAGTCCGGAGATCAACGAGTCCGGAGAACACAGAGTCCGGAGACCACCGAGTCCGGAGATCACCGAGTCCGGAGATCACCGAGTCCGGAGACCACCGAGTCCGGAGATCACCGAGTCCGGAGATCAACGAGTCCGGAGATCAACGAGTCCGGAGAACACAGAGTCCGGAGACCACCGAGTCCGGAGATCACCGAGTCCGGAGAACACAGAGTCCGGAGATCAACGAGTCCGGAGACCACCGAGTCCGGAGATCACAGAGTCCGGAGACCACCGAGTCTGGAGATTACAGAGTCCGGAGAACACCGAGTCCGGAGACCACCGAGTCCGGAGACCACCGAGTCCGGAGATCACCGAGTCCGGAGATCAACGAGTCCGGAGAACACAGAGTCCGGAGACCACCGAGTCCGGAGACCACCGAGTCCAGAGACCACCGAGTCCGGAGATCACAGAGTCCGGAGAACACAGAGTCCGGAGACCACCGAGTCCGGAGAACACAGAGTCCGGAGATCACAGAGTCCTGAGACCACCGAGTCCGGAGATCACCGAGTCCGGAGAACACAGAGTCCGGAGAACACAGAGTCCGGAGATCAACGAGTCCGGAGACCACCGAGTCCGGAGATCAAAGAGTCCGGAGATCAACGAGTCCGGAGAACACAGAGTCCGGAGACCACCGAGTCCGGAGATCACCGAGTCCGGAGATCAACGAGTCCGGAGAACACAGAGTCCGGAGACCACCGAGTCCGGAGATCACCGAGTCCGGAGATCAACGAGTCCGGAGAACACAGAGTCCGGAGACCACCGAGTCCGGAGATCAAAGAGTCCGGAGATCAACGAGTCCGGAGAACACAGAGTCCGGAGACCACCGAGTCCGGAGATCACCGAGTCCGGAGAACAACGAGTCCGGAGACCACCGAGTCCGGAGATCACCGAGTCCGGAGAACACAGAGTCCGGAGATCAACGAGTCCGGAGACCACAGAGTCCGGAGATCAACGAGTCCGGAGACCACCGAGTCCGGAGACCACCGAGTCCGGAGACCACCGAGTCCGGAGATCAACGAGTCCGGAGATCACAGAGTCCGGAGAACACAGAATCCGGAGAACACCGAGTCCGGAGACCACCGAGTCCGGAGAACACCGAGTCCGGAGATCACAGAGTCCTGAGACCACCGAGTCCGGAGATCACAGAGTCCTGAGACCACCGAGTCCGGAGATCACAGAGTCCGGAGAACACAGAGTCCGGAGATCACCGAGTCCGGAGACCATCGAGTCCGGAGATCACAGAGTCCTGAGAACACCGAGTCCGGAGATCACAGAGTCCTGAGACCACCGAGTCCGGAGATCACAGAGTCCGGAGAACACAGAGTCCGGAGATCACCGAGTCCGGAGACCATCGAGTCCAGAGAACACAGAGTCCGGAGATCACAGAGTACTGAGACCACCGAGTCCGGAGATCAACGAGTCCGGAGATCACAGAGTCCAGAGAACACAGAGTCCGGAGATCACCGAGTCCGGAGATTACTGAGTGCGGAGATCAACGAGTCTGGAGATCAATGAGTCCGGAGAACACAGAGTCCGGAACTCACTGAGTCCGGAGAACACAGAGTCCGGAGATCAAAGAGTCTGGAGATCAACGAGTCCGGAGAACACAGAATCGGGAGATCAACGAGTCCGGAGATCAACGAGTCCGGAGAACACAGAGTCCGGAGATTACTGAGTGCGAAGATCAACGAGTCCGGAGAACACCGAGTCCGGAGAACAAAGAGTCCGGAGATTACTGAGGGCGGAGATCAATGAGTCCGGAGAACACAGAGTCCGGAGATTACTGAGTGCGGAGATCAACGAGTCCAGAGAACACCGAGTCCGGAGAACAAAGAGTCCGGAGATTACTGAGTGCGGAGATCAACGAGTCCGGAGACCACCGAGTCCGGAGACCACCGAGTCCGGAGAACACAGAGTCCGGAGATCACCGAGTCCGGAGACCACCGAGTCCGGAGATCACAGAGTCCGGAGATCAACGAGTCCAGAGAACACAGAGTCCGGAGATCACAGAGTCCGGAGACCACCGAGTCCGGAGATCACAGAGTACTGAGACCACCGAGTCCGGAGATCAACGAGTCCGGAGATCACAGAGTCCAGAGAACACAGAGTCCGGAGAACACAGAGTCCGGAACTCACTGAGTTCGGAGATCACAGAGTCCGGAGAACACAGAATCCGGAGAACAACGAGTCCGGAGATCAACGAGTCCGGAGAACACAGAGTCCGGAGATTACTGAGTGCGGAGATCAACGAGTCCGGAGAACACAGAGTCCGAAGAACAAAGAGTCCGGAGATTACTGAGTGCGGAGATCAACGAGTCCGGAGACCACCGAGTCCGGAGAACAAAGAGTCCGGAGATTACTGAGTGCGGAGATCAACGATTTCGGAGAACACAGAGTCCGGAGATCACCGAGTCCGGAGAACAAAGAGTCCGGAGATTACTGAGTGCGGAGATCAACGAGTCCGGAGAACACCGAGTCCGGAGAACACAGAGTCATTCGGTGCAGGCGACCTTCCAGACCAACCCAGAAGTAGTCTCAGCAGCCTCTTAAACGATAGCAGCACACGGAGAAACTGAAATGGAGGTCAGCAGAGCTGGCGCCGTCGGACCTGGAGGTGGACCTGCACGTCCTGGTTAGTGTCACGAAGAAAAACCACACCGTCTGTGGAACCAGCAGCTGCAGACGTTTCAGTCACATCGGCTTTTCACTTAAGTTCTTTAGTTTCCACAGTCGTGTGCGTCCAGCGTGTGCACGTGTGGAGGGATGTGTGTTGTTTGTGGATGGAAATCAAAGACAAGCAGCAGAGCCTGAAGGCCTCGCTGCAGTGAACCATCAGCTGAAGGATGAGGAGCCACGGTATAATGAGACGGGGGGAAGGGGGGGGGCATGAAAACAGAATCACCGCAGAGGTCACCGCATCTGGGAACCAATCTGGTTGTCTGGACTGGCGTCCATCTCATCCACGTGTTCTGGAAAAGGCTGAATAACAATAATGATATGATAATTCTCATAAATCCACGTTGGTGCATGAGTTCCACATCTCTGACAAGGAAAGGACATTGAAAGATCCGCTGCTAGTCTGAGACCATCAAACGTCACATTTAGCAGACATTTCTATCTGAAACGACGTATGTGAAAGAAAATCTGGATAAAGTCCAGAGTCAGGAGTTGAGTTGAGGTGAGGATGTTAGAGAGATTCATGCCTTAACGTTTCTGTTTCATCCTGGCATTTAAAAAGATGAAAGTTAAAAAATGATGTTAGACAGGAATTCTGGTTAAAACAAACTGTCTTTCTGCTTGCCTTAACAGAAAATTCATGTTACATGTTGAGCAATTTAAAATTAAGAAAAAAAAATGTTATGTATAAAATATAAATATATGTATGTGTATGTATGTATATATATATATATATATATATATATATATATATATATATATATATATATATATATATATGAGCGCAGTCCGGTTACTTTAATTATCATATTCCTCGAATCACAGGTGGAGGTGGAGGAGTAGCAGCGATCTACGACTCCAGTCTTACAATAAAATCCAAACCTAAATGCGATTATAATACGTTTGAAAGCCTCACGCTTAGTTTAAAACTGTCGAGCTGAAAATCAGAGAAGCCAGTTTTGTTGGTGGTAGTTTACCGGCCTCCTGCTGGAGCTTATCTGGAGTTTCTGTCTGAGTTCTCAGATTTCTGATCTGGTTTATTGATCAGTACAGATAAAGTCATCATAGTGGGCGACTTTAACATTCATATGGATGTTGACAACGACAGTGTTAAGTTGGCTTTTGATTCTCTTCTAGAATCGATGGGGATTTTACAAAAAGTTAACGAACCGACGCATTGTCTTAATTATACTCTCGATCTGGTCCTCGTCTACGGTGTAGAACCTGATAATCTGTTAGTGTCACATGTAAACTCCCTCCTATCAGACCACTATTTAATAACGTTTGAATTCAACATTGTCAACGTTACGCATAATAGGAGGAATTACTTTAGCAGG
>CM026206.1:243057-263973 GCA_014839995.1 Xenentodon cancila
TTCACCGCTGAAGACAGTGATGATGAGTGTTTCCTGTATTGTCCACCGATGTGCGTTTAAAATGAGCCGCTTTTGCGTTTGACCGCCTCCGTTACGAGTCCATAGTTTATCTGCAACTCGATTGGCTGATGCATGTGTTGATGCAGGAAAAGTTAAAAATCCCCCAACATCTCAGTCACCAGCTTGTTAGTGGTTTACAGCTAACATGCCAAAAATTGCAAAGATGTAAAGATGAGCACTCTGAGAAGCAGCTGAAGAACAACAAACGTCCCTTTCCACAGAGTTTCACCATCAGGAATCTGATCCTGGTGGAAAACCCGCCGTGTGGAATCACAGGACGACTCTGCAGATGTTACTGATGTTTGTACAAGCAGAAAGTTGCCTGGGGGGGTGCTCTTTCAAAACCTTTATCTATTGATTGATAAATCATTCATTGCTAAAATGAGAGCTAGGAGGCCAGACAATTGGCAATATGACAGTTTAGGTTTGAACCTATCAAAGTCTAGAAAAAAAGGAGATGGAACCATCAAAGGCATCCTGGACTGTCAGAGCAGCTGCTGGACGCTCAGAAGAAACGTTCACTTTTCTTTATGTCAGTTTGTTTTTAACTGGCTCCAGACGATCAGCGAGCTCAGAGTCAGACGCTGAAATACAACACACAAACACGTCCTAAAGACGAAACAAGTACAGACTGGACAAACATGCACACAAAAAATGAAAGTGTCACAAAAAAAAAACAACACACTTTTGAGAGCTGCAGGATCACAACAAGCTGCTGGAGATGATCTGTGGCCGTTTCTGTCCAGGACCTAAAAAAAGCTGTCAGAAATCAAAGAGCGTCTGTCGGGCGGTTGTTTTACCACGGGAGTGTGTTGGGAGCAAATTATTGTACACTTTAACTTAATTATCATCCATGACCGACGCTGTGATCAAGTCAATATGTCTTCTCTGACCCGCTGGAGAGGAGTGCAAATTTATTGCTCATGTCTGGAACCAATTAACGCGTTAGGATGAGTTTCTTCTCGTGTCAACGCGGTCAATACCACTGTAGGTCCAGATGGTGGTGCTGGTGCAGCACAGCACTGCCGGGCTGGAGCCGGGCAGGTCTCCAGATGTTCCGGTTCACTTTATGACGTCTTTAAGCGGCTTTTAGTGACTGTTACAGATGATGAAATCCACAGATTCTTGAAACCTGGATTTAAGTACCAGCTGGGTCAGCTGTGAATAGCATGAGCAGAACAATGCTGGTGGAGCTCTGCTGATGGAGCTGTGCTGATGGAGCTGTGCTGGTGGAGCTGTGCTGATGGAGCTGTGCTGGTGGAGCTGTGCTGGTGGAGCTGTGCTGGTGGAGCTGTGCTGGTGGAGCTGTGCTGGTGGAGCTCTGCTGATGGAGCTCTGCTGATGGAGCTGTGCTGGTGGAGCTCTGCTGGTGGAGCTGTGCTGGTGGAGCTCCGCTGGTGGAGCTGTGCTGGTGGAGCTCCGCTGGTGGAGCTCTGCTGGTGACCAGGACCAGCGGAGTCCAACGGGTGATTCCCAGTTCCTCCGGTTGAGTTCAAGTCAACATCAAGATTGTTTATACAGCAAATGTGAGAACAACCTAGATTGACCAAAGTCCTTTACAGGTTACAACTTACAATAATATATAATGATGTAAAAGTTCAACTCCAGCTATTGGCAAGTGAGGAGAAAAGGGTTTTCTGCAAAGGTTTAAATGTAAATGTGGCCTTTAGGAACCTTTTATGGGGGGAACATAGCCCTGTAGAAGGAGAGGTCCTCAGATTGGCCAACAGAAACCTCCTGGCTGAGGGTCTCAACTGTGTGTGTGTGTGTGTGTGTGTGTGTGTGTGTGTGTGTGTGTGTGTGTGTGTGTGTGTGTGTGTGTGTGGATAGCTGAGATCCTGTGATTGATCCAGAGCTCGTATGAGTGTTCAAACTGTGAAAATCGACCCTGCTTTTGTCACTGCGCTCATGAACGCTCATGAACGCTCATGAACGCTCATGAACGCTCATGAACGCTCATGAACGCTCATGAACGCTCATGAACGCTCATGAACGCTCATCAACGCTTCCCCCAGATGTGCTGACAAAACAACTCCACAGCGGGTTGTCGTGAAGAAGCGTGTTTGAGATGAGAACAATCGCTTCTTTTAACCTAAACAACTCACTACTGAACATGAGATAAACAACAAACAGGATTCTTCTTCTGTACTTCACACACAGGACATAAAGGCTCTCGTCCTTCAGTAGAACTTCTGTGTTTAGGTCTCCTCCCAGTCTGCTGTCTGCAGTGACTCATCCTCTGTGGGACCTTCAGAGGGGAACTTCAAAGAAAAGCTGCCTGCAGACTTATCCAGCCTTAATGCAACCAGTCTCCTGGGAAACACGTCTTCATTCTGACAATAACTTCTGCCCCAGTTCATGGTTTCAGCTTCTACCAGGATCTATTTTCAGCCATGAATCAGCTGTTTCAGCTGTTTACACACATCTTCATCACCGTCACCCATCTGAGGGCAAAGTGTTGTGTCTGCATCTCAGATCATTATGGAGGCTTTTTCTGCTTTTGTTTGGACTCCACCCAACCACAGGTAGGAGGCCCAGAAGCCAGCGAGACCAAAGCATCTCAGCCCACAGAACAAAAGCCATTTTAGCTCGCCCTGGCCCTGACGGTCAGTAGGGGAACCGCGGGTCCGGACCCTGACGTTCAGTAGAGGAACCACAGGTATGGATCCGGACCCTGAAGGTCAGTAGAGGAACCGCAGGTCCGGACCCTGACGTTCAGTAGAGGAACCGCAGGTATGGATCCGGACCCTGAAGGTCAGTAGAGGAACCGCAGGTACGGACTCGGATGGTCAGTCGAGGACCCACATGTACAGATCCGGACCATGACAGTCAGTAGATGAACCACAGGTATGGATCCAGACCCTGATGGTCAGTAGAGGAATCACAGGTCCAGACCCTGAAGGTCAGTAGAGGAACCGCAGGTCCGGACCCTGATGGTCAGTAGAGGAACCGCAGGTCCGGACCCTGACGTTCAGTAGAGGAACCGCAGGTATGGATCTGGACCCTGAAGGTCAGTAGAGGAACCGCAGGTACGGACTCGGATGGTCAGTCGAGGACCCACATGTACAGATCCGGACCATGACAGTCAGTAGATGAACCACAGGTAAGGATCCGGACCCTGATGGTCAGTAGAGGAACCACAGGTCCAGACCCTGAAGGTCAGTAGAGGAATCGCAGGTAGGGACCCTGATGGTCTGTAGAGGAACTGAAGGTCCGCACCCTGATGGTCTGTAGAGTAGTACACAGGATCACAGGTACGGATCACAGGTACGGATCCGGACCCTTAAGGTCAGAAGAGGAACCACAGGTATGGACCCCGATGGTCAGTAGAGGAACTGCAGGTCCGCACCCTGATGGTCTGTAGAGTAGTACACAGGATCACAGGTACGGATCCGGACCCTTAAAGTCAGTAGAGGATCCGCAGGTCCGGACCCTGATGATCAGTAGAGGAACCGCAGGTACGGATCAGGACCCTGAGGTCAGAAGAGGAACCACAGGTATGGACCCCGATGGTCAGTAGAGGAACTGCGGGTCCGGGCCCTGACAGTCAATAGAGGAACCGCAGGTCTGGATCCGGACCCTGATGGTCAGTAGAGGAACTGCAGGTACGGACTCTGACAGTCAGTAAAGGACCCACAGGTACAGACTCGGATGGTCAGTCGAGGACCCACATGTACAGATCCGGACCCTAAAGGTCAGTAGAGGAACCGCAGGTACAGATCCGGACCCTGACGGTCAGTAGAGGAACTACAGGTCCGGACCCTGACGTTCAGTAGAGGACCCACAGGTACAGACTCGGATGGTCAGTCAAGGACCCACATGTACAGATACCATGACAGTCAATAGAGGAACCACAGGTATGGATCCAGACCCTGATGGTCAGTAGAGGAACCACAGGTCCAGACCCTGAAGGTCAGTAGAGGAACCGCAGGTCCGGACCCTGAAGGTCAGTAGAGGAACCGCAGGTCCGGACCCTGACGTTCAGTAGAGGAACCGCAGGTATGGATCCGGACCCTGAAGGTCAGTAGAGGAACCGCAGGTACGGACTCGGATGGTCAGTCGAGGACCCACATGTACAGATCCGGACCATGACAGTCAGTAGATGAACCACAGGTATGGATCCAGACCCTGATGGTCAGTAGAGGAACCACAGGTCCAGACCCTGAAGGTCAGTAGAGGAACCGCAGGTCCGGACCCTGATGGTCTGTAGAGGAACCGCAGGTCCGGACCCTGACGTTCAGTAGAGGAACCGCAGGTATGGATCTGGACCCTGAAGGTCAGTAGAGGGTCCGCAGGTCCAGACTCTGACGGTCAGTAGAGGACCCGCAGGTCCGGACCTGAACCCTGGCAGTCAGCAGAGGAACCGCAGGTCCGGACCCTGAAGGTCAGCAGAGAAACCACAGATATGGATCCAGACCCTGGCAGCCAATGGAGGAACTGTCCCGCATTGACCCAGGAACTGAACTTTGTGAGTGCTCCATGTCCGGTTCAGTACACGTTTGTTGTTCGAAGGCTCGTCCATGTCGAAGATTTCTACAGTCATATAAGATGGTTACATTCATATGTTACTTCAAGTTGTAAAGTGTAGCCAGCAGACGGACTCGTAGGGTTTCTGGACTGTCTGAATAGTAAAATCGGTTAACGGTCGTCACAAAGCTCACACTGAATGATGTGGAACAGCTGACCAGACCTACGATGATGGATATTTTCACGATTCTTTCATGACAGCCATCCTTTGTCTGAGACAGCCAGAATCGCGCCACATGTTGGAGTCACGAGTCCCTTTAAGAAGTTCCCGGGGCTCTGCGGTGCCTTGGCTGGGCAGCAGAACCAACCTGGAGAGGTCTGATCTGAGCCTGGATCGGGTTCTTCTCCATTCACCCCAGACTGAGAAGAAAGATTTGATGTTGTGGTTTCCACCACCACCTCTGATCTTCACTGAACAGCCAGCAGAGTAATCGCAGTGATCCCTACCAGCTACAGCAGACCCATAAAGCACCTGGCAGAGCTGCCAGAATGCCATGGAAACCGTTAACAGCCAGATCTCGGTTTCTGCTCTATTTTACAAACGTTGATGGATTCAGCTGTAACGCTTCAGGAGCTCGTGGCTGCAGGAACGTCGCCGTACAGGAGCTGCTTTTGTTATGACATTTACGTGCGCGCTCCCAACTCGGGGGCCTAACTGGATTTTATGAAACCATTTTTAGAACGAGCCGCTTCGTTCATTTGTCTGCTGCTGTATTTAGGAAAACCCAACTCGAGTCCGGACTTTGCAAACAGCAGCTCACATCTGGAGTTTTAGTTTCCTTCTAAAGCACACAGAAGCAGAGAAAAGAGGGCGCGGCTCAGCAGAGGGGAGTTCTTTCATCACGCGTCGCCTCGGTCGCCACATCATCCTCCCAGACACACCTAAGTAGTGATTAACAGCAAGCCGCGGCGAGCACGGCGCCTCCCACTCACATCCCAGGACAACTTCAGCGAGCCCTGGTCAGAAAGCAGAAAACCTTACCTGCTCAAACTCTCTGAGGCTGTGCATCTGCACCGACGGGCTTTTGGCCGGGCCATCACTGGAATCTGCACACAGAACATACAGACGCCATTTTGCTGCATTCCTAAGCTCTTTAACTCCAGTCTAGTTTTGGAGTTACTTCTAATCAGGTCTCTGAAGGTCCCACCACAGTTCACATCTGAACCAGATTCAAGTCTGGACTCTGACCCGCTCATTTTGGTCTTTATTTCATTCTGATGTGGACAGGTCAGCTAAGCTGAGCAAGCCGGCTAAAGTAGGCGTGTTCTAGCAGGCTCCAGACCTGCTTGTTACGCCCACTTACACCCATTTTTTAGATCCAACCGTGGTTGGATGGAGTCAGGTCCTATCAGCATGTCAGCATGGTGCTGTGCAAGAGACAAAAGACTGGTTTCTAAAGTGCCCTTCCGAAACCTGTGAGTGACATCACAGGTGTTTGTCCAGTTCTTCTCTTGCAGCCTCTGGGTCTGACCTGCTGGGATGTCCACTCCTGTGAAGACTGACGGCTGTGATGAATGTTTTCTACTTGTGAGTAATGTGTTTTTTTTAATCCATCCCAGCATCTATCAGACCACTCCTGATGTCTTTCCCTTACTGTGTTATGTCTGTACACCTGCTGATGAAGATCAGCAGCACCTGACTGCAACATTAAGGGGGGTACGTGGGATTGCACAGCTGACAATATTTTTTCCCCGCCTCTTTTTGCCCCAACATTTGTCAAGAAAACACAAATACGGAAGAGGTTTGTCTTGTTGGATGTTTAATGCAAAGAAAAGGATTTCATGTGTGAAGGGGGACCTGGATGTCCTCGGAGATGCTGACCCCAGTAAACCTGTGATCTGACACCTCTGTGGTTCTGATCCCTCACCTCATCACAAACCCATTACGCTGCGTGCACATGTACGTGTACGTTTGTCGTTGTCCAGCTGATATACTTCCACGTCCAGGTTCTGGTCCAGTGAAAGTCTCAGGAGCATTTAGAGCCACAGTTCATTAGCTTGGGAAGCACATTCATAAAAGGAACATTCCAGCGTTAAATCACCTTATTTCTATTATTAGACAATAAGAAGTACAAACTTTCATTAGCAACTAAAACAACATGAACCGAAGCGGTTTTAAATTAGAACAGAAAACGTGTTTGCAGAAAAATGGCAGTTAAATGAGCAGACGGGAGACGAGTTCGGTTCTGACAGAGTTAAAGAAGCGTTGTTCCACTTCAGCGACGGCTGCATCCGCTCATGGGCTCACTTTGACTTTGTAAGTGTACAGAAAGTGGAACGTCTGTCTGGCAGAACAAGACAGAACCAGGACGGGTTGTTTGGAAGAGTTTCCAGGAGGAAACCTCCTCTGTCTACAAAGAACACGAAAGCACGACTGAAGTTCACAAAACTGTCTTAACTATGTCCTACAGACAGATGAGAGCAAAGTAGAGATGTCTGGACCACAAACCATTTTTGGAGAAAACCAAACAACATTTCGGCAGAAACACGTCAGACCCACTGTGAAGCACGGTGGTGGAGAGATGATGTTCTGGGGTTGGTCTGTAACAACACAAATACGGGTCAGGGAATGACCCGGTCAAAGTCCAGACCTGAATTTGGTTGAGACACTGTTGTGGACCTTCAGAGAGCTGTGCAGATGTGAACGTCTAAAAACCTCAATGAACTGAAGCAACGGTGGAAAAAAAGAACGGATCAGAATTCATCCACAAACATGAGACACTGATGAAGTCAGACAGGAGACATCTACTGGGGGTTCCTGCTGCTGCTAAAAGTGGATCCAAAAGCTGCTGAGTCATGGGGGTACTTGGTATTGGCCACATGAGTCTTGCATCACAGCTTCTGCACATGGCCAGTTAGGCAACACAGCAGCTTGTCTGTGTTTGTCAGTGTAATGACGTGTCTCTGCAGCAGCAGCGTGGACAAACCCTCCAGCAGCCAAGATGAGACAAGTAGTTCAGTGCAACAGCGGAAGGAGATAAAACCTTTTTAGTTTAAGTGTATTTTTATCTTACCCATCGTAGGTCCGATGCTCTTTGGCCTGGTTGGTTTATCTGCACCACAGTGCCTGAGAAAAGAGACAACTATCAGCCGTCATCCCTCAGACTCACCACTGAGCTCAGTCCTGCATGGAACCAGTCCGTCCTGATTCAAGATAGTCAGCTGTTTCAATACTTCTGCCCATGTCACAACACTGAGCTCTGAGGCTCGGAAATGTTCCAGAAGGGGCTGAGCTGGACTGATGTGTCAGAGGCAGCAGTCCTCGCAGTCCACTGGTGGAAACTGAGTCAGCGCATGCTTCAGGTCACACAGCCACCAATCACCCATGAAGACAGAAAACAAGGACAGGGAGGCGCGCACAGACCCTTCTGCTGACTGAACGTCACACAAACAACACCTTCGGAGGTGTTATTTCTGATACAGACTGCTCTGCTTCAGATGGTTACATAATACCATGAATAGTTGATGAGGAGGTTTAATTACCTGAAATCAGCACAAAAACCTGTTCTGACTGGGAGGGCGTGACATCCGGCCTGCTGGTCTGACACATCCTGAATAATCGTCAGTCCTAATAACGTAACAGACCTGGTTCCCCTGCCGAGGGGCAGATCGGACCAAACATCCTGTTTCAGAAGTTGAAACAAGTGCTGCCAGACCTGAAACCAGGACTAGAAGAACTGAACTGTACAATAAGACGGACAGCATCAAAACTACTGAAACCAGGACCCCTTGGACCTGGGTCAGGAGCCCCTAGTCCTGGGTTCAGGACTAGCAGCAGTTTTTGTTGTCCCCAGGCGACCACTGGGGTCTGGGTCCAGACCCGCGGTTCCCCAGTCGACCACTTGGGTCAGGATCCAGAACCGTGGTTCTGGACCCCAGACCCCAGACCCCAGACCCCAGACCCCAGACCTCAGACCCCAGACCCCAGACCCCAGAACCCAGAACCCAGACCCAAGACAACAAAAACTGCTATTAGTCCTAGACCCAGTACTAGGAGCTCCCGAACCCGGATTTGGGGCCCTGGAACCAGGACTAGCGGATCAGAAACCAGGACCAGTGAAGCTGAAATAAGTGCAGCCATTGATTTTTGTTGTGTGGCAGGGTTTATGTTCTTTCAGGTTTCCACCAAACTTCACGCTCAGAAGAGCTTCAGCTCCTCCAGCTCCTCCAGCTCCTCCAGCTCCTCCAGCTCCTCCAGCTCCTCCAGCTCCTCCAGCTCCTCCAGCTCCTCCAGCTCCTCCAGCTCCTCCTCCCCCTTGCGGCTCCAACAGAACGGACTATTCAGAAGTCCAGTCTTCAGGAACCTGGTGATCTTTTTCTAGACGGTTTACCCAGAACGTTTTGCCATCTCCGGCCTCAAGTTGAATGTCATTTTTTAACATTCTATTGCTGCGCTGAAGAGCTCAAATTTGATTGCGTTAAGATCACAGACGTTGAGGAGACGGGGCGTCATGACAACCGTCCTCTCTGACGAGCTTGAAAAGGTTCAAATGTCAGCAGTGAACTGAGATAATTCAGCTGTTTACTTTAAAACGGGCTCAGCCAATAGCAGGCCGGCCTGCAGCAGCTCTGTTTGACCAGCTCACAGGCGGCTCTGCTGAAGAACACCGCTTCTGTCTGCTTTCAGGGGCTTTTCTGTGCTTTTTATACTTCTAAATGCAAACCCACACAAAAGCAACCAAGGTTCAGAAACCATGAACACATGAATCAACCACCATGACTCATCACAGAGCCGTCCTCACACAAGCAGCCTCACCTCCCTCTGTAAAGAAATCCACTCATCTTCCAGCCGAATGGTTGAAATTCGGCTCTGAATCCCAGACCCTCCCCAGGAACGTCCTCATCAGTCAGGTGAGTGGGAGTCCTCGGTCTCCGAGCCTCCACAGGCCTGGAGGCAAGCGTATCTCTCAGCTGACTGCTCCAAAGCACCACCAGCAGGAAAAACCAGAGTGACCTCCGTCAGTTTGTCAGCAATGAGGCTCCCAGAGGAGCTTGCTCAACGTGGCAGAGAGAGAGGAGGTCACCAGCAGCCGGAGCGAAGGTACACAGCTTCAGAGCTTCAGAATGAAAGACTGATCTGTTCCAGCATGCTCCAGAACATACCTCACTGCAGCATGGGTGTGTGTGTGTGTGTGTGTGTGTGTGTGTGTGTGTGTGTGTGTGTGTGTGTGTGTGTGTGTGTGTGTGCTGGTAAAACATTCACTAAACTGTCAATCCACTATTTGCCTCTGGGGTTTCCTGAAGGCAGGGAGGAGCTCCAGAAGGTTACACCACCTCCATGCAAGTAATTGTGTGTGTGTGTGTGTGTGTGTGTGTGTGTGTGTGTGTGTGTGTGTGTGTGTGTGTGTGTGTGTGTGTGTGTGTGTGTGTGTGTGTGTGTGTGTGTGTAAGACTTGTCTGAGCAGGTAGAACCAGGCATGAATCCAGACACTCCTGAGCTGGTTCACATGTTCATTCTTGCATCTCTCTCTCACTTACATGGCAATTCAAGGAAGACAGGTATTAAACATTCAAAGTGTGTTTCCACAATGAGACACGTCCAGACAGTCGTTCTGACTTCACACAACAATGAACACACCAGGAGAATTTAGGGACGTTCACTGGAAAGGCTCAGGATGGAACAACCAATGCTTCCAGGCTGCTCACATGACCGGTCTGTCACCTCAGCTTCAGATAATTCTGTAAGCAGAATTTGTCCATTAAATTGTCGTGGTGACGTAAAGCGAGGCCTGCTTGACTTGGAGGAAGCCCCGCCCTCCTCAAAACCGTCAGTAATGGGTAAGGGGTTGGGCTTCAACCCTAAGCCTGTTAACATGGACACCTGCTGGACTGTCTCTAGATGCTGAGCTTCACCTCTGGCAGCAGTCAGAGCAACCTTCACCTCAGATCACCTCCAGACCCTTCTGAGTAGACTGACCAGACTGCCAGTCAGGGGACAGCTGATGGCGCTCTGCACTTGGCATCTTGTTGCTGCTCAGACAGCCATGACCGTCACATTAGTGAAGGTTTACTGTTTGAATAATTATTATAGTAATTATTATTTGGTTAACTATATAACTGCATAGCATATCTGGCTTTGCCAAGAGGCACCAGCTTCATCCCCCACCTGCTTCTGTTGGAGACTTCAC
Organism: Xenentodon cancila; assembly: GCA_014839995.1. Taxonomy (NCBI): domain Eukaryota; kingdom Metazoa; phylum Chordata; class Actinopteri; order Beloniformes; family Belonidae; genus Xenentodon; species Xenentodon cancila. Next base: position 253,773 of record CM026206.1, read on the forward strand.
CTCCTCCTCTGTTCAGGCCCACAGCCCCTCCTCTCGCAGGAGGCTCCGCCTCCGTTCAGGCCCACAGCCCCTCCTCGCCCCTGAGTGGACCAGCTGCACGTGTGGAATGTGAAGCAGCTATATGAAGACATTTGTCCTCATCCAGAGACAGAAACAACAGAAAAGGAGCAACCAGGAATTTCAAGTCCTGGAATGTGTTTCCAAAACCTCTCCATGCTGCAGGTGCTCAAGGGTCCTGAACTGGTCCTTAATGTCAGGTGTGTTTCCAGAACCACTAAAAACAGCTGTAACTAAACCTCTGCTGGAAAAGGACAAGCTTGACAAGACACACATGGACAACTACAGACTTTAGAAGTTAGATCATTGAAAAAAAGGTTTTTCAACAGCTCAAATAACTTTTTAACACAAAACAACAGCTATGAAGCTCGCAGTCAGATTTTAGACGGAACCACAGCACCGAGATGGTCTGACCAAAGAGTTTAATGACATATGTCTGAATACAGACGTGGAAACATGTCAGTCTTAGTTTTACTGGATCTCAGTGCTGCATTTGATACAGTTGATCGCAATATATTACTGAAGACACTGGGGAACTGGACAGGTCTTTACAGAACTGTACTAAACTGGTTCAAAACATACTTGGAGAACAGGAAATACTTTGTATCAAACTTCACATCTGAGCAGACAAGAATCACATGTGGAGTTTCCCAAGGTTCCATCCTGGGACCTCTTCTGTTTAACATCTACATGCTCCCACTGGCACAGATTATAAACAACAAAATAAACTACCACAGCTACGCAGATGACACACAAATATATATTACAGTGTCACCAGGAGACAGAGGCCTGAGCCGGCTCTTGGTAAATACATTGAGAACATTAATGACTGGATGCCACAACTTTCTCCAGCTAAACAAAAACAAAACTGAGGTGATTGTCTTTGGAGCCAAAGAGAAACAATCACAGGTCACCACAGAGCTTCAATCTATACACCTAAAAACCTCCAACCAGACCAGAAATCTGGATGTAGTGATGGTGTAGTGATGTGTTTGGAAAAACACATTAAGACAATAACACAGTCACCTACTATCACCTCAAGAAGATATCAAGGTTAAAAGATCTGATGTCTCAGCAGGACCTGGAAACACTAGTCCATGCATTCATCTTCAGTAGGTTTGATTATTGTACCAGCATCTTCACAGGTCCACCTAAAACATCAGTTAGAGACCTGCAGCTCATCCAGAACTGCTCCAGTCCTCACTAAGACCAAACAGTGGACCACATCGGTCCAGCTCTGAGGTCTCTACACTGGCTGCCTGTCTGTGAGAGGACAGACTTTATAGTTCTGATGCTGGTCTATAAAGCTCTGAATGGCTTTTACTGCAGATGCAGTCAGATGCAGTCAAAGCCCTGAAACTGTCAGAAGAAATCAGGTCAGTGGAGTCAGTGACCTCCTTAACAGAGCGGCGCTGCTCTGCCTTGGCATCCTGGCCAAGGCATGTCACCATGGAGTCGGGGGGGAACTTGTGCGCAGAACTTTATGAAGCTCGCGCCAGTTTCCATCCCTCATGACACCTGCGAGCGCATTTTCTCACGTCTGCGCCATTTAAAGAACTATTTGAGAAACAGCGGCGGCGACTCGACCAGAAACCTGCCACTGCTGGCAATAAACTCAGTCAGAACCCGACTTCTGGACCAACAACAAGTCACTGGTGCCTTCGCCCTCAACCATGACGACCGGAGGATTGTGTTATTATGAAGACGTCAAAAGGTTACGTATTCATGCTCATCTGTGTTATGGATATGATATGAAATGATCCCTTTGTTTATGCCAGGGGGAGCGGCGCTGTGAGGAGCATGTCCTTCAACTTCAGCAGCGCCTTCAACACCATCCTGCCCATCCAGAGAAACCAGCTAAGCATGGGAGTGGACGCACACCTGGTCACCTGGATTGTGGATCATTTCAACGAGAGACCAGTTTGTGAGGCTGGGAAGCTGCATTTTGGAAACCATTCTGCAGCACAGAGGCGCTGTAAGGGACGGCGATCTCCCCTGTCCTGCTCATACTCTACACATTTGACTTCCAGCACGAGTCTGGAAAAATATGCAAAAATACTCTGACGACACGGCAATTGTTTGGTGTGTTGCGGATGGACAAGAGACGGAGTACAGGGGCCTGGTGGAACACTTTGTGGGATGGTGCAGGTCTAACCATCTGAACACCTCCGAGACTAAGTAGATGGTGGTGGACTTCAGGAGGAAGATCAGGAGATCAGCAGGACTTAAGTACCTGGGACTGCAGATGGATGAGTTGTAAACACAGACAGCATCCACCGTAAGGATAGTCATGCTTACTTCCTCAGAAGACTGGGGTCCTTTAACATCTGTAAGAGACTGCTGATGATGTTTTACCAGTCTGTTGTGTGTAGTGTTCTCTGTTATGTTGTGGTTTGTTCACATTCATACCAGAACTCTTTGCACATGAGCACAATGCACATTTTTGTTTTTATTTTGTTGCATTCCATCATAATTGGGCTGCATACATTGGGCTGAATGTTATTATGTGGTTAATAACTCATCCTGGTTTGTTTTTTATACTAAGCTGCCTTCTGGCATCTATGCAGTGAATAAAGTATCCATCCAACCAAACTGTGGAACCAAAACTAAAAATATGTCCATTTCTGTTGTAAGGATTAAAATGTTAACATGGAAGTCAGTGGAGATGAGCTCACTGTTATACCTTCGCGGCCAGTAGGGGGGAAACGGCAGGTCCCGACCGAGCCGGGGCCCCTCGGGGTCAGGAGGGGGGAAACGGCAGGTCCCGACCGAGCCGGGGCCCCTCGGGGTCAGGAGGGGGGAAACGGCAGGTCCCGACCGGCCCACTCGGCACCAAACACCACTGCAAAAACTCTCCAAGTCAGTGAGATTTGGCCTCACACTCAGAAACGCTGTCCAGTATGGGAAACCATTTGTTTTAATTTAGTTTGAGTAAATGGCATGGTGGGGTGCAGAGTTAAGACAATACAGGAAGGATTCGCAGTAAAATGTTTTAAAACAACTTTATCCTCTGTATCAACACGACGATATTAAGGCATTAAAAAGTTGTTTCACAGACTACAGGAGGCTTATCATCTCATCTGCAGAAAACACGTTCAACTGCTTCCACATAGCTCCCTGTCAGACAGCAGTCGTATTCAGGTAGGAATGTCTGAAGAACAATGGACACGTTCACCCACTGTCACTGACAAATAAACTCATTAGACGAGGAACGAGGTCAGATTGAACAACGCCAGTGTGGTTCACTACCAAAACTGCGCGCACATCTGCACCACCGGTGCTGCTTTACTTTGCCATCGTACTCTGGTATCTTTACTGTCTTCACGTGTCTCCACGTGTCTTCACGTATCTTCACTTAACTTCACGTGTCCTCAAGTGTCTTTACGTGTCCTCAAGTGTCTTCACAGGACTTCACGTGTCTTCACTTGTCCTCAAGTGTCTTCACGTAACTTCACGTGTATGCACGTGTTTTGATGTTTCTTCACTTGTCTTCACGTGAAGTCACGTAAAGTCACGTGAAGACAAGTGAAGAAACATGAAGACACTTGAGGATACGTGAAGTTACATGAAGTTACGTGAAGTTACATGAAGTTACGTGAAGATACGTGAAGTTACATGAAGTTACGCGAAGTTACATGAAGTTACGTGAAGATACGTGAAGACACTTGAGGATACGTGAAGACACTTGACGACATGTGAATACACGTGAAGTTACGTGAAGACAAGTGAAGACACGTGAACTTTGTGAAGTGTATTCACATGTCTTCACGCGTCTTCACGTGTCTTCACGCATCTTCACGCATCTTCACTTTTCTTCACTTGTCTTCAAATGTCTTCATGTGTCTTCATTTGTCCAGACAGGAGTTCTGGAGAAGGTTCAGGTGCAGGATCCAACAAACCACCAGCACTTTTGTAGCAGGGTCTCCAGGAGTCTTCCAGCTACAAAATCCATTATTTGTAGAAGAATAAAATGTGCCACAATTTAAGCACTTCACTGGGAAGACGCTTGAGTCTGGAAGGGTTCTTTGCACATTTGCAGGTTAGGACAGCCAAACGTTAAGTTAATTCTTTCCTCTATATTTTTGAGTTCATCAAGTCTGAAACTGAGATTTGTGGCCTAAATTTGTACATTTATAAAGTCAGAGAGTCTGACTATTCAAAAATAGAGATTTATGAGCTAAAAGCAAAAAACAAACTGATATTTTTATAGAATTATCTATTTTTTTTAATAATAGTATTATTTACTTTATTCTGCATTTTATTGTACAAATTTTCCAAGTTTAACCAAATTGGAAATTCATAGATATTTCTGTCAAACTTGGGAGTTTATAAACTCAAACGTCTAGAAACATATTTGTATGCTTTTTACCAAACTCACTTTTTTTTCCCTCGCTCAGTTAAATCTACAAAGCAAACGTAATTCACTTTAAAGTCTTTGTGAACTTAGCGTCAATAAACTAGTCGTAAACATATGGGGGCTAACGAGAATCGTCCGGGTCCCAAAACACTGGAAACGGCTCTGAGCAACACTTAAAATACCTACTGAACCTACTGAAGGAAGCGTGCACAGCCAGCGGAGGTCTGTCACAATAAAACAGGAGGTCAGGCTTCTGACAGACTAAAAATATCATCTGAGACCAACAAAACCCAAACAAAACCTCCAGAGCTCAGAAAAACACCCACGTGGAAACCCACAGTGTTCATCCTGGAATCACATCTCACTGATCAATAGATCAATATTGATGAGGAGCAGCTGCCTCAGATTCGTAAGTCCTTCACGGCCCTGCAGGCAGGGGACACGGCAGATCCACGCACAGCGCGGACACCAGCTCGTGCACATTTATCTTAAAAGACTGACTTTATTCTCTCTGCTCCCCATCATCCAGTTCAGGTTTCAGCCTCACCGGATCCGATGACGCCTCTCAGCTGCTCGGTGTCGTGCATGGCCGTGATAGAGGACGTGCGCTCTCCATTTCCGCAATTACGTCAGCGAGATCCTGCGCGTGCACAACAGCTGTCCGTTAATGAACCATCAGCTACCTGGCTCCGCTCTCAGGAACCGGTTCCGATCCAGACTCCAGTATGACGGATCCCAGTTATGGTGTGCACGCGGAGGGATGCTCCAGTTTCAGCTGATTGGTGGGCCCCCACCACCTCCCCCTCCCGCTCTGTGCTGGAACGTCAACTGAAAAGCCTGAAGCGAAGGATCGGAAATGTTCAGTTATACCCGTTATTAAACTTAACTGGATATTAAATTTAACTCCATTTTAAATTTAAGCGCAAACCCACTGAACAACAGAATCGTTTGTTGCAATTTGGGTACCTGGGCAAGACTTTGTTGGGACCCCTTCTGCTGTAAAACAGCCTGACAACTGTTCTGAAGAGGTTCTGGAGACGGTACTAGTGTTCTGGAACCATGATATGTGAATCTGGGTCCTAGCAGACAGGAGGTGGATAGCTGAGGGTCCTCCAGTCCTCCAGTCCTCCAGGCCTGCTGGTAGTCCAGTAAGGACAGGACAGGCCCAAATGCACTCAGTATTACATAGTAGTAGTACAACAACAAGGCCGTTTCTAGCCATTTGGGGACCTTGGGCAAGATTTCGGAACTCTTATAGTTCCTGAAACTAAAGACCAGTCCCTATCAGTCCATCCAACACAAACATCACCTCCTTAACTTTCCTCAGCTCCTTCTTCACCACGACGGTCCGGTAGATCGACGGCATGACTGCAGACGCTGCACCAATCTATCTGTCAATCTCTCGCTCCATCTTTCCCTCACTCATGAACAAGATCCCGAGATACTTAAACTCCTCCACTTGAGGCAAAACATCTCCACCTACCCGGAAAGGGCAAGCCACCCTTTTCCGGTCGAGAGGAGGCCCCGGGGAAGACCCAGGACACGCTGGAGAGACTATGTCTCTCGGCTGGCTTGGGGTTCCCCCGGAAGAGCTGGAGGAAGTGTCTGGGGTAAGGGGCGGTCTGGGCATCCCTGCTTAGACTTCTGCCCCCGCGACCCGGCCCCGGATAAGCGGAAGAAGATGGATGGATGGATGGTGCTTCCTGAATTCCCTGGGTACATAAACCATCATGTCACCGTGACCAGAACAGTCACATGGACTTCATCCATCATCACCCACCACAGCACCCAGAAGCATAAAACTGCTACAACGGTGAAGCTCTCTATGAACTCTGCTCAGAACTGCTCGTCTTAGACCAGACTTGGTTCTCAGGATTGACTGTCCTGTGTGTTTTAGATCAGGGTTCTCTGTGCACGATCCTACATGTTTTAAATGTTGTCATCAATGTCTTTACCAGTCTGCTTACAAGACAGTAATTAGAGCCAAATGTGATGGAGCAGGAACCATCTGAAATATCTAAGAGTGGTAGTAGAGGACCAGGCCTGATAAATGCTGACTGAGATGGAGATGTTGGACAGGAAATGTGTTCTACAGTCAGATGAGACAAGATTTCAGCTGTTGAGATTTAAAATGATAAAAATGTATCAAACAAGGTTCTACAAGATAAAAATGTGATGGTATGATCCAGTTACATATCCATCTTAAAATAATGGCATACCTTTAGTTCCTAGACTGACCACTAGGGGCCCAATCTCTGTTGACCTCCATGTTCAAATATCCAGCAGAAATGAACTTACATTGTATGTCCAGAAGTGTCGGCTCACCTGCCTCGACTCCACATGACCTTCAGTGACCTCTCATTCCTGATCCATACGGTTCAATATGACGTTGGTCCACCTCTGCAGCTGTAACACCTTCAACTCTCCTGGGAAGGCTGTCCACAAGGTTGAGGAGTGTTCATGGGACTCATTCTTCCAGAAGGACATTTGTGAGGTCACACTGGTGTTGGACCAGAAGGTCTGGTTCTCAGTCTCCGCTTTGATTTATCCCAAAGGTGTTATGTCAGGTTGAGGTCAGGACTCTGTTCAGGCCAGTCAAGTTCATCCACACCAGACTCTTCAGGTCTTCATGGACCTGCTTTGTGCACTGGTGCACAGTCATGTTGGAAGAGGAAGGAACCAGCTCCAAACACAAAGTTGGAAGCTGGAATTGTCCAAAGGTTCTTGGTCTGCTGAATCATTCAGAGTTCTTTTCACTAGAACAAAGGGGTCAAGCCCAGATCCTGAAGAACAACCCCACACCATAATCCCCCCTCCACCAAACTTTACACTTGGAACAATGCAGTCAGACAAGTACCGTCAAACCCAGACTCCCTGACACCTGATTCCCATTATTTGGATGGGGGAGCCAATACTTTTGCCAGTAGTCAAAGTCAAAGTCAAGGTCAACTCAACTCAACTCAACTCAACTCAACTCAACTTTATTTATAAAGCACTTTAAACAAAACAAGGTTCACCAAAGTGCTGAACAAAGCATAAAATTAGTAAAAGAGCATGGCAATAATCAGACATAAGAAAATTAAAATACAATACAGTCTCCAGATTCCAACTCAATTAAAAGCCAAAGTGAAAAAATATGTTTTAAGAGCAGATTTAAAAGTGGAAAATGAGTCCATCTGTCTGAGGTCCAGGGGCAACTCATTCCAGATCTTTGGTCCGAAGATTGAAAAGGCTCGGTCACCTCTCAGTTTCCTCCTGGTCTTGGAGACGACTAACTGTATCTGATTTGCTGACCTGAGGGAGCGAGGAGGGGTGTACACCTGGATCAGGTCAGATAGGTACTTAGGAGCGAGACCATGAAGACAGGTCAAAGTCAAGTTTATTGTCAATTCTACTACATGTGAGATACATACAGAGAATCGAAATGACGTTACTCTCAAACCCTCGGTGCTACACAATAAATACATTTTAAACACAAAGTGCAAGTTAAAAAGATACAAGTTATAACATGATGTTGGGTTTAAGAGCCAAAGACAATAAAATTACAGTAAAAACACTGAAATGTTAGTATGATGATAGACATTATTGTTATGATGAACTGTATTGTAATGTAAACAATATTATGTTTTTATACCCTAGAAGGGTTTTGGCTGATGGCTGTGGCAGCAGTCAAAATCAACTTTTTGCCAGAGTTACTGGTCCGTGGCCACTGGCAGTCTGGGCCCAGCTGGTCACCGTTTTGGCTGTTTTTTCCAGGTGGACCACTTTCTCCCCCAAGACCAACCTGGAAAGGTCATGGGCTCTACGTCTGGGCCATGTTGCAGCGCAACGATAAAGCTGAAGCTCCAACTTGACTTCTAGCTCTGTTCATTGTGTCCACCTGGGAACCCAGCTGAGGGCTACTAGGCATCTAGGCATCTGGAGGACAGCTGCAGTTCCTCTGCTGGCCACTACGGTCTGGATCACGGACTGCAGTTCCTTTGCTGACCACTAGAATCTGGATCCAACAGTGAGTTTACATCCATGACGACTCTGAGGGGATGAATGTGTTTGTACCACACCAGAAGAATTTATATCAAACTATAATTTTCATTGTAGGACATTTTGACTGACATGCAGTGGGCAAGCCGCCCACGGCATGTTGAGCAGCATGACCACGCCCCTATGAAGAAAAAAAACGGGTCACCTGACATGGTGCGTGTCCATTGCACAATTTGTGTTAATCCAGCCTCAGCTCCAGACAGCCGTCATTTCTGATTTTGCCACTGAAGTGACATTTGAAACAGGATATTTGATCAGTAAATGTGAGCAGCTCTGCTGGCGTGGATCAGCTGAAGGAGCTGGGAAAACCTTCACATCATCGTTTACCTTGGAAAGGTTTTGTGGTGAGGTCTTTGTGTCACAAAGTGCTGGCAAGCAATTTTTTTTATATTTTTTAGAAGGACGGAATTGCAGGAGCTGGATTACACAAAGGAGTCCAGAACTAGGTCTTTGTTGAGGCAGCACCAAGTCTGGAATGAAGAAAGCCCAGCATCTGAGAAGTGGCTGGTCTGGTAGTGTGGAGCCCTCTGGTGGCTGCCAGGTGCTTTTACACCTGATTCTGACAGTAACCCTTTCTGTGTAAAAACATAACTGAGAGCGTCATAGTATCAGATAAATGCAACCTCAGACAAACATCAACGCAGAACTCACTGCTCCAGTGTTTATTCAACAAAAATGACATTAAAAAAAGGCAAAAATGTCATAAAGCTAACCGAATTAGTCCGTCACTGCGTCCACAGGAGCTAATGGTCCTCGTCACGGATAAACCGGTCACCAGCAGCTGAGCAGACCACTAGAAACTGGTCCGGAGCATTCCGGTGTGTATTAACCCAATGTCAAGAGAGAAAGAAATAAACAAAGGTCTTGAAGAAGCAACTGCTGCTGCACATCAATCTGGAAAAGTTTGATAAAACAATTTCCAACCAAAGCTGAGTGTTCCATAGGGAGAAAGAGGAAAACATCCAAGACCGTCGTTGTTAGTGCTCCCAGGAGTGGACATCCCAGTAAATGTATGACTGCATCAGACCATGGACTGCTCCACACACCCAACAGCTCCATCTCAGGGTCTGCAGGCCTTACTCAGCATGCTAAATGGTCACGGCCACATTTCTGTTTTTGGGGATTTCAGAGTTTAAAATTCTTCTTAAAAGCTTAAAACCAGCAGATTTCTGGTGGCTGAGGTGGTGCGTGTGCTGCAGTATAACAGTTTAAAATTGTTTTAAACTTTCATAAATCAGGTTTTCAGGTCATCCAGATGACATTAAATTAAATAGTGAACAACTGATTAATTTGTCTTTCTGTTTCTGTGGAAGTCTGGCTTGTTCCAACAGGCCCGGTCCTGGTTCTGGTCCTGGTACGAGCATGACGGGTGGGAGGGGCCTCTAGTCTCCATCAAACCCAGCCAGCACCACATCCCGCTGGCACAGACCAATGTCCTCTGGTGGCAGGTCCAAAGGTCCACAGCTCCACGTCCTTCTACATCCTGGTTGTGGTCTTGATGTGGGACCTCGACACAGGGTCCGAAAAAAATCTTTTGACTCACCAGCCAAGTGGACTGGTAGAAAAAAAAGTCCACTGGCCAAACATATTTTTACCAGCTGAAACAGTGTGTGTGTGTGTGTGTGTGTGTGTGTGTGTGTGTGTGTATGTGTGTGTGTGTGTGTGTGTGTGTATGTGTGTATGTGTGTGTGTGTGTGTATGTGTGTATGTGTGTGTGTGTGTGTGTGTGTGTGTTGTGTGGTGTGT
>CM026206.1:266974-296974 GCA_014839995.1 Xenentodon cancila
GCAGGTTCATTTTTATTCTTCGAACTGACTTAAGAGGCCAGAGGCCAGAGGCCAGTCCAGCAGTGCCCACGATGTTTGAGGATTAAAAAAGGTTCCTCCAGATCCGTTTCAGGCCGTCTACACACGCAGTTCCTCCCGCAGCCACGAGGAGGCTTCAAGCGTCAAGGTCAACATCCGGGACTTGTAGAGAAATAAAACGACCTGGCTCCATTTGGCCAAAATTTGTACTATGTATATCAGAATCAGTGAATTTTCTCTCTCAAATTTACAATTTTAATGCCAGACACACGTTTTTTCTTATTTTCACAAATGCACGAGTTTCAGAATCTCTGTTTTTAGGTTCTGATCCCAGTTTGCCTGTTTTCTACCAGCTGTTTTTTCTACCTCAGCTACTGAACTTTCCATCCATCCCAAATGTTTACCTCTTAAACAGAACAATTCTCCCGTAAATTCTTCCTGAATGTGAACTATGGAGACCAAAACCGTCCCTAGTGGTCTGTGGAGGACCGGCAGGTCCGGCTCCGGTCCCTAGTGGTCTGTGGAGGACCGGCAGGTGCGGCTCCGGTCCCTAGTGGTCTGTGGAGGACCGGCAGGTGCGGCTCCGGTCCCTAGTGGTCTGTGGAGGACCGGCAGGTGCGGCTCCGGTCCCTAGTGGTCTGTGGAGGACCGGCAGGTCCGGCTCCGGTCCCTAGTGGTCTGTGGAGGACCGGCAGGTGCGGCTCCGGTCCCTAGTGGTCTGTGGAGGACCGGCAGGTGCGGCTCCAGTCCCTAGTGGTCTGTGGAGGACCGGCAGGTCCGGCTCCAGTCCCTAGTGGTCTGTGGAGGACCGGCAGGTTTTCCTTCTTTCAGGTTGGTTTCAAGCTGGTAAGTAGGAATCCTGGTTTGGGCAGGACTTTGAACCAGACAGCGAAAAGTCCAAATAATCTGCTTAATTGTACTGAAGGGGGGTTTAGCGTTCAGCGTTCAGGGTTCAGGGTTCAGGGTCTCTGTGAAGTGCCTCAAGATGACTTTTGTTGTGAAGTGGGAGAATTTAAATGTAGTGAATTTGATTAAGATTGAGGTCGTTTTATGTTTTGTGATTTTATTATCATTTATTGAAAAGGGCAAAAACAGTTTAGCAAGAGTGTCCTGACCAACACAGGCAGAAGTATAACACCTCTATTAAAATGAAATATGTACATGAGCACCATAAAATAATATCACCGCCGATATAAAGGCCTAAAATTCCCAATCAAGTCAGGTCTGTCTAGGATTTACAGTCATGGTAACGGGGCCTGACTGTGGTCAGTCACAACATCTACAGGCGTGGATATTTAAGTCATGTAATGACACCGGATCCCTGAGGACCAGGTGAGTTCAGGGCCGATTCCAAGTGTAGCAATCAGAGGATTCAAATGCCTTTTTTTCCATGTCAGGTTGGATTTCTGGAACAGCTAAAAGAAAAGAGCGTTACCAGAGCTTTGTCCAGGAAGTATATATGCCAGCGTCCAAGTCTACGGGAAGACAAAGAAGACCATCCAACCGGCGCGTACAACCTACACAGGTGAGTAAAAGCACTGAGATCAGTGATGAAGCTCAGTGGTCAGTGATGGCCTGGATCCAGTGGGAGGACATTGTCAGGAGGCATTCATATGAACCACATCACCAAAGTCCAGCAGAGACATCTAAAGAGCAGAGACAAGTCTCTTCTTGACTTCAAAAGAAAAGCAAGACTTGATCCTAAAGAACAAACGCAATTAACTTCTCAAACACCAACGCCTGCTCGTGTTAACCAGCACAGGGGTTTTTGTCCTTCTTCAATGCAGAAGTACACCCGGACCGTCAGACTTCGATGAGTACAGTACATCAGCAATGATCTGCCAGTGGCCGGGTTCACCTGGTGGTCAGGTCTACGGGGTGCCCGGGTTCACCTGGTGGTCAGGTCTACGGGGTGCCCGGGTTCACCTGGTGGTCAGGTCTACAGAGTGGCCGGGTTCACCTGGTGGTCAGGTCTACAGGGTGGCCGGGTTCACCTGGTGGTCAGGTCTACAGGGTGGCCGGGTTCACCTGGTGGTCAGGTCTACGAGGTTGTCAGGTTTACCTGGTGATCAGGTCTACCGAGTGGTCGGGTTCACCTGGTGGCCAGGTTCACCTGATGATCAGGTCTACGGGGTGGCCGGGTTCACCTGGTGGTCAGGTCTACGAGGTTGTCAGGTTTACCTGGTGATCAGGTCTACAGAGTGGTCGGGTTCACCTGGTGGTCAGGTCTACGAGGTTGTCAGGTTCACCTGGTGATCAGGTCTACAGAGTGGTCGGGTTCACCTGGTGGCCAGGTTCACCTGATGATCAGGTCTACGGGGTGGCCGGGTTCACCTGGTGGTCAGGTCTACGAGGTTGTCAGGTTTACCTGGTGATCAGGTCTACAGAGTGGTCGGGTTCACCTGGTGGTCAGGTCTATGAGGTTGTCAGGTTTACCTGGTAGTCAGGTCTGCGGAGTGGTCAGGTTTACCTGGTGATCAGGTCTACGAGGTGGCCGGGTTCACCTGGTGATCAGGTCTACGGGGTGGTCAGGTTCACCTGGTGGTCAGGTCTACGGGGTGGTCAGGTTCACCTGGTGGTCAGGTCTACGGGGTGGTCAGGTTTACCTGGTGATCAGGTCTACGGGGTGGCCGGGTTAACCTGGTGGTCAGGTCTACGGGGTGGCCAGGTTTACCTGGTGATCAGGTCTACAGAGTGGTCGGGTTCACCTGGTGGCCGGGTTCACCTGGTGGTCAGGTTTACCTGGTGATCAGGTCTACGAGGTTGTCAGGTTCACCTGGTAGTCAGGTCTGCGGGGTGGACTGGTTCACCTAGTGTGTGGGTCTATATGGTGTAGGTCTGTGGAACAGCAGAGAACATGAGAACATATTTGGAGTTCTTAATGATCAGAATTAAACAACTGTCTGCAGAAGGCCCAGAATGCAGCAGCTTCTGACCCCAGCGCTTCACTTCACTGGCTTCCTGTCCAGTTCAGAAACCAGTTTTAGAGTTATTGTTGCTTTTTAAGAGTCTTAACGGACCAGCCAGCTGCTGTTGGAGGTTTGCAGGTCCAGATGGAGATGTTTCTGTTGGAACAGCCGCACGTTTAAAACACATCTTCTCTGCCATTTTATTATTTACTTTATATCTTACGTATATACATTTTAAAACTCACACATTTACAAAACAAAATTAATTAATTCTGACTTTATAAACTAACATTCGTGAGGAAATTCAGCAATTCTGATTCTGATAAAGTTGAACATTTGCAGAACTAAATAAAGTTCTAAATAAAATAAACTAAATAAAGAAATTCTGCCTTTATAATCTTGCAAATGCGTACGTCTTACAAAGACGTGTTTTTTAATGCTGTAGAAAACAAAAGTGGACAGATCTGAAAAGTTACGGTGGAAAAGCTCGATGTTAAGAGCTTCACTTTCACGTCCATGTGCTGGTTTTACGTTTCCGATCCAAACGGACAAACGCGTCTCTGCTGCAGCCGCTCGCCTCTCGCAACTGAATTTACTGTCTGCAAGTGCATCAAACTCCATTTCTGTCTTCGCATCAGCGTTTCTGTTCTTTGTTTTCAATGTTCTCATCATCTGCAGTGAAAGTCCTTCGTGGACAAACATCTGGCTGGTAATCAGACTGACGCCTGTGAACTTTGACCCTGTAGATTCACTCTGTCTGATGCTGTAGATATCACATTTAAAACGTCCAGCTCTTCGGGAAACTGTTGTTTTAAATACGATTTATAGATAAAGATTTGATTGGAAAATCAGTACACTTATATAAATGTAAGATGGTCGATGGAGGGCTGGGAAGTACTTCTGAAAAACCTCCAAACTTGTTTTTATTTCAGAATAAATGTGTTGATTCAGGAAGTTCATCTGTAGAGCAGCTTCAGGAGAACTTAAGCACGAGTGTTTGATATGAGGTGGAGAACATCAAACGCTGACCTTATGCGTCCTGGGTGGGGGTTGGCCCGGCGGTCGGCCCGGCAGTCGCTGCCTCTCGCCGAGCTTCTGCCTCCAACTAATTAAAAAATCTGCTTTTACGACCTGGCCTCAGACGGCCAGATGTGACCGGAGCGCCGTAAAAGTCTCCGAGCGCCTTACAGCGACACTTACTGCTCTGTTAAAATGACCTGAAAATTCCTGCCGGCACCGCAAACGTCGGCCCGGCAGATACCCACAATCCTCTGCAGCAGGGCCACAAATGGCCGGCCAGAACGACTGGTGGGTCAGGCCTGGAAGCCGCCGTCACTTCAGTCGTCGCCGTTCCACATCCAGCTGATTGTTTTTAACAGCTCCTGTTACACAGTTATTCCTAACTTAAAGCACAGAATTAACTAAACCAAAAATCCAAGTCACCAACCAAACCGGCAGCTATCCACATTTTGATGAAATTAGTCCGTTTACAAAATTATCCTGGTAAAGTTAGAATTTCACACTCCATAAATTGAAATCAGGGCTTTTGAACTGAATTGAATTGAGAATTAAAATTTGTAAATTTGTAAGAAAATTCTAAGAATTCAGAAGAAAACATCAGAATTCCTTTTGCATAAACATTAGTATTTTGTGGACACTTTTAACCTCAAAATATATTTTAATTACTTACATTACTTAAAATAAGTTGCCTCCCTGAATGAAAGCTTAATCTGACTCCGCCCTTGAACACACCCCCTGGCTGGCCCTCTAGTCACATGACTCTCAGGAAGCAGCAGGATTCCTGCAGGAAGTCATCAGCAGGAAATGGCGTTGCACTTCGCTCCTAAAAAGCTGATGGTTAACGTAGAACAGCTACCATTAGTTGTCATGGAAACGGGATCCTTTTTGTTCATTTTAAAACATTTAACACGTCTGGTTTCTGTGGTTAATAAGTAAGAAATGCTGTCTTTAGTTTTAAATGTCCTCCCACAGTTTTAGATTTTATAACAATGTTTTTCTAATAATTCATGATTGGAAACGTCCAATCATCTCGGTTGACCGCAAGATTAAATACAACCAAATGTGAATCCAATTACAAATCAATTCTATTCAATAACTATGCAAGAGGAAATGTTTTCAAGGAAAGAGTAATAAATATCCTAAACGAAGAGAACTGGAGCAAAGATTGTTTATGCACCACAAGGCGCCTCAGACAGACCCCTGCCTTCCCTTCGTTTGGATGTTTGGGCCCTTACAATATTATTTAAAGAAAAAAGGTTTCTGTGGAATATGTGAATTTTTTAATATTATGAATTATATAAAGAATATTTTTATTTAAAATAGTCCTTGATTCTGGGTACTTTGTTCAATATAGCAGAAACATAACAACTAGGAAATTAATGGGCATATAAAACTGTAGACAATTCAGTGTTATTAGTAGTGCAGGAGATGTCCTGTCCCAGGGTGGACAGTCATGCGGCGCATGAAGAAACTCACAAAAATACAGGAACATCATCTCCTGACGACTACGTCGCCTTCTATAAATACCTGCTTTGAGTGAAATGATTAAATCCTTTCTGCTGTATTTACTCAGCAGAAATACATTTGCAGGAATGTGCGTATTTTAAAGGTTTTTTAGTTACATAAAAAACCCACTGAACTATGTTTCTAAAGTTCAACTCTGGAAATCTTTACTCTGTTAAATATTTAACTTTGGTGGAGCTGATCGTAACCACCAACTACCGTTCAGACTATGTTCCCTGAACGTTGAGGGAGTTAAAGCCTTAAACCGCAGCGTCTCACGGCGCTCCCGATCCGTTTTACTTTAATTAAACCGCAGAAGACGGCTCTGCAGCGCCTTATCTGCATTTATATTTCTATCACATGACGGGGTCACATGTGGTCTTTGACGCTCCGTACAGACGTTTCTGGAAGCATCCCCGTTTGGACACATATCGTCTTACGCCTCGGAGAGCCACTGATCCTCAGCTGCACTGACAAAACCAGAACCAGCTTTGTGAAACCCGAGCCCGGCCCATCCAACAACTCAGCAGGGTTTACGTCCAGAACAAAAACGGATTAATGCTGCGCTGCTCTAGCACGAAACCCGAGGCCTTCTGGGAAACAAACGAGGGCCGACGTTCCCGCCACAGAGACGATCAAAAGCAGTCGTCCTGAAGCTCAGATCCTTCACATGAGATGTAAAACCACATGTCTGGAACCAGATCTCCACTGTGGAGGTACAGACGCTGATGTAGACGGATTTACTCTGCAGCGTGGCACCGTTCTGACGTGTCCAGCAGCAGAACCCAGCAGTTACAGAAGCTCGGGTTTCTCAAAGGTTCTGGGAGGTTCTCCAGATTTAATATCCAACAACCTGTGAAACTGATAACTCATTTCACATCACAAATCACAAATCAGCTCTAAAACAAAAGTTGTTTATCATTATTAAAATCACATTTCCAGGATTCAAAACCTAAGCTCAGACTGCTGTTTTCACCAGCTTCTTTAATGCAAAACTGCCACTATGACTATTAAATCACAAAAGGACGTCGCAACTCTGATGACTGTATTAATAATAATAATAATAATATTTAGTAGTATTAAGAGAAAACACAATTTACAACTTTCTAAAGTCACACATTTAGAAAGAAGACCAAGGATTAGATTTTTATCAAATTTTGGGAGAAAACAAAATTCACTTTTTTTGTGTAAGTTGAAGTTCTGAGAAACTCACGAGTCTAATCTGCGGCCGTCCTACTGCATGCTCTCAGCCCCGTTCTCCCTCCTTTACATTTACCGTCTCACCGAGTGCGAGGTATCTGCCCTTCTACATGTCCACTTGCCCCCATCTCAACCAGCCTTCTACAAGCAGTAGCTCCTTCCATCATCCCAGCAATCACAGACACGATCAAATGTACCTCTCCATCTGCATTCAAACCAGATCAGGTAACACCACTGCTGAAGAAACCCGCTCTCACCGCATCCCACCTAATCCTTGTCTCCACTCTGACATGGGCATTGGGCATTGAGTCAGCTCTCAACTTCTCATCAGCTCTACACTGGAATCCCCCAAGGATCGGTGCTGGGGCCACTGCTCTTTTCCATATATACTTGACCTCGCTTGGGCCCTTCATCCACTAACATGGTTTTGCATACCACTTCTATGAGGATGATACCCTAGTCTACCTGTCATTTCCCCCTGATGAGCCCTCAATATCAGATAAGATATCAAACTGTCACTCGTACATTTACATATGGATGCTGGACCATCATCTCCAACTTAATATTACTAAAACTGAGTTCCTAGTTTTCCCAGCAAAGTAATCCAGTCTTCACAATATTGACATTAAAATCGACACCTTGTCCCTGGCTCCCACCAAAATTGCATGAAATCTTAGTCATGATTGATGATCACCTGACTTTCTCTCAAGTAGCCTCTGTCTCCCGGTTACGTTGCTTTACCCTATATAACATTTTTTTAAAATCTAGCCGTTTTTTAACGCAGCATGCCACGCAGATGCTGGTACAGGCCATGGTGATCTCCTGCATCGATTATTGTAGGGCCCTTCTAACGGGTGTGCCGATGTGTGGTGAAACCTCTCTAGATGGTTATGAACGCTGTGCCACATTTTCAACCAACCAAAGCAGGCCCATGTCACTCTGTTGCTCATCGAGCTCCACTGGTTACCTGTAGCTGCTCGCTTTAAGTTCAAGTCACTTCTCCTAACCTACATAGTCCTAGCTGGAACATGAGGTTGAGAAGTTCCTGCTAGATATAGTTGGACTTACCTCAACGCATAGCTCAGGCTCCAAAAAGAAAAAGGAAAGGGGCCTCCGATCTGAAACCGAGGGGTTTTCTGGTATTGGACTTCTGTGCTCATCGTGGATTGTCCAAAACTAACAGCATGTTCAAGCATAAAGACATCTATGTGTGCACTTGGCACCAGGACACCCTGAGTTCCAGATTGTTGATCACTTTATAGTTGTATTTTGAACTTCTGACCGCATGTTGTGGACAGTCGGGTGAAGAGAGGAGCAGAGCTGTCAACTGATCACCACCTGGTGGTGTGTTGGCGCTGATGGTGGGGGAGGATTCCAGTCAAAACTGGTAGACCCAATCATATTGTGAGACTCTGCTGTGAACATGAACTCATGTTCTGGGTCTCTGGAAAGCGCCTAGAGACAACTTGTGTTGTAATAGACGCTATATACCTTAGCTATATACATTAGATAACCTTAACCTGCACTTTGTGTTTAAAATGTATTTATTGTGTAGCACCGAGGGTTTGAGGGTAACGCAATTTCGATTCTCTGTATGTATCTCACATGTGGTAGAATTGACAATAAACTTGACTCTGACTCTGACTCTATATAAATAAAATTGAATTAAATTGAATTGAACCTCTGGCAAAGTCACCTGTCAGAGAGAACTTCAACTCCCATCTCCGGCGGACCTTTAACCACGTCCCAGGGGCGGTGGTGAACATTGAGTCTGAGTGGACCATGTTCCGTGCCTCCATTGTCGAGGCACTTGACTAAAGCTGTGGCCATAAGGTAGTAGGTGCCTTTTGTGTCTTGGTTAACATGCCTATGCAACGTTGTGTCGACTTTGGGCCAGTCCCTCTAGACTGGCAGACCTGAGTGGTGGTTGCCTTCTTTAAGAAGCAGGACAGAAAGATGTGCACCAATTACAGAGAGATCACACTCTTGTGGTTTTTGTTCTGACCGTGGAACAGTGGACCAGCTCTACACCCTCAGCAGGGTCCTGGAGGGGGGATGGAAGTTTGCCCAACCAGTCCACATCATTCTCTTTCCCATGGTGGTTGGACTCCACCAAGGCTACCCTTTGTCACTGATTCTGTTCATTATTTTCATGGACAGAATTAGTAGGTGCAATCGATGGAGCACAGGGGGTCTGGTTTAGTGACTTTTGAAGTGGGTCTCTGCGTTTTGCAGATGTAGTTCAGATGATGGTGTTGAATTCAGCTTTAGATGCAGTTGCTCCTTTGAGAAAGAGGGTCTCTAACCGTAGGAGCTGAACTCCCTGGTTTAAATCACATACGTATGTTAAAACAGAAATTGCAGAAAATGGAAAGAAAGTGGAACTCTTGTAGGTCTGTAGATATTTATTATGCATGGAAAGATAGTCTAATAGTGTATAAAAAAGCGCTTTGCAAAGCTAGAACAGCCTATTATTCAGTGTTAATAGAGGATAATAAAAATAACCCACGTTTTCTGTTCAGCACTGTAGCCAGGCTGACAAAGAGCCACAACTGTAGATCTCCCTGACCTGACTCAAGATCGTCTGGTTCCTGTAGACCTACCTGACCTGACTCTAGACCGTCTGGTTCCTGTAGACCTACCTGACCTGACTCTAGACCGTCTGGTTCCTGTAGACCTCCCTGACCTGACTCTAGACCGTCTGGTTCCTGTAGACCTACCTGACCTGACTCTAGACCGTCTGGTTCCTGTAGACCTCCCTGACCTGACTCTAGACCGTCTGGTTCCTGTAGACCTCCCTGACCTGACTCTAGACCGTCTGGTTCCTGTAGACCTCCCTGACCTGACTCTAGACCGTCTGGTTCCTGTAGACCTCCCTGACCTGACCTCAGTCGTCAATAGATCTAAATCGTCCCAACTCAACTATTCAAAAATGTTTTCTCTCGCATTGGAGCGACAATACTGGAACAGATCAACTTGTCCCTGGTCTTAGGATATATGCCACAGGCTTTTAAAGTCGCAGTAATCAAACCATTACTTAAAAAACCCTCTCTTGACCCAGACATTTTAGCTAATTATAGACCGATTTCCAACCTTCCATTTATCTCTAAAATTCTGGAAAAGGTCGTTGCAGCAGCTGTGTGACCATTTGTATAGAAATGATCTATTTGAAGTTCTTCAGTCAGGGTTCAGATGCATCATAGCACAGAAACAGCACTGGTTCCAGTCTCCAATGACCTTCTTATGGACTCAGATACCGGATTAGTGTCCATACTGGTTCTGCTGGACCTCAGATACTGGATTAGTGTCCATACTGGTTCTGCTGGACCTCAGATGATGGATTAGTGTCCATACTGGTTCTGCTGGACCTCAGATAATGGATCAGTGTCCATACTGGTTCTGCTGGACCTCAGATACTGGATTAGTGTCCATACTGGTTCTGCTGGACCTCAGATAATGGATCAGTGTCCCTACTGGTTCTGCTGGACCTCAGATAATGGATTAGTGTCCATACTGGTTCTGCTGGTCCTCAGATAATGGATTAGTGTCCATACTGGTTCTGCTGGTCCTCAGATAATGGATTAGTGTCCATACTGGTTCTGCTGGACCTCAGATGATGGATTAGTGTCCATACTGGTTCTGCTGGACCTCAGATAATGGATTAGTGTCCATACTGGTTCTGCTGGACCTCAGATACTGGATTAGTGTCCATACTGGTTCTGCTGGACCTCAGATAATGGATCAGTGTCCCTACTGGTTCTGCTGGACCTCAGATAATGGATTAGTGTCCATACTGGTTCTGCTGGTCCTCAGATAATGGATTAGTGTCCATACTGGTTCTGCTGGTCCTCAGATAATGGATTAGTGTCCATACTGGTTCTGCTGGACCTCAGATGATGGATTAGTGTCCATACTGGTTCTGCTGGACCTCATTGCTGTTTTGATACCATAGATCACAGCATTTTACTGCAGAGACTAGAGTATGTTGTTGGGATTAAAGGGACAGCGTTTTTCCACCTCCGTAATATCTCAAAGATCAGGAGCATCCTCTCCCAGAGTGATGCTGGAAAACTAATTCACGCGTTCGTATCTTCTAGACTAGATTACTGTAACGTGTTGTTGGCTGGATGTCCAAGTAATTCTCTGAAGATCCTCCAGATGATCCAAAATGCAGCAGCGCGAGTGCTGACAGGAACCAACAAGAGAGACCACGTCTGTCCTGTGTTCACTTCCCTCCATCGGCTCCCTGGAAAACTCAGAATCCAGTAGTTCCTAGAAGATCCAGATGTAGATCTAGAGGACGGGTCTTCTGTTATCAGGAAGCATCACTATGGAACCAACTTCCAGTTTGGGTGAAGGAGGCTGACACCACCTCCACCTTTAAAACCGAACTTCAAACGTTTGTGTTCAGTAAAACATCTAGTTGGTGTAAACTTTAGTGTGTCAGGACCAGTAGTCACAGCTGCAGCTGCAGGACCAGACTGGAGCAGCTGGTCTTCAACACAGCTTCATCTGGATCTGCTGCTGTAGACCTGCTGCAGGGGGACCCCAACATGATCCACTGACCTGCAGTCCCACCTCTGACCACCTCAGTGTCTGCTGTCTACACCTGTTTAGATAGTGGTCTCTGTAGTCCACCAACTAACCAGGTACCAGTCTGATGGACAGAAAACTCTCAGTTCTCCAGGTAACAGATAATTATACTGATGGATCTGGTCTTTGGTACCTTTGACGGTGTGTCTGTGTCTCTTCTCTTTACTTCCTGTTCTACCAGCTGGTCTTCAGCAGGAGGGTCCCCCCTTATGATCCAGGTCCTGGTCCAGGTTTCTTCCCCCTTATGATCCAGGTCCTGGTCCAGGTTTCTTCCCCCTTATGATCCAGGTCCTGGTCCAGGTTTCTTCCCTCTTAAAGGGGAGTTTTTAACTGCTTTTGTTTATGTAATAATTGCTCGGGGGTCGTGTTCTGGTCTCTGGAAAGATCCTGGAGACAACTTGTGTTGTAATAGATGCTATATAAATAAAACTGAATTGAATTGAATTGAATTGAATTCTGTTGGCTTCATCAGGCCAAAACCTTCCAATCTCGCGGGAGCAGTTCACAACCAAATGTAAAGCGGCTGGGATGAGAATCAGCACCTCCAAATCCAAGACCGTGGTCCTCAGTCAGATAAGGGTGGTGTGCTTACTCCACGTCAGAAACCAGATACTGCCACAAGTGGAAGTGTTGAAGGATCTCGGGGTCTTGTTTACGACTGAGGGAAGGACGGTGCCATCCACAGTGATGTGGACTGCAACGATCTGTCATGGTAAAGAAGGAACTGAGCTCAAAGGCAAAACTCTCGATTTACAAGTTGGTCTGCGTTCCTACCTTCACTTACGGTCAAGAGCTGTGGGAAGTGACCAAAAGAACGAGATTGTGGGTAAGAGTGTCAGAAATGAGTTTCCTCTATAGGGTGTTGGGCTCTCTGTCAGGGTGAGAAGCTCAGTCATCTGGGTAGAGGTGCTGCTCCTCTGCACTGAGAGGAGCCAGATGAATTGGCCGGGGAAAGAAAAGTCTGGGCTTCCCTGCTTAGGTCACTGCTCCCGGGACCCAACCTCGGATAAGTCGTTCAACACGTCGACTCCACGGTGAAATCAAAAATGACCGTCGCGTTCAGCCAACGCTGGTTAATACAAGCGGTTGGTGATTCGTTAAGCGCGGTAGCGTGAGGATTACGGACGAGGACGCGATAATGGCTAGAGCCGCCTGTCAATCATATGAGAAATAAATTTAATGCTTTAAATAAACTCTCTTGGCAAAAAAAAAATTATTAAAAAAAGTTGTCATGAAAATATTTAAAAAAATAAATAAATATGTTCATTTTTGCTGTACAGTTGGACATTTTAACACTTTTACAGCCTGCAGCAGCCAGTGGAGGAACTGCAGCAGACCGTAGCTCCACCTGAGCCCCCGCCCAGAGGTCAGGTGGGGGGCTCGGCTCTAACGGCGGCTGGTTGACTAGGTATTTGCAGGTGAGGGTTGTAGTGCCCCCTGTGGGTTAAATCATAGGAGATTTTGTGTTTCACTGATACTCCTCACCAGCGATTCAGTTTCTTTGGTTACAAGATGAAGATCAGTGTCTTTGGGCTACGCCCCCAAATGTGATTGATGCATAACTGAAACAGACTGTTGCGCCAGGATTCCTTTAATGGTTTCTCGTTTCTCGGGTAACACCCTGAACAGACCAAGACCAGCTTCTTTAAATGTCACTTTCCCTTTTTTTAAACTGGCGGGAAAATATTACGGCAGAAATGAGTGGGATTGATCCTGCAGCTTCCAGCCAATCCGAGGAATGGAAAGAAGTTCCTGATATAGTTTCTGAGACGGAAGGAGAAATGTAAATCTTCTGATTATAGTGTTCCCAACTGGTTTCAAATTTAACATCAACTTCCTCAGAGCTGCCGTGTTCGTATGAATGAAACTTCACCAACTTCACAGGTTTTCTAAACTCTAGATGCGTACGACACAAGGTCAGTCAAGGTCACGTGATGACTCCAACACAACTTTAACTGTAAATCCAGCAGCAGCTGCTCATCGGCGTTCCTGCTCCGCTGCAGATGTTCTGGATTTTTTTTCCTGATACCTGTCCTACTGGCATCCAGACTGGTCCTTCTGTGTCTGTTGGGACCATCTCCAGGAAACCGCAGCTGGAGCCACAGGAACCATGAGAGGACAGCCGAGGATGGCTGTCCAGGTAATTCTGTGGTGGATTTTCTTCCACGTTTAGGGTTCTGCTAAGCTTCTGACAATTTCCTGAAGAATTCTGAAGACGTCTCCCCGTGCTCCAGAAATCACCATGCTCCACCACTGGGATGGTGTATTTTTGGTTGTTCAGACCTGAGAGAACAAGCAGGTCTGGACACCAGCTAGAACCCGCCCACACTGGCTGTGGAACCACAGGTTAGCCATTTCAGCTTGGCGTAGCTCATGCTAGCTCCTGTAAGCACACGTTCCTTCCATCGAGCCTGTAGAACTGTAGTTGTCAGATGGTCAGAGGTTCCTGCATCTCCTCGCAGGTCGGATGCCGTAAGTTTTTACTTCTTGCTGCACACACTTCCAGAGCAGAAAAAGGAGCGTACCAATCGTACCAAACCACACAGCCATCCAGAGTGGAACTCGTTGGTTCTCTTAGCTGACGAAGGCTGTCACAGATCACCTGAAGCTGCATGAGTAACACCTTATACAAGCAACTGACAGTAAACGAGATGAAACCCTTCTTGTTACTGATGAGCAGTTCTTCAAAAACCAAAAACACTGTTGAAAAGAAAACAACCACGTGGTGGCTGAAGATGGAAAATAGGATCCAAGATCACCTGCAGGAGACCTTAAACTGTAGTCACAAAAACAGAAGCAGCACGTACGTCTCTCAGACAAAAACATGTAGGAGTGTGGAGCGAGATCTCGCTGAGAAGCAGTAAATGTCGTGTTTCTGTCATTGAGTGTAAAACATCTCTGAACATCAGGAGGTCACAGTTTCTCCCTGAGGGCAGGTTTCTGCTGCCTTACAGTCCTGCTGATTCCTCACGGGTTGGATTGTCTCTTGCTGGTCTGCTGTCTCCTCTACCGTGGCGTCTTTGCTCGATTGCACCGTTCCCTCCCGACTCTCTGCTGAGGCGTTCCCCCCTCTGCCGTCTCCGGGCATGTCCTCCTGCAGCTCGTCCTCCGTGGCCTGCAGCTGCAGTTGCTCCATCAGCTCCTCCAGCTTGTGGGCTTTGCGGAGCTCGTTCTGCTGGATGATGGCGCAGAGGTGCTCCGTCAGCTGCTCCTTCACCTCCGTCCTCCTGTGCAGGTCCAGCTTGGCCGTCACGTACTCGGTCTCGGCCTTCTCGTAGCGCTTCCTGTGTGGACATGGGGAAAACAGCAGGCTTCAGATGTACATGCAGCCATATGAATGTTTCAGATTTGTTGTTGCTCCCATGACACAACCTAAACTATGAACTAAAAAGTTCATAATCAGGAAATACGCGATCAGCAGGAGGCTCCTCCCAAGTTAGTAGTTGAAACCCCCGGTTCCTCCACCGACCGACCACCTAGGGTCGGATCCAGATCCGCGGTTCCTCTACCGACTGACTACCTACAGTCGCATCAGCAGGAGGCTCCTCCCAAGGTAGTAGTGGATGCAAACCAGGCCCTGAAGAAACCCCCGGTTCCTCTACCGACCGACCACCTACGGTCGTATCCAGACACGCGGTTCCTCTACCGACCGACCACCTAGTGTCGGATCCAGACCCGCGGTTCCTCTACCGACTGACCACAGATGGTCGGATCCAGAACAACTAAGGTCAGATCCAGACCTGCGGTTCCTCTACCGACTGACTACCTACAGTCGTGTCAGCAGGAGGCTCCTCCCAAGTTAGTAGTTGATGCAAACCAGGCCCTGAAGAAACCCCCGGTTCCTCTACCGACCGACCACCTAGGGTCGGATCCAGACCCTCGGTTCCTCTACCGACTGACCACAGATGGTCGGATCCAGACCAACTAGGGTCGGATCCAGACCTGCGGTTCCTCTACTGACTGACTACCTACAGTCGTATCAGCAGGAGGCTCCTCCCAAGTTAGTAGTTGATGCAAACCAGGCCCTGAAGAGACCCCCGGTTCCTCTACCGACCGACCACCTAGGGTCGGATCCAGACCCGCGGTTCCTCTACCGACGACCACCTACGGACGGATCCAGACCCGCGGTTCCTCTCCAGAGACCCCTGAAACCTGAACCAGGACCTGGATCATAAGGGGGGACCCTCCTGCTGAAGACCAGCAGGTAGAACAGGAAGTAGAGAGAAGATACACAGACACACCATCAAAGGTACCAAAGACCAGATCCATCAGTATAATTATCTGTTACCTGGAGAACTGAGAGTTTTCTGTCCACCAGACTGGTACCTGGTTAGTTGGTGGACTACAGAGACCACTATCTAAACAGGTGTAGACAGCAGACACTGAGGTGGTCAGAGGGTGGGACTGCAGGTCAGTGGATCATGTTGGTGTCCCCCTGCAGCAGGTCTACAGCAGCAGATCCAGATGAAGCTGTGTTGAAGACCAGCTGCTCCAGTCTGGTCCTGCAGCTGCAGCTGTGACTACTGGTCCTGACACACTAAAGTTTACACCAACTAGATGTTTTACTGAACACAAACGTTGGAAGTTTGGTTTTAAAGGTGGAGGTGGTGTCAGCCTCCTTCACCCAAACTGGAAGTTGGTTCCAGAGTGATGGTTCCTGATAGCAGAAGTTTACACTAAGGTTCATAATTCGCAGCTCCTGCTTCTACAGTTGCAGGCTTGTCTAAACCTCCCTGCAGGAAAACCTCCATGTGTCGTCCCTCCTGACTGGAGGTCTGAAGGTCGAGCTGAGAGCAGGTTCAGGTCCTGAAGCAAACACTGTTCTAACTGTGAAGACCAGATCCGTCTGTTTGGAAACTCTGCAGTGACGCAGCAGCTGAAGCCCAACAGGTTCAGAGGTCAGATCTCACCTCTGGTGAAACCAGCAACGGATTCAATCATCATAATCCTAACTAGAACTTCACGAGATGCGTGGATGAGCTTGGGTCCTCCGCCGCCTCACACAAACATCTGTGATCTCACCGTAGGCGGGCGGCTGGGAGATGTCGCACAAACGCGCACAAGGTCAAACACGGAGATACTCTATGGTTGTTTTTACCGACTGCTTTAACCGGTGCAGAGCTGCAACCGCAACAGTCTTCATCTTTTACTTTAAAATTCTGACTCCGCCACCACGATTACCCTTCACTTCTTCATATTCTGCTTCCAACAAGACTTTTTATTTTTTAATATGGACATGAGTATCTCCAGGTCTTTTAACTGACTGGTTAGTGTAAACTAGTCACTGTGTAATGTAATGTAAGCTGACACCATTTCAGTGACAAACATCTGGTTTTTCCTCTCAGAAGTGAACCAGGACCTGCAGTTCCTCAGCTGACTACTAGTTGTCTGCAGTGTCCAACCTTATGACCGGGTCAATGTATTTCTGAAAGAAAGAAGAAGAAGAAGTCCTGTGTTCCACAAATCGATTC
This sequence comes from Xenentodon cancila, assembly GCA_014839995.1. Lineage (NCBI taxonomy): Eukaryota > Metazoa > Chordata > Actinopteri > Beloniformes > Belonidae > Xenentodon > Xenentodon cancila. Next base: position 283,689 of record CM026206.1, read on the forward strand.
GTTTTTGTTTCTTTTTCCACCGGATGTTCTTCATGATACAGTCTTCCCCATTTCTCCCGGGGTGGGATGGGAACCATCGGAGGCGGAGGCAGAGGGGGCGTGAGGTTTCTTTGACAGGTGACCTTCCAGTTGGGGACAACCAACTCTACCCATTACACCAGACCACCAGATTCCAAACAGGAATATTTTTCAAACTCCCATTCTGGTGGATGCCCACCCCCCTACGACCATACGCTGATGGCGTTTCTGTTTCTTACCTTGCGGCCGAGTAATCCCAGCTGGCCTGTTCGATCTTCCCCCGCAGGATGCCGATGTCGTTGGACACCATGTCGTCGAGCGCTTGCAGCTCCTTCTGGATTCTCCTCAGCTTCACGGCCTCGGCCTGAGTCTGTTTGGATCTAGAAGAAAAAACACATATTCATAGTAGTCCTGCTTGCTTCGGTCTCAGCCTGAACCGCCGCTACTTACTTCTCAGCGATAGTTTTGGCCAGCAGAGCTTTTTTACGTTTGTTTCTCTCTTCGATCAGTTTCTGTTCCAGCTGCAGTTGTTCCAGACGCGTCTTTTCTCGTCTGCCCGAACACATGAAAAAAATATGCAAACAGACTTTAGACCAAACAGAACTAAATATGACAGGTTTAACACAGCACCCCCACCCATCCATTTGTAGAGACCCGCAGTACCCGTACCGACCACTAGGGTCTGGATCCGGGTCTAAACCTGCTGGAAGCAGGCCAAGTGAGCACAGGTCCCAGAAGAGTGCCGCTGGCCCCGGTTCTCAGTCCCGCCCGGCCCACGGTTCTCAGCTCCAACGGCCCCGGTTCTCAGCTCCAACAGCCCCGGTTCTCAGCTCCAACGGCCCCGGTTCTCAGCTCCAACAGCCCCGGTTCTCAGCTCCAGGGCTTCAGAGCTTCACTAAACGTCTATTTTTTCTACATTTTGACATTAATGTAAGCGGTTAAAAGGACTGGCCAATCCCTTTCAAAGTTATGTGCCAATTGAACTTGTGGGTGTGGCCCAAAGTCAGGCTTGAGCCTGGATCTGATGATGTTGACGGTACGACATTCCTTGGAAGGACACCCAACTTGATGTTTCCTCTCCAGACGACGCTACGACTCACACGTCCGTCTGGCATGAAGCAAGTGAGCTTCAAAACTCAAGTTTGGTGTTTTAATACCAGGCTTCAGTCGTACAAGTATGTAAACAAATGCAACTGATTTAAACAGAAGTCATTCAGCTGCAAGTTTCTGCAGCTATATTTTATTTTAAGATCATGAAATGCTCTCGTCTTTGGGGAGGATGAGCTCTTAGAGTTCTCCAGGTTTCACAAGCATCAGTAACAGTTTCTGACAAGAGTTCCAAAACACAGCTTTAAGAAATGGAAATGCCAAAAAAAGAGAAAAGTAGAAGACAGCTGAGAAAGGATGCAAACAGATTTAGAGATTAAAACAGTGACATTAGTTTGAGTGTAGGCCAAGCTGCGTGAGATAACTGCAAACATAAACTAATCAAGAGCTCTGTGGGTCTTCGAGATCTGGTTTCACGTCATGAGGTTTCATGCTTCGAGGTCTGATGGAGTTTTGATGCACAAACATTTTCATGGCAGAAACATAAATAGGAAAAAGATGAACTGGAAGAAAATCAACAAGGCTCCTGGAGCTTGGACACCGCAACCTCAGCGGTTACCAGGGAAGATAAGAGCATGTGAGCCAGCTGAGGTCCCGCTCTCATTACTGAATCCAACTCTGCTGTCAGTCGGGCAGAGCTCCTCCACTGCGACTCACGCCACTGACGCGCCTCGCCTCGCCTCGCCTCGCCTCGCAAACACCTGACGTGCACTTCTTTTCTTAATTTCTGAAGAAAACCTGATATATTTTTTTAATTAGATGTGGACCAGTGTCAGATCAGACCGAAAAGCCTGAATCCAGCCCTGGACGGGGATCAGGTCAATCGAAAAGCCTGAATCCAGACCTGGACGGGGGTCAGTGGGATCAGGTCAATCGAAAAGCCTGAATCCGGACCTGGACGGGGATCAGGTCAATAGAAAAGCCTGAATCCGGACCTGGACGGGGATCAGGTCAATAGAAAAGCCTGAATCCAGACCTGGACGGGGATCAGGTCAATCGAAAAGCCTGAATCCAGACCTGGACGGGGGTCAGTGGGATCAGGTCAATCGAAAAGCCTGAATCCAGACCTGGACGGGGGTCAGTGGGATCAGGTCAATCGAAAAGCCTGAATCCAGACCTGGACGGGGATCAGGTCAATCGAAAAGCCTGAATCCAGACCTGGACGGGGGTCAGTGGGATCAGGTCAATCGAAAAGCCTGAATCCAGACCTGGACGGGGGTCAGTGGGATCAGGTCAATCGAAAAGCCTGAATCCAGACCTGGACGGGGGTCAGTGGGATCAGGTCAATCGAAAAGCCTGAATCCAGACCTGGACAGGGGTCAGTGGGATCAGGTCAATCAAAAAGCCTGAATCCAGACCTGGACGGGGGTCAGTGGGATCAGGTCAATCGAAAAGCCTGAATCCAGACCTGGACGGGGGTCAGTGGGATCAGGTCAATCGAAAAGCCTGAATCCAGCCCTGGACGGGGGTCAGTGGGATCAGGTCAATCGAAAAGCCTGAATCCAGACCTGGACGGGTGTCAGTGGGATCAGGTCAATCGAAAAGCCTGAATCCAGACCTGGACAGGGGTCAGTGGGATCAGGTCAATCGAAAAGCCTGAATCCAGACCTGGACGGGTGTCAGTGGGATCAGGTCAATCGAAAAGGTTTACAAGGCTGTGTGCTTGTGTGAATATGACCAGCGTTGGTCGTCTCCTCGGAGGCATCGCGCGCCGGGTTCATCTGCTCTCCATGCGTTTAGTAATCAGGATAGGAAGTAGTCGCGGGGAGTGCAACCATGGAACGACCAGCCAAGCCTGCATCTTTACTGTGTGAACACAAAGATCATACTAACAGTTCCACCTCTCGTTTCTCCAGCTCTTTAATATCCCGGCCCACCTCCGCCTCCTCCTCATTCAGCTGGTGGTTTTCATTCGGCTTCATCAAGGGGGACTCCCGCTGCACCACCTGCTCGACAGCAGCTGGTCCAAACCCAGTGGCGGACTGAGCCCCTTCCTTCAGTGGAGGTGTGGAGAGCTGTTGCTCTGGTGGAAGACCCAGAGACCTGGCGAGCTGCAACGCCCTCTCCCGCTGCAGCTGCTGCCGACTCCGGCCGGCCGCAGGCGGCCTCCGACCCCGGATGCTGGCTGCAGTTACGGCTGGACCTGAGAATGGTTGCAGAAGAGACGTTGGAGGTTACTGGTGGCTGTGAACGCAGAAGTGGATGAAGGTTTGGTACTCTTACAGCTGAAAATATTATCATTCCTAAATTTAGTACACCATAAAGAAATCTGGAAATAACATGAAAAGAAAACATCTCTTGCTTATTTCACTGTTCTAAACTGTGAAATAAGGTTAATAAATCTGCATCATTGCCAAGCGCCAACTTTCTAACTTCCTGGCAGAGCCCGACAAGGAAGTGAAACTCGCGGGTCCCCTACCGACCGCCGGGGTCCGGGACCGAGTCCTCTACAGACCGCCAGGGTCCGGGACCGAGTCCTCTACAGACCGCCAGGGTCCGGGTCCTAGTCCTCTACAGACCGCCGGGGTCCGGTCCTCTACAGACCGCCAGGGTCCGGGTCCTAGTCCTCTACAGACCGCCGGGGTCCGGGTCCTCTACCGACCGCCGGGGTCCGGGACCGAGTCCTCTACAGACCGCCAGGGTCCGGGTCCTAGTCCTCTACAGACCGCCGGGGTCCGGGTCCTCTACCGACCGCCGGGGTCCGGGACCGAGTCCTCTACAGACCGCCCGAGTCCGGGTCCCAGTCCTCTACAAACTGCCGGGGTCAGGGTCCAAGTCGTTTACTGACCGCCGGGGTCCGGGTCTTCTTCCGACCGCTGGGTTCCGGATCCTCAACTGGGGTCCGGGTCATCTACTGAACGCTGGGGTCCGGGTCGGACCTGTGTGTCTTCTGAGTGTTCCACACTTTTCATTTATGATAAATGAACTATGTTTTATTTTAAAGTAATACAGTTTAAACATCCTGCCATATTAGATTGATTACATCACAATTCACCAGCTCATCTGTTAAAGATGTCAAAAATAAGGCGACGAGACGCAACGATAAATCGGGGAAACGTCTAGAAACCGTGTTTGCAGGCGGGATCAGGACACATTCATTTGTTTACAGACGTCTCAAGTACAAGAACCACAAAGTAGAGGCGCCGCCAGAGACGTTCTTCAGGTGGCTGACCCCACATCTTCTTCGGGTGATTTTCCTGTTTAAACGCCGCTACGTCTTTGCAGTGGTTCAGACACCGTTGATGCAGTAGAAAACTGCGGCTCCTTTACTGACTGAGGTCTGGAACGTGGAAGTGAAGCCTTGATGCTTGACGTTTCCCGCCGAGGCGACAGGAAGCGTTCAGGGCGGACCTGCTGCTGAACTCAGCAGTTTCCAGATCCAAGTGTCCATCCAAACCTTCTCGTCTGCTTACTCTGTTTCTCCCGACACGGCTGAATGTTTCTTCAGTTGGACCAAACAACTGAAGCAACAGACGGTCCCAAAGAGCTGGAAACAAATGTTGGAACAGTAACGTCCCAAGGTTTTAAAGGATTTCAGTCTCGGGCCATCGGGCCAAAGGTGAAGCAGAAACTTCTCCCTCACGCAGAGTCCCTGCTCGAGCCGCTGCAGGTTGTCTACCAGGCTACTGGACGGAGGACGCATTTCACCTCGTTCTGAAACATGTTGAAGGAAGTAAAGCACACTGTTATTTATACATTTTTCATCAAGTTCTGATACTATCCGACGCCACATTGTAAATAAAAAAGCTCATTAATAATAGTTTGTATTTGAATGTGTTAGATCAGATCTTTTTATCCAGCAGATGAGTGAAGGTGACTGGGTTCATGCCAGATGTTTTATCTTCATCATTCTGCTCTTCAGGAATCTGATGACTGTCGGAGTTGGTTTGATAAAAGGTCCTTGTTCAGTCAGTCTCCTTGACAACGGCGGAAACGAAAACCGTCCTGTTGTCGATGAAGATCTGGAGTGGTCTGATGACTCATTTTTGAAACTGAATGTTTCCAAAACCAAAGACATCTGTTGATTTTCAGCAGCTTCTACCCTCCTGGACCATCATCATCAAAGGTCAGGAGGCGAAGTTTGTGAACAGGTTGAAGCTTCTCCGGAGCATCTCAACAATAAGCTGAATTTTAAGGGCTACATTGACCTGGACCTGTCAGCAGCATCTGTTCAGCCACCATGCGTTCACTTTGACCCTCTTTTATAAATTTAGTATCATCTCTTTTGACTTTTTCACTGATGTCCTGGATGAGAACATGAAAAACATGTTCTCAACAAAACAGTGAAGACAGTGAAGGTTTGATCTCCACACAGGAGGAAGACACGATCATCCTCTTCCTCTGGCTGTTCTGGCTCCAGGTTCAGGTTACCAATCGTGCCGAGAACAAACTCATTCTATATTAATATACCCATTAACTGCTGTTTTTTTGTTGAATTATTGTTAAGCATTTACATTTTGCTTCATTTAAAGAGTCACGTCTCCTACTAAACACCTACAGAGCTGCAGCTGGAAGAGCTTCAAAGCTCCTGAACTAACCTGCATAACATGAATATAAACTACCTTTCTGCAGCGACATCGGCTCCTCACGTCACTAAATAAACACAATACGGGTATAAACTACCTTTCGGCAGCGACATCGGCTCCTCACGTCATTAAATAAACACAATACGGGTGTAAACTACCTTTCTGCAGCGACATCGGCTCCTCAAGACACGAAATAAACACAATACGGGTGTAAACTACCTTTCTGCAGCGACATCGGCTCCTCAAGACACGAAATAAACACAATACGGGTATAAACTACCTTTCTGCAGCGACATCGGCTCCTCCAGACACGAAATAAACACAATACGGGTATAAACTACCTTTCTGCAGCGACATCGGCTCCTCACGTCATTAAATAAACACAATACGGGTGTAAACTACCTTTCTGCAGCGACATCGGCTCCTCAAGACACGAAATAAACACAATACGGGTATAAACTACCTTTCTGCAGCGACATCGGCTCCTCACGTCACTAAATAAACAAAATACAGGTATAAACTACCTTTCTGCAGCGACATCGGCTCCTCAAAACACGAAATAAACACAATACGGGTATAAACTACCTTTCTGCAGCGACATCGGCTCCTCAAGACACGAAATAAACACAATACGGGTGTAAACTACCTTTCTGCAGCGACATCGGCTCCTCAAGACACGAAATAAACACAATACGGGTATAAACTACCTTTCTGCAGCGACATCGGCTCCTCAAGACACGAAATAAACACAATACGGGTATAAACTACCTTTCTGCAGCGACATCGGCTCCTCACGTCACTAAATAAACACAATACGGGTATAAACTACCTTTCTGCAGCGACATCGGCTCCTCAAGACACGAAATAAACACAATACGGGTATAAACTACCTTTCTGCAGCGACATCGGCTCCTCAAGACACTAAATAAACACAATACGGGTATAAACTACCTTTCTGCAGCGACATCGGCTCCTCAAGACACGAAATAAACACAATACGGGTGTAAACTACCTTTCTGCAGCCTTCGCAACTCCTCGTCAGAAAAACCCGACCAGCCGCTCATATTCCCGTTTTAATTGAAAAAAGAGGAACGTTCACACATGGACGAAGTGCGCGGACAAACGTCACGTAAATATGTGAACATGAAGTTAATAAAATGTCAATAAAAACGTTAATAAAACATTAAAAGCTTCAGACAAAGTTATTACTTCGCAACTATCAGTTTTTTTAATGCCACGTCAAGGACCCCAGCTCTCTACCGGTATTATTGACGTCCCAGCGTTTGCCTGAATAAAAATGAAAAAAAATTTAGGAGCGATAATTAGATTTTTAAAAAACACCAACACAGTAAAACTGCGCAAAAGCATTACAAGATCTAATTATCCCATTCTTGAAATAAATGTGATTACAAAAGATCTCAAACATTGGGGATATTTATTGACGTCCTAATGGTCTTTCCAAGTTTTTGTCTTTTTATTTTCAAGAACACAGAACAACAAAGCACTTCATTTGCACCTCACCAAGCTGGTTCCAGTTCCACCAGTCCTGGTTCCATTTGTACTGGTCCTGCTAGTCAGTTCCACTAGTCCTGGTTCCAGTTCCACTAGTCCTGGTTTCAGTTTTTCTGGTCCTGTTAGTCAGTTCCACTGGTCCTGGTTCCAGTTCCACTAGTCCTGGTTCCAGTTGTAGTGGTCCTGCTAGTCAGTTCCACTGGTCCTGGTTCTAGTTATTCTGGTCCTTTTTGTCAGTTCCACTAGTCCTTGTTCCAGTTCCACTAGTCCTGGTTCCAGTTGTACTGGTCCTGCTAGTCAGTTCCACTAGTCATGGTTCCAGTTCCGCTTGTCCTGGTTTCAGTATTTCTGGTGCTGTTAGACAGTTCCACTGGTCCTGCTTCCAGTTCCACTAGTCCTGGTTCCAGTTGTACTGCTCCTGGTTCCAGTGGTTCTGGTCCTGGAACCAGTTCCACTAGTCCTGGTTCCACATTTACTGGTCCTGGTTCCAGTCAGTTTCACCAGTCCTGGTTTCATTTGTACTAGTCCTGCTAGTCAGTTCCACTGGTCCTGGTTCCAGTTGTTCTGGTCCTTTTTGTCAGTTCAACTAGTCCTGGTTCTAGTTTTATTAGTCCTGGTTACAGTTTTACTAGTCTTGGTTCCAGTTCCACTAGTCCTGGTTCCAATTGTACTGGTTCTGATTCCAGTTGTTCTGGTCCTGGTTCCAGTTCCGCTTGTCCTGGTTCCAGTTGTTCTGGTCCTGTTAGTCAGTTCCTCTGTTCCTGGACACATTACATTTACAAGACAATCAAAAGTGCTTTACATAAAAATTATTTTAAAAATGCATAAAAAGTTTAAAACCAGAAATTAAAGACATTAAAACGAATTAAACAAATGAAATGCAATAAATAAAAGTTACGGTGCATTGTGGGAGTTTACTGTTTACTGTGAAGTTTTCAACTTTGACTTAAAGCAGTTGAGTTTCAGCTGACCTGATGCATTCTGGTTCATCCTGGACCAGGAGGTCAGAGATGTGTTTTGGTCCTGCGACCATTCAGAGATTTATAAACCAGCAGCAGGATTTTAACATCTGTTCTGGGACAGACAGGAAGCCAGTGTAAAGAACTAAGACCTGGTCCAGTCTCCTGGTCTCAGTGAGGACCCGGGCAGCAGCGTTCTGGACTAACTGCAGATGTTTGATGGATGATTTAGGGACCTGTGAGAACAGCGTCGCAGTAGTCCAGTCTACTGAAGATAAAAGCCTGGACATGGTCTTCTAAGTCCTGCTGAGACATCAGTCCTTTAAATCTCCATATGTTCCTTAGGCGATAAAAGGCTGACTTCACTACTGTCCTATTGTGGCTGGTAAAATCCAGGTCTGAGTCCAGAACCAGTCCCAGATTTCTGGTTTGGTTCTTGGTGTTTTTAGCTTCACTTCTTGAAGCCGAGTGCTGACTTTTAATGGTTCTTCCTCGGCTCCAAACAGTTTTGTCCCTGGTCTTGGGATACGTGCCACAGGTTCTTAAAGTCGCAGTAATCAAACCATTACTTAAAAAACCCTCTCTTGACCCAGACATTTTAGCTAACTATAGACAGATTTCCAACCTTCAATTTATCTCTAAAATTCTGGAAAAGGTCGTTGCAGCAGCTGTGTGAACATTTGTATAGAAATGATCTATTTGAAATTTTTTAGTCAGGGTTCAGAATGCATCATAGCACAGAAACAGCACTGGTTCGAGTCTCGAATGACCTTCTTATGGCCTCAGATAACGGATTAGTGTCCATACTGGTTCTGCTGGACCTCAGATAATGGATTAGTGTCCATACTGGTTCTGCTGGACCTCAGCGCTGCTTTTGATACCATAGATCACAGCATTTTACTGCAGAGGCTAGAGTATGTTGTTGGGATTAAAGGGACAGCTCTAGATTGGTTTAAATCATATCTGTCTGATAGATTCCAGTTTGTTCATGTTCATGAGGTTTCTTCAGTACAGACGAGGGTCTGCTATGGTGTCCCGCAGGGTTCAGTTCTAGGGCCAATCCTGTTCAGTTTATACATGCAGCCCTTGGGAAGTATTATCCGGAACCAGCATTAATTTTCATTGTTATGCTGATGATACGCAGCTGTATTTGTCTATGAAGATGAAACAGAACCATCAGACAAACTTCAGATGTGTCTTAAGGACATCAAGGACTGGATGTCCAGAAATTTTTTGCTACTAAATTTTGATAAAACAGAGGTTGTTGTTTGTGGTCCAAACACCTCAGGAAGGGATTAGATGGTGTTGTGATGACCTCCAGTAAAACTGTGCGAAACCTTGGCGTTATATTCTATCAGGATTTGTCATTTAAACAGCATATTAATCAGGTTTGTAAAACTGTGTTTTTCCACCTCCGTAATATTGCAAAGATCAGGAGCATCCTCTCGCAGAGTGATGCCGAAAAACTAATTCATGCGTTCGTATCTTCTAGACTCGATTACTGTAACGTGTTGTTGGCTGGATGTCCAAGTAATTCTCTGAAGATCCTCCAGATGATCCAAAATGCAGCAGCGCGAATGTTGACAGGAATCAACAAGAGAGACCACGTCTGTCCAGTTTTAGCTTCCCTCCATCGGCTCCCTGGAAAACTCAGAATCCAATTCAATATTTTATTACTTGTGTATAAAGTCCTAAATGTCCTAGTCCCACGATATTTGCAAGACCTGATAGAACTGTATGTTCCTAATAGAGCTCTCCGTTCTCAGGGTGCAGGTTTACTCGTAGTTCCTAGAAGATCCAGATGTAGATCTGGAGGACGGGTCTTCTGCTATCAGGCACCATCACTCTGGAACCAACTTCCAGTTTGGGTGAAGGAGGCTGATACCACCTCCACCTTTAAAACTAAACTTAAAACATTTCTGTTTAATAAAGCATATAGTTAGTGTATATTTAGTACCTTAATGTGTCAGGCCCAGTAGTCAAAGCTGCAGCTGCAGGACCAGATTAGAGCAGCTCATCTTAAACAGCTTCGGTGTAGATATGCTGCTATAGGCCTCTGCTGCAGGGGGGCACCAACATGATCCACTGAGTGGTGCCTTTCACCTTCTCTGTTTCTCTTTGCCTTCTCTGTCTCTGCTTCACCTCAACCCTCATTTGTTAACAGTATCCCATAAACTTAATTGTGGTCCATTGTTCTGGTAGTTTGTTGTGCTTGTCTGGCCCTTCTTTTCCTCTTCTGTACATGTTCTGCAGACAAGAACCTCAGGAGCTGCTTGCTGACCTGCAGTTCCACCTCTGACCATCCCAGTGTCTGCTTCCACCTGTCTGTATGGATGTCTGTTGGATACTTGCTGACATCCCGACCTGCAGTCCTCATCCCCTTGGATCACCGTCTATCCATATATCACCCATATACACAGAAGTCTAATTGGACTACTGATGATAGTTACTATTGTATCCTGTCTTGTACCTTTGACGGTGTCTCTATGTCTCTATTCTTTCTTATTTCTTGCTCTACCCGGCTGGTCTTCAGCAGGAGGGTCCCCCCTCATGAGCCAGGTCCTGCTCAAGGTTTCTTCCCTCTTAAACGGGAGTTTTTCCTGCCACTGTTTGGTTTAAGGTTTTTCTTCCACTAGGGAAGTTTTTACCTGCCGTTGTTTATGTAATAATTGCTCGGGGGTCATGTTCTGGGTCTCTGGAAAGCGCCTTGTAATAGACGCTATATAAATAAAATTGAATTGAATTGAATTGAATTGAATAGATGTTAAGACACAGAGGCCCCAGAACTGAACCTTGAGGAACTTCACGTGTTGTTTTTGTTACCGCTGATTTGTAGTTACTCCAACCAGTTAAGTGCTGTGCCAGAAAGTCCCACCCAGTTCTTCAACTAGTCTATCAATATATTGTGGTCGACCATGTCGAATCCAGCACTGAGATCCAGTAAGGCCAAGACTGAAGTGTTTCCACTATCTGTATTGGATTAGATGTCAATAAGGGCCTTTATTAGAGCTGTCCCAGTGCTGTGATGTGGCTGGAAACCTGACTGGACGACATCAAAACAGTAATTTAGTGTCAGGATATTAGAAACATATGATTGTTTTGAATTCCTCAGCCCCATATTATATCTGCTCAGTCTCTCTTTATAAATGTCACAATGAACCTGTAGTTCAGTTTTCCACCCGCATTCAGCTTTTAGACTTGGTTTTCAGCTCTGACCCATTTGGAGGTTTCTTTTTAGCAGTGATCTCTTCGCCTTGTTGGGATCAGTGGTATCAATATTTTTAATAATTTTACCCCTGAATTTATCCACATGCTCATTAACTGAAGGTGAGTGGGGAAGGGGTGAGGAGGAGGAGATCTGGATTAACATTTCTCTGGAATTTCACCTATGTACCATTTGTTGATGAACTCTGCCTGGAAGATTCTGTTGACATTAATAAAACTCTCAAAGAAAACACAAGAATGGTCCGACAGAGCAAGATCTGTCAACATCTGTCACCATCTATCGACATTTGTCACCATCTATCACCATCTGTCATCATCTGTCACCATGCATCAACATCTGTCACCATCTGTCATCATCTGTCACCATGTATCAACATCTGTCACCATGTATCAACATCTGTCACCATCTGTCACCATCTGTCAACATCTGTCAACATCTCTCACCATCTGTCACCATCTGTCGACATCTGTCACCATCTGTCACCATGTATCAACATCTGTCAACATCTCTCACCATCTGTCACCATCTGTCAACATCTGCCAACATCTGTCACCATCTGTCACCATCTGTCGACATCTCTCACCATCTGTCACCATCTGTCAACATCTGCCAACATCTGTCACCATCTGTCACCATCTGTCGACATCTGTCACCATCTGTCACCATGTATCAACATCTGTCACCATCTGTCACCATGTATCAACATCTGTCACCATGCATCAACATCTGTCACCATCTATCGACATCTGTCACTATCTGTCACCATCTGTCAACATGTATCAACATCTGTAACCATCTGTCACCATCTGTCACCATCTGTCACCATCTGTCACCATCTGTCAACATCTGTCACCATCTGTCACCATGCATCAACATCTGTCAACATCTGTCACCATGCATCAACATCTGTCACCATCTGTCACCATGTGTCAACATCTGTCACCATGCATCAACATCTGTCACCATCTGGCGACATCTGTCACTATCTGTCACCATCTGTCAACATCTGTCACCATCTGTCACCATCTGTCGACATCTGTCACCATCTGTCGACATCTGTCACCATGCATCAACATCTGTCACCATCTGTCACCATGTGTCAACATCTGTCACCATGCATCAACATCTGTCACCATCTATCGACATCTGTCGACATCTGTCGACATCTGTCGACATCTGTCACCATGTATCAACATCTGTCACCATCTGTCGACATCTGTCACCATCTGTCACCATCTGTCACCATCTGTCACCATCTATCGACATCTGTCGACATCTGTCGACATCTGTCAACATCTGTCACCATCTGTCAACATCTGTCACCATGCATCAACATCTGTCACCATCTGTCACCATGTGTCAACATCTGTCACCATGCATCAACATCTGTCACCATCTATCGACATCTGTCGACATCTGTCACCATGCATCAACATCTGTCACCATCTGTCACCATGTGTCAACATCTGTCACCATGCATCAACATCTGTCACCATCTATCGACATCTGTCGACATCTGTCGACATCTGTCGACATCTGTCACCATGTATCAACATCTGTCACCATCTGTCGACATCTGTCACCATCTGTCACCATCTGTCACCATCTGTCACCATCTATCGACATCTGTCGACATCTGTCGACATCTGTCAACATCTGTCACCATCTGTCAACATCTGTCACCATGCATCAACATCTGTCACCATCTGTCAACATCTGTCACCATGTATCAACATCTGTCACCATGCATCAACATCTGTCACCATCTGTCGACATTTGTCACCATCTGTCGACATCTGTCACCATGTATCAACATTTGTCACCATCTGTCGACAGATGTCACCATCTGGGAGTCTATGGCTAAAGTTGTTAGTTGTGATTGACATAAGGTGGGCGGGTTCAAGGCGGTTTTCAGGTCTGTATGTTTATTTTTCTTTT
>CM026206.1:304474-451974 GCA_014839995.1 Xenentodon cancila
GCATTAAAAACTACTTTTTTTTGTATTATCAACAGTGCAAAAAGGAGCCAATGACTATTGTAAATCAAACCCAAGGGCATAGTCTTTTGTTTGACAGCTGGCCAGATCAGGCCCAGACCAGCGCCAGATCAGGTCCCGATCAGGGCCACATCAGGCCCAGATCAGGGCCACATCAGGTCCCGATCAGGGCCACATCAGGCCCAGATCAGGGCCACATCAGGTCCCGATCAGGTCTGGCTTGTGATATTGGGTGTTGGGTTTCATTTTGATGCTGTTTTATTTGGAAAGGCTGTATCCTCATGTTTACTTCCATTTTGACATTATGACTTCAAAAGCAATGGCAGCACAGTGGCTTAGTGGTTAGCAGTGTTGCCTCACAGCAATAAGGTTCCTGGTTCGATTCGACATGTCTAAATTGCCTGTAGGTGTGAATAGATGCACTGGCACCCTGTCCAGGTCTGCCTACTATGCATCGGGATAAGCTCTGACACACCCCGTGAGATGGAGTAAGCGGTCATAGATAATAGATGGATGGAAGCCAAAAGCAAGTCAATCTCCGTTGAGTCCAATGTTAAAATGTCCAACTTTAGAACAGAAGTAAATATATTTACAGCCTAGTTCAAAAACCCATTTTGGTCTTTATTGTTTGATTTCACATCCATGACAACCAAACAAAGCAAATGTTTTTCATAACACATAATAACTTCTGTCTGTGTTAATTGACTTTATGATCAAACAGATCATGATCTGGACTTTATCTTGACCTGATCTGGACTTGACTGGACCTAATCTGGGCCTGAATTAGGCCTGATTTGGACCATATTTGGATCTGATCTGGGCCTGATCTGGACCCTATTTGGGCCTGATCTGGACTTGACTGGACCTATTCTGGGCTCAAACTGGGCCTAATCTAGGCCTGATCTAGGCCTGATTTAGGCCTGACCTGGGCCTGATCTAGGCATGATTTGGAACCTATTTGGATCTGATCTGGACCTGATATGCACTTATCTTGACCTGATCTGGACTTGACTGGACCTAATCTGGGCCTGTCCTCCTGTCCTCTAAAGTAGGCTCTCCTGAGTCCTACTTCCAAATATGTGCTACCAGCTACACAAGTCCAAACACTGAATTGAAAACAGTGTTTATGTCCTTTGTACAACACTTTCAGTGATTGACAACTGCAGGTGAATTGGAAAAAGAAGAAGAGAGCAAAGAAGAAAGAAAAAAGACAAAGGTGGAAGGGGGACGTCAACGACTCGTGTTTGAAAGAGACACCGAGATGAGTGAAGGACATAATTTGCAGAGTCGGTCTCCCGGAACTGAGGCAGGGACTTTCAGCCTTCTACAAGATCTTGAGCATCCTTGTTGCAGTGCTGCTCGTGGTAACAAAGACTGCATCTGAGGTCCGTGAAGCTGCCCTGGGCCTCCACTCATGGACGCTCACCTCATTACGCTCTGAGGAATTAAAGCTGGTTGGCAAAGCATGTTTTGCACATGATGTTGGGTCTCAGCAGACAGATTGATCTTCACAGGGTCTTGAAAGGCCTTTCACCTTCCTGGATAGATGTGATTGCTGGAACTGAGCAGAAGGCGGAGCCTCTGGCTGATAACAGCTTATTGGCTGAGCAGGACTGTGTTTTGACTTTGCATTGACCCCAGCTGAACTCGACTAAACACAGTCAGAATGTTTGGGTCCTTTTAAACAGGCAGTCACATGCGATGACAACTGCTTCATCAGGGCTGAAGCTCTGCCCAGAAACACCGTGCAGACGCTCGTTAGCTGGGGAAAATGTGGCCTCGTACAAGCGGAGCTTAAATAAAGATGCAGCACGGCTCCAACAAATTTGGCTGGCGAATCTTAATCAAAGTATTTTTAGCTATGGCACATTTAATCTACTGTTGTTTCATTCATTAGCCGTTGCAGGGATTTATGGTGGCGCTGGCGGCCTCGTCGTCTCTCATCTCCGCCTTTTCCCAGAGTGAACGCACACATCTGCTCCCAATCAGGAAGACGGGGTGGGAAAGGATGCCTATTAGCAGTCTCTGGCATAGGTAGACCGGTGAAGAGTGGTGCCCCATCTGCCCAGAGTTTCTGGTAGTCCTGTGCTGTACAAGCTCCCGCACCGCCCGTCAGTGCCTCGTTACGCGATTTCATGAGGAGGGAACCAACGGCGCAGCAGTCGTGGGTCTGGACCGTTTCTGGCAGCACTGGAGGTAAAGAGCCCCCTCTGAGGGGACGGTATGCAGATTCATGGCCCCAGCTGACTTAATCACATTAAATCAAAGATTAGTGGTGTTTGTGGATATCCAGAGGAATAACGACTTATTGTTCTAAACAAGAAAGCTGTGACCATTACGCTTATTTATGACCCTCCCTCATGAGGGCCCTTTGTGTTCTTCACAAACAATTACATAAAACTGATTTGATTATTTTGAAAATCAGCATTTATTGCGTTCACAGGACTGGAGTTCTGCACAAACGTGGGCTGAAACAAGAAGTAAAATAAACTGCAAATAAACATTCACACAACATTAATTTCTTAAAAGTCACTTCTCTATTCTGTGATGATCTTTATTACTTTCAAACATCTGCAAACATCTGCTGGGACTTAAAACCACAAAAAAGACTGCAATGAATAAATGACACCATGAATAGAAAGAATGATGGTTTTGATGGTGATGAACTCTCAACGCCACCACCACCATGACCACATCCACTCACGTGGTTCCCTCCTGACCTCCAACCTCAGTCTGAAACCCAGACAACCTTGATGCTCTGGAGAAATGACAAATATGAGCCAGAAGCTTGACAGGTCACATATGTGTTTATGAAGAACCCAAAGGGTCTAAATCTGCTTCATTTAGTTAAGTATGACTCATGCAGTCTGCCTACATCACATGATTCATTTCTCTGATTGGTTGGATGTCTATCCAACAACATTCAACAAGAGCCAGTTCTGTCAGACGAAGGTCATCACGCCAAATCCAGCATATACGGCAACTGGTCACATCCCATTACACCTGACCTCATGGCCTCTCCTGTAGGTGGTGCACACACACAGGACGGCAAACCCATATAGTTTGTTCCTGCTGAGCCGACTCCATGGAGAACTACCAGGCCACCTTTATGGATGGATGGATGGATGGATGGATGGATGGATGGATGGATGGATGGATGGATGGATGGATGGATGGAGATAAGAGACTAATGAGTGAAAATACATAAAAAGGAACATAAATATTTTTTCTGTACTCTTGTTGATTGATAGAAATTGTCCGTCCTCTTGCTCAACATCTGCATGCTCCCTAATTATACTCCCCCCAGAAACCACAGAAGTGATTTGGTTTCCATGAACGTTGCTGCAGCACTCTGCTGATCTTACACGAGTCCAAGAACTTAGTTTTACACTTGTGTTGCTCATCAAGCTTCCACAAGACAGCACCTTTCTCTGCGTCTACTCGTGGCGATGGTTAGACTGGGTTTAGCATCTCCATGTGAAGAGAGACTTCATCAGAGGGCGACGCTGATGGAGGTGTCCTCCCGAACACACTTAATAACATCCAGGCCGAACCCAGCCAGCGTCCCCCCCCTCACAAACCGATCCTGGGACTGGGAACATGCTGGTCGGATGCCATGGCAACCACTTACAAAGATCTCAAACACATGCAACCACGTGCGCATGCAACATAAAATGAATCTGAAAGAGTGAATTAGACTCTTTACTCCTTACACCTCCATTTGTGCTGCACATAAACTGTTAAAGTGATTTTTTTTCTTTTACAGGTGTTTTTAACAAAGTGAAATATTTTGTAGTGTCTGAGCAGCAGTAGATGGCGCTCTCAGGATGGCGAGGTCTACAGGTCAGGGCGGTCTACAGGAACCAAACCTCCAGCATGGACCAGCTGAAGGAGCTGCAGAGCTGCTGGTGAATTTTTGCAACAGGGGTGTCATTTCAAATGCCAAACTGAGAAATCGCTGTGTGGAGCCAGCATTTGGTCAACACAAGCTATCTGCTCTCTGCTGATGTTTGTCCTCAGACCCTTCTGACCCATCTACGCTTCTTCCAGTTCTTCCACAGTTTATGGTTCCTGCTGACCTCCAGTTGCAGCCAGCTCATTCCCCCTATTTGTCCATTCAACTTAGATAAAATAGTCAAATGAAGTAGCTTAGCTGAGGTTACTGGACTGTTATCCCATTGGATTAACCGGTGTGGGCGGAGCCAGTTCCTGCCACCAGGGTGACCCCAGAAGCCACCATCAGACACCTGTAGCTGACATCATGAACATTTCAACTAATTCTCTATGTGCCTTATAGACTAAATGTTGCTTCCTCACGCTGAGGGACAAGAATAAGAGGAACTCTTAATTGTTTTGGATTTTTAGAAATTTACACTCCAAAATTGGAGGGAAAAAGACATGAAAGACATCTTTTTGTGTATGTTTGTGGACACGTGTAAAGAGATGCTGTGGAGTCACTTTACATCTTTCACCCTCAGAATCAATCTGGACAGGATACGAGCAGAAGCTGACTTTAATTCTCTGGGTTTAAAAAGCGTTGTATCTGGGCTGTTTGAGTGACATGCAGACTCAGTAATAGTTGTGTAGTTGTGGCAGGAACTGCGGTGGAGAAGCCTGATGATGATGGTGCTGGTTGGAAAGAAAGAGGGCATGAACTGCAGCTCTGCCAGCCTCTCCATGGCAACCCCGTCTGTTGACGTCAAACGCGGGACGCTGAACCGAGCCAGGGCTCTGATGTGGCGCGGCAGCAATCACGTTTCAAGAGACGGAGGCGGACTGAGGGTGACGGCGAAGCTCCACGAGACATGATCAACAAACGCACCAATGTAAGAGATCCAAACGGCTCTTTTCTTGAATGCATTTGGGGGCGTGTTAAGACAAACTGCTGTGGTGGCGACGGCAGATACATTTACGAGGCTTTAACTCAGTGGGTAAACAAACGGCACAAATCGCATTTCTGGGCTGTCTGGAATGAGTGAATGTGTTCAGACTGTTCTCACAGCAGCGTTTGCTTATCGCTCACAGAAAGTCTGTGACACCGCAGAGGACACAGACGCGTGAACAGCCGACTGTGTAGCTGCTGGCCAACCCTCCGTGACACCACCCACAGGTTCCCAGGAGTTCCTCTGCATCCCTCTCCGGGTACTGCGTGAGGACATGTTGCAGATGGACGAAACGAACAGGTCCTACAGCTGGCTGGGAAACGCCCTCTGCGTGTCAATCACAGTTAGCCGTGGCTACCAGCTCCTCCCCTGAGAGGAGCTGCTGCAGCGGAATATCCGCTTTTAGGTATATATATATATATATATATATATATATATATATAAAACCATATAGACCCCGGTGTTCCCAAGCCACCCAAGAGACATAGTCTCTCCAGCATGTCGTGGGTCTTCCCCAGGGACACGGTCGAACACTTTCTCCAGATTCATACTCCCACGAATATACTGTATACCCTCCGCAGGGTGCTGGAGGGTATACAGCTGGTCCAGTGTTCCACAACCGGGATGAAAACGCATTGTTCCTCCTGAATCCGAGGTTCGACTATCGGCCGATTTGTCCTCTCCAGTACCCTGGTGTAGACTCTCCCAGGGAGGCTGAGAAGTGTAACCCCCTATAGTTGGAACACACTCTACGGTCCCCCGTTTTAAACAGAGGGACCACCACTCCGGGGTACCACTCCGGGGTACCACTCCGGGGTACCACTCCGGCGGTACCGTCCTGCTCCTTGCAAATGCGTGACAACCAAGACAGCCCTACAACATCCAGACTCTTGAGGTGCTCTGGGCAGATCTGATCCACCCCCGGATGGGAATGAAGAGATCCTTAAAGTATTCCTTCCACCCTCTGACGATGTCCCCAGCCGTGGTCAGCAGCTCCCCACCCGCCCCGTAAACGGTGTTGGCAGGGTACTGCTGAGGCGCCATGATGAAAACAAATAAGCAACATGAGGCAGCATCATGTGAGCATGGGCTAAGCTAAACAGCTAGCTGTGGTAACCATGGTAACAGCTGATTCATTTCAGCCCAACAGCGGTCGGGCGGCCTCAGATCCTGACAAGATGAAATCCTTTATATGTCCATAGAACGGGCCTCTGAGAGCTTGTTTCTGCGCGGCCCCGTGGCGGTTTGTCTCGTCGGGACTCCGTCGAGGACGGAGGCCTCGCGGTAGCTGAGCATCCGGCCTGAACCCACCACGGTTGTTTTTCCAGCCCCGCGTGTTTTCAGCGTCCGTCAGCCTCACGTCTCTCATCACGCAGGTCCTCTGGAGCCTCTTTAACGAGCATGTGTTTGTAATTACTCGCCTGTAGCCACCGGTGACATGGAGGTGCCCTGGCACAGAAACGCTGGCAGCCATGGCTCCTACCTCACATCTCGCAGTGCTTCGACACACCGAACTCCGCACCCAAAATAGTTTAATGAGCACGTTTTTATGCCTTTATTGGAGCAGAAACTGGCACAGTGGGCCGAAGCCCAGTGCCACGCTGCCCTCCCGCCTCGGCTCTAACTAACTGCTGTGTGAGCGCCTGGCCTGCTGGATTAGGGAGCATTTAAATCGGTGTTGAACTTTTGTTTTTGACTGATTTCAGCTCTCAGCTGCTCCTCGTGAAGCTCGTACGCATCCTGCTAGCATGCAAAAGAAAATGCAGCCATGCAGAACATAATCACAAACACAGCTGGGCAATCAGGCGTCCCGAGGGGCAGTGATTTACAACCTGGGACCATTTTATTAATTTAATTACACATTTACAATCATTCCTTTCAGAGGAAAACAGGGAGGAAAGTGCTGCCTGTGTGTTTTTCTGCAGAGGCAGCCAATCTTGTTTTATTTTATGGACGAGAGAGAAAGATGTTTGCTTAATTTTACGAGTGGCCTGAAGGTTTCCTTAATGTGTCAGAAACACAAAGGGTGTGTCGTGTAAAGCAGAGCCTTTAAAAGCTCTTGTGAAGCTTTTCGTTTCAATCTCTAGATCAAAATGGACCAAGTAAGAAAATTAAAAGTGAGTTTTTTTCTGTATGAAACCTGTAGACGGTCTAAAGGAACGACACAAACGCCCTGCGACATCGCCCGCGGCCTTCTGAAGACCTGTCTGTCCTTGTGTTCTTGCGTCATTTTATTGTGGTTGCAGCCAGTGGAGGTTTGACCAAACAATGGATGAAGCATCAGGTCACGTGACCTGTTGGTTTCTGAAGAGCCTTTTGAGGAACGTTTCTCCTGGGAACACGCCCACCACATGTCAATTAAAGTTAGCTTTGCTCAGCCGAACCCGCCGAAATATCTGCAGAGCCGCTGGGAAAAAACGTTTAACACATTCTCAGAGGAGAAATCAAAGATTAATGCTGCGTTTAGAAGACGCAAAAGATTATGGATGAGGAAGTGCTATTGGCTGCGGCACCTGTCAATCAATCACGTCAGAAATAAATACTGTAATAGTACAAAAACTGTAATAGTACAAAAACCTTCATCCCCGTCAGAGTCGTCATTGATGTCATGGACAGAACGGGTTTCTGAACCAGACTGTAAATATGGAGAGACCTGTTTCTGGAGCCTCTAGTGGCCAGTCGAGGAACTGCAACCGATCTTAGTTCTGCATGAACATCAACCTGGAAGTAGGATGGTTGGCGCTTGGTGCCGACTTGAGACGCCAGAGTAACCCAGAATGCATTTCACACCAACAAGCGAAAGAGATAGTAGAGATAGAGGAGTAAACGAAAGTTATGACATCATTTTTGTTTAACAGAATGTCGTTTTAAGATGTTTTCTGGCTAGAATATATTTATTTTAACATCATAAATTTAGAACCCATTTAAAAACATTTTCTTTGCCTTTTTGTTAACTTCTATCAAACTTATCAAACTATTTATAACGCGGCTGACAAAGCATAAAATCTGGTAAAAACACAGCATCTAAATTAATAGTTTAAAACCTAAACGAGAGAAAAACATGGTCCATCTCAGTGTCTTTAATGTTTAGGGGTTTTATTTTTATAACCACTTAAACTGAAGACATTTTAACGTGAGTTGTGGCTGTGATGTCATCACGAACACAAGTATGCAGGTTTGCAGATGTTCCACCTGCAGACTGACGGACATGCGTCCTGGTGTCCTCCACAGCAACCTTCTCCTGACAGTTCTCACCAGAACCAGATGTTAGCTCCTTCAGCTGAGATCATGCTGACCTGTGATCATTCCACCGCCGGGTCCCCGAGGCTTCATCAGAGCTGAATCCCAGCACAGATCTGAGCAAAGTCAGTCAACCCTAAAGGGTACAGACCAACCAGCAGGCAGGCTGGACTGGAGGAGCCAGATGTTCTGACTGCTGCCAGGTCCAGCAGCTAGAGCTAGAGGCCATGCACCAGTTGGCTCAGGTAGCAGTCTTCAACCGCTGGTGAAGATGCAGTAGCTGCTGGCTGTTGCTTGACTAAGCCTTGTCCTTGGAGCTGTAAAGGCCAACCGAGAACCAGTCCTGGAGGTTGGTTATGAGTACAAGTGTTGCCAGAGCTTCAGTTGTGTGGTTTCCTATGAAGAGCACAAGCCTGCAAGCAGTGGGTCAGCCACTGCCACCAATGGTCGACGAAACCTTCATGTGTTAGTGGCCAAGCTCCGCTCTTTTCAGATGGTCCAGTTAGTCAACTTTGGAAGGTTCTTGAAACGATCAGAGGTGAAGGTCTCTGGACCAGAGGATCCAACTGCTGCCAGAAGCAGTTGATGATCAGGAGTCCGTCCAGTTATGGTCTCTGTATCCAGACCCTGGTGGTTGGTAGAGAACCCAAGGGTCTGGATCCAGACCCTGGTGGTCGGTAGAGAACCCACGGGTCTGGATCCAGACCCTGTTGGTCGGTAGAGAACCCACGGGTCTGGATCCAGACCCTGGTGGTCGGTAGAGAACCCACGGGTCTGGATCCAGATCCTGGTGGTCGGTAGAGAACCCACGGGTCTGGATCCAGACCCTGTTGGTCGGTAGAGAACCCACGGGTCTGGATCAACAATAAACAATAAAGAAAAAACAGCACAAGAACTCCAACATGAAACCGAAGCAGATCCTAACAGGAACAACAAAACCTGGTCCAAATCCTGACACAAAAGCACCTTAAATCTTCCTTTTCTTTTGAAGGTCCACCACAGCATCTCAACTAGGTTCAGGCCTGGACTTTGACCAGGTCATTCCAGAACCTTGGTTTTTTTATTTCTCATCATTCTGAAGTAGATCTGCATCTGTGATTAGGATAAGTTCCAGTCACATGACCCAGTTTCAGCCAAGCTTTGGCTGTCTGTAACAATTCAGGGGTAAAGGATTGAAAATGCAGGAGAACAGGACTTTTAAACAAAAGTATTTTTATTTAAAGTAAAACTGCTGCCACTGCAGGATTTCCAAAAAAAGGAAACACAACACATAAACTGTCAAGAACGATGAGAAGCACCAGAACCAGGGTCTGAATGACAGAGAAGCAACCAAAGAACGCAGACTCAGGAATTTTTATTCAAACACCAGCGGCAACGAGAAACAGGTGAGGGCAGTTGGAACCAAACAAAGTTCAACCAGAAACCACAGACAAGGGCAGCAGCACTTTCAAAGTAAAACAGGAAATACAGCAAAGAGCACAAGCCTTCCCAGTATGGACCATCATCCCTCCACCACTGTGCTTGACAGTGGGTCTGAGATGTTTCTGCCCAATGTTGTGTTTTGTTTCCTCCAAACATGTTTCTGGACGTGAAGACCAAACATCTCCACTTTGGTCTCATGTGTCCAGAGGATGTTGTTTCAGATCTGCTGGTTTGTTCAAATGCAGGTATGTGGACCTCTTCAGCATTTGGGTCCTCCTCAACCCCTGGATCACAACAGGGTCTGGGTGTAAAGGTGGTGTCTGTTTTTGTCCTTTCAGAGTCTCTGCACACGTCTGCAGATGTGCACCTCGTCCCCGTCCGCCACATCTGCTCTCGTCTCGTGCCAGTGGATTTGATTTGCAGCGAGTAGACGTATGTGTAATGGCAGCATTAAGGCTTGTTCAGCATCTAGAGTTTCAAGAAAAACTAAGACATATGCTTCTCCCTCGCTGCCCTGACACATCAACAGAAACAGGGCAGAAACACATTCCTGGTGGCTGCGCTGGTTGCGTTCGGGCCTGTCTGTGTGTGTTCTGCTCCGGCACTTGAAGGGACCAAATAACAGGCACCGCTGGATGCGTGGACTCGAAGCCCAGGCTGCTTGCCTTCGTCAGCCGGTAACGTGAGTAATGAGCGCTGTCAGACGCTGGCGGCCGACCGATGTTTTCCACCACAGAAGAACCTCCCGGAGCGCTGACGGCCGCATGCTAACGACAGATCTGTGCACGCTAATGGCGGCGAATGTGGCCAGCGCCTGCGGCGAAAAAAAACGGTGAGGTTATTGGTGAGATTCTCCCACAAAACCCTGGTTTGGAGGTGACCAGGGGAGGAGGCGTTAAGATGTGGAGTTCCTAGTTTGAGATTACAGCAACTCTTCAGGACAAGCAGTAAACAGCAGAGGCTCACGTGCACTTTGGAGCGCCGGCGGTCTCTGTTCACGTGACGTCTTTTATTTAACAAAGTATAGAGACAAACAATCCAAAGTATCCCGTCACTGTTTCCATGCACTGAAGAGATGCATCCTGGGGTTGCTAATCATCATCGATGAACTGATCATCAGCAGCTCTGCAGATGTTCACATAATGCCAGGAGGGAAAGACATCAGAACTGGTCTTAGAGAAGCAACTTTTGCAGCACCTCAATGTGCACAGGGTTATAAAACAATTTCTAAAGAGTGAGACAGATTATTCAAAATCACAGAAAAGATTCAAGAACATTGTCAATCTTCCCAGGAGTGAAGGTCCCAGCAAATTTACAGCAACATCTGACTATTCTACACTCAGATCAATAAAAAGAAACCCCCAAAAAACTCAACAGCCACATCTCAGAGCCTACAGGCCTGAGATGTGGCTAAGTTCATTACAGCTCAATCAGAAGAAGACAACCAGGATGGTTTGTTTGGAAGTTTCCAAGAGAAAACCTTTTCTGTCTAAAAAGAACATGGAAACACAACTGAGGTTCACGAACCAGAACCTGAACCAACCAGCAGACGTCTGGAACAACGTCCTCTGGACACATGAGACCAAGGTGAAGACGTTTGGTCTTCCAAACTTCTCCACTGAACTCCTCTGTAGACCAGAGTCCTTCAGGGGGACATGTGAGGACACCTGTCTGACAGATAAAGATTGACTAAAACTGGGTCATGTGAGAGGAAATGATCCCGAACACAGCAGCAGATCTACATCAGAATAATGAAAAATGAAAGAATCCAGGTTCTGGAATGACCTGGTCAAAGTCCAGGCCTGAACCTAGTTGAGATGCTGTGGTGGACCTTCAAAAGAAAATGAAGATTTAAGGTGCTTCTCTGTCAGGATTTGGACCAGGTTTTGCTGTTCCTGCTGGGATCTGCTTCGGTTTCATGTTGGAGTTCTTGTGCTGTTTTCTTGCCTCTGTCCTGTTCTGTTAATGTTACTTCCTGTTTTACTTTGATGGTACCTTTGTCTTGTTATATTGTTCTGCTTTACTCTCCTTCCTGTGTCTCGTCAGCCACGTGAGTACATCTTGTCTGTTCTTTCCCGTCCTCCCTGCTGGTCCATCTGTGTTCCCGTCCTGTTCACGTCCCTGCTTCCCTCAGCCCTGTCTTTGGATCTTTGTTTTCTGCTGGAGCCTCAGATTCCTGCTTGTGCAGTGTTTTCTGTTGGGATTAAAAGACTTTGTTGCTTACGCCTGGTTCTGATCTGCTGGATTTGGGTCCATTTCCAATCCCTAACGTTTTCCCTCCTGGAATCACCACTTTAGTGTGGTGCACGTTTGCATGTCCATATGATCCCGAGAGCTGTGTTATCCAGAGAAATGACCTCTTGTAGGGAACCTCAAGGTAACTTGGACCTGGAGGATGAGCCAGACTGGGATGCAGTCGATTCATATCAATGATATAAAAAATGAAATTAAAAAAACTAAAATGTAGTGATTGATTTCCCTGACATGGACATGCGTTACCAGGGTTACCAGAGCTCCATTACCTGGGCCAGGCGGGTCCTTGACCCTCAGGGTCCGGCCTGAGTGAGGTTCATGGGGCCCCGTTCTGTGGGCTGAGACTGGTACCAGGGACATGGATACATTATGACCTTTGCAAAAAATCTGCCTCATACCACAAACTGAGTCTCTGTTGGACTGTTCTCCTGTGACACACAAAAACAAATATGGAAGGTGCCAACAAGGTCTCCGACGGTCACGATCACGCCAAACGAAAACACCTGCTAGCTCTAACGTCTGATTCTGAGCATGACCGGAATTATGGCGAAGAAACAATTTCCCATCATCACCGCCTCTGCTGCTGAGCTCTGCACAACATGATGACTAACTGCTGGCCTGCAGGAGGAGGATGGTTAAAGGAATTTAGCTTAATGAAAGCAGACACACACACAAGGCATCACACGAGGAATGATCAATCTTCTCTGAGTCAAATGTGTGATGTGCTTTATGAGGACGACACATGGAGCCGCTCTGGGTTTGTAAACGGAGGGTCCGACATCATAATGTGTTGGATGAACGTGTAATTGAGCTGTAACGAGGTTAAGTCACTGTTGAAACCCTTCAGTGTGTTAGACGGAGTAGGAAGAGGCGTGTAAAAGCTGCCCAGCGTCTGCCTGCTCTGGTGATGCGTGAGCTTGAAGCAGCATCACACCTCATCTATCCACTCAGCAGCTGGAAAACTGACACACGCCTAAAATCTTCTGCCATAACTCCATTCACATCCATGTGATAGTGAGAAGGTCCTGCTCATGACACCTAAAGTTCTCTGACCAATCAGGACCAGGATGAAGAACATCTGGGCTGTTCTGGAGGTTCTGGTGCTCGCTGTGGAAGGGCTTCTGTTGAAAAATACCAAAAGATGTTAAAAAATGAAACGATGTTAAACAATACAATACCATTCCATACTGTACCGCAACAAATTATATGATATGAGACAATATGATGCAAATAAAGCAAAAGTCTTGGCTACACCGCTTAGGCTGCTGCCCCGGGACTCGACCTTGGATAAGGAGACAGGTGGATGGACGGACTAGACAAACCAATGCAACATGAGCCACTGCAACACAATGCAGTTCAACACCATCCCACAAAATAATCCGACAGAATTCAACACGTATGCTTCGTTACAGCATGATTCCGTTTGATGCAGTTCAAACTGGGTGTGGTCTGGCGGCCACGCCTGCTCATTCCGTCCATTAGCCCACTGTGGATTAACCGGGATGGGCAGAGCCAGATCCTGCCATCGTTCCAACATCTAGAACTCCAAAAAACAGGCCTCAAACAGCCCCTTTAGGAACCTGTGGGTGACACCCCTGGAGGTGGGCCCCATCTTCTTTTTAAATCCAGTCTATGACCACTACGTTGAACGACTGATCTCCTCTGCTTCTGTGTGAATCGTGATGGTGTCGTGTTTGGTTTTGCCTCCACATAGACCAGATTTGAACCGACTACACAGCTGTGTGTGTACATTTGCATAAGTTACATGTGTGTACTGTGTTAGCTGCAGGAAGCAACCACAGCAGAGCGGGAATCCATCGCAGCGGTGGGAGTCTGTTCTTCACCACATTTCCCCGGTGGTGGTGGTGGTGGATTTTCCTGCTCTTGACGTGGCGCATCATCAAGAGAAACCTACAATGTCTGGCAACGTTGCAAAGCACTGCAGTGCCCTCTCATTTCAGCAGAACAAAAGCTTTGAGCTGTCAAGAAGCACCCATCTGGAGCCAAACAGAGAGGCTTCATTGTTCTCTCCTGATCTACCTCTCCTCCACGACCCCGTCTTCCTGCTGGGCTGACTCTGCAGCCAGAAGGGGATTTTTATTTTGGTTTCTCTGCTGGAGGTCAACGTTCCTGGGGGTGTGGAATTAGAGGAGATGTTTGCCATGTTTGCCTTTATTCAGTTTTCAACATTCCCAGAAACCCTTCTGGGAGAACAAGTGGTACATTTTGTTTCCTTGAGAAAATGGCAGCAAACTCCCGGGATGAGGTGACACTGATCCCTGATCTCATGTATGAAGAAGTCTGCTCACATGCAAAACCCTCGTACGCCCAGACATGCAAGCAAATAGCGCTGTCGCTGTCTTCACGTAACCACTGGTCATCTACCACCACATCTACCACTGTTGGTGTCTTCGTTCCCAAACTGGCTGTGTGATTTAGGCAAAGAAACGAGAGTCTTCAGTGGCCCTGAGGAGCAAAATACACAAACAGGGGACAAAAAAAATTATTTCAGTAAATACTAAATCAAAGCACAAACACGACACAATTTCGGGGAACAATTCAAAGCAAAATACAAATACAGAAGCTTTTGTGATTTAAGCCTAGTTTGTAATCTAGTTTGGTACGTTCATACAGCTGTCTGTTTCCATCACTGCCCTTCAGGCGTGATTTCCATCCATCTGGTTGCTAAGCAACACATCCACCAGGGGGCAATGAATAGTCAACCAATAATATCAACAAAGATGGCGACAGCGCCGTGGACAGACTTAATACCATCTCCATGACATCAGGGGGTGTTGTTTTTTTTCTCAACTGTATTATTAAACACCTAGATGACGCATAAAAAGACAGATGAAATCAACCCAGGATATGGAGGAAATACCCCATTAGTCTCCGTATCTGCTTTGAGCCCTATACCCTTAAACGGCACCACGAGGACCAAGCCAGGACCTTCAGTGCTGTCTAGTAGAGGTCCCTAGATCTCCCACATCATAGCCAACCACCAGAGATGTCACTTCTAAGACAAGTCATGAGTCTCCCTTGATGCCTCCTTCCAATGAGACATGACCAACACCTACCCTAAAGAACGTCAGGATGCAGCCTGATCAGATGCTCAAAACCAGCGCCAGCAGAGCTCCTCCGTAGCTGCCACAGCAATCATCTCTAGCTTCACCTCGACTTAGTAAAATGGTTTAAGCAAAAGAGCCAGCAAAAGCAGCTGCAGTGCAACCACCACCCAGACCTTTCTGGGTTGGTCTTGAATGGTGTGAAAATGAAGTGTCGACCAGCTCGGTCCAGGGCCACAGTTTCCCCTGGCAGAACGCTGATTCAACTGCCACCACAACTCATGTCCTGAGGTGGCCTGTATCCCTGGACAGTTTGTGACCAATCCACCACCAGTCGTAGTGGTCTGTTGGTATGATCAACAGCACAACAAGCCTCTTATCATAACTTACACTATCTGTCCAAAGTATCGTCTCACCTGCCCCGACTCCACATGACCTCAGTGACCTCTCATTCCTGATCCAGAGGGTTCAATGTGACGTCTGTCCTGTAAAACTTTTGCAGCTTTAACAGCTTCAGCTCTCCCGGGAATGCTGTCCACAAGGTTTAGGAGTGTGCACTGGTGCAGTCATGTTGAAGAGGAAGGAACCAGCTCCAAACTGTTTCTCAAAGTTGGGAGCATGGAATTGTCCAAAGGTTCTTGGTATGCTGAAGCATTCAGAGTTCCTTTCACTGGAACTAAGGGTCCAAGTCCAGCTCCTGAAGAACAACCCCACACCATAATCCTTTTCCACCAAACTTTAGACTTAGAACAATGCAGTCAGACAAGTACTGTTGTCCTGGCAACCGTCTAACCCAGACTGGTCCATCAGATCACCAGATGGAGAAGCGCCATTCGTCCCTCCCGAAGAGAGAAGATAGAAGATAGAGGAGAGACTCACTGGAGAGATTACATCTCTTAGCTGATCTGGGAACATCTCAGTATACCTCTAGAAGGGCTAGAACATGTGGCTGGGGAGAGGAGCCTCTACCCCACAACTTGATCTCGGCTAAGCAAATGTTAATTGAAGGAACATCTTTATAGTCTGAAAAACAGGGCTCCACATGAGTTTGTCCATGAGTTCCATGTTGGTTTCACGTGACCTGCTTACAGTGGTTCTGCTCAGGTACGTGGGTGATGAATGGGCCCAGAATGGGCATCTTAACAGGGTGCCACTTGGATGAACCACATAATTCAATTCAATTCAATTTTATTTATATAGCGTCTATTACAACACAAGTTGTCTCTAGGCGCTTTCCACAGACCCAGAACATGACCCCCGAGCAATTATTACATAAACAACTGCAGGTAAAAACTCCCCTAGTGGAAGAAAAACCTTAAGCCAAACAGTGGCAGGAAAAACTCCCCTTTAAGAGGGAAGAAACCTGGATCAGGACCTGGATCATGAGGGGGGACCCTCCTGCCGAAGGCCAGCCGGGTAGAGCAAGAAATAAGAAAGAATAGAGACATAGAGACACCGTCAGAGGTACAAGACAGGATACAATAGTAACTATCATCAGTAGTCCAATTAGACTTCTGTGAATATGGGTGATATATGGATAGACGGTGATCCAAGGGGATGAGGACTGCAGGTCGGGATGTCAGCAAGTATCCTACAGACATCCACACAGACAGGTGGAGGCAGACACTGGGATGGTCAGAGGTGGAACTGCAGGTCAGCAACCAGATCCTGAGGTTCTGGTCTGCAGAACATGTACAGAAGAGGAAAAGAAGGGCCAGACAAGCACAAAAAACTACCAGAACAATGGACCACAATTAAGTTTATGGGATACTGTTAATAAATGAGGGTTGAGGTGAAGCAGAGACAGAGAAGGCAAAGAGAAACAGAGAAGGTGAAAGGCACCACTCAGTGGATCATGTTGGTGCCCCCCTGCAGCAGAGGCCTATAGCAGCATATCTACACCGAAGCTGTTTAAGATGAGCTGCTCTGATCTGGTCCTGCAGCTGCAGCTTTGACTACTGGCCCTGACACATTAAGGTACTAAATGTACACTAACTATATGCTTTATTAAACAGGAATGTTTTAAGTTTAGTTTTAAAGGTGTAGGTGGTGTCAGCCTCCTTCACCCAAACTGGAAGTTGGTTCCAGAGTGATGGTGCCTGATAACAGAAGAACCGTCCTCCAAATCTACATCTGGATCTTCTAGGAACTACGAGTAAACCTGCACCCTGAGAACGGAGAGCTCTATTAGGAACGTACGGTACTATCAGGTCTTGCAAATATCGCGGCGCTAGGCCATTTTGGACTTTATATGCAAGTAATACAATGTTGAATTGGATTCTAAATTTTACGGGGAGTCGATGGAGGGAAGCTAAAACTGGAGAGACGTGTTCTCTCTTGTTGATTCCTGTCAGCACTCGCGCTGCTGCATTTTGGAAGTTTGTCTGATGGTTCTGTTTCATCTTCATAGACAAATACAGCTGCGTATCATCAGCATAACAATGAAAATTAATGCTGGTTCCGGATAATACTTCCCAAGGGCTGCATGTATAAACTGAACAGGATTGGCCCTAGAACTGAACCCTGCGGGACACCATACCAGACCCTCGTCTGTACTGAAGAAACCTCATGAACATGAACAAACTGGAATCTATCAGACAGATCTGATTTAAACCAATCTAGAACTGTCCCTTTAATCCCAACAACATACTCTAGCCTCTGGAGTAAAATGCTGTGATCTATGGTATCAAAACAGCACTGAGGTCCAGCAGAACCAGTATGGACACTAACCCATTATCTGAGGTCCAGCAGAACCAGTGTGGACACTAATCCATTATCTGAGGTCCAGCAGAACCAGCATGGACACTAATCCAGTATCTGAGGCCATAAGAAGGTCATTCGAGACTGGAACCAGTGCTGTTTCTGTGCTATGATGCATCTGAACCCTGACTGAAGAACTTCAAGTAGATCATTTCTATACAAATGGTCACACAGCTGCTGCAACGACCTTTTCCAGAATTTTAGAGATAAATGGAAGGTTGGAAATCGGTCTATAGTTAGCTAAAATGTCTGGGTCAAGAGAGGGTTTTTTAAGTAATGGTTTGATTACTGTGACTTTAAAAGCCTGTGGCACATATCCCAAGACTAGGAACAAGTTGATTTGGTCCAGTATTGTCGCACCAATAGGAGAGAAAACATTTTTAAGTAGTCGAGTAGGGATTGGGTCTAACAGACACGTGGATGATTTAGATCCATTGACGACTGAGGTCAGCTCAGAGAGGTCTACAGGAACAAAACAGTCTAGTCAGGTCGGAGCATAAGGGAGTCGCCGAGGTTGAAGAAATGCCCACAGCCACTGCCGGGTGGGCCTGGGCGATTTCCTCTCTAATTCTGACAATTTCATTGCTAAAGAAGCTCATAAAGTCTTCACTACTGAGAGCTGCAGGGATGCACGGCTCAACAGAGTTGTGGCTCTTTGTCAGCCTGGCTACAGTGCTGAACAGAAAACGTGGGTTATTTTTATTATCCTCTATTAACACTGAATAATAGGCTGTTCTAGCTTTGCAAAGCACTTTTTTATACACTATTAGACTATCTTTCCATGCATAATAAATATCTACAGACCTACTAGAGTACCACTTTCTTTCCATTTTACGCACTTTCTGTTTTAACATACGAATATGTGAGTTAAACCAGGGAGTTAAGCTCCTACGGTTAGAGACCCTCTTTCTCAAAGGAGCAACTACATCTAAAGCTGAGTGCAACACATCTGCAGTGCTACCGACAAGGAAATCAACGTCTGCAGAGGTAGAACCGAGGTCACAGCCCTCAACTGCTTCACTATGTTCCACTGTAAGAAGATGAAGAGCAATGGCCTCCTAAATTTAGTAATAGCTTTATCGGATAGACACCTGCTAAAGTAATTCCTCCTATTATGTGGAATGTCGACAATGTTGAATTCAAACGTTATTAAATAGTGGTCGGATAGGAGGGAGTTTACATGTGACACTAACAGATTATCAGGTTCTACACCGTAGACGAGGACCAGATCAAGAGTATGATTAAGACAATGCGTCGGTTCGTTAACTTTTTGTAAAATCCCCATCGATTCTAGAAGAGAATCAAAAGCCAACTTAAGACTGTCGTTGTCAACATCCATATGAATGTTAAAGTCGCCCACTATGATGACTTTATCTGTACTGATCAATAAACCAGATCAGAAATCTGAGAACTCAGACAGAAACTCCAGATAAGCTCCAGCAGGAGGCCGGTAAACTACCACCAACAAGACTGGCTTCTCTGATTTCCAGCTCGGCAGTTTTAAACTAAGCGTGAGGCTTTCAAACGTATTATAATCGCATTTAGGTTTGGATTTTATTGTAAGGCTGGAGTCGTAGATCGCCGCTACTCCTCCACCTCGACCTGTGATTCGAGGAATATGATAATTAAAGTAACCGGACGGCGTCGATTCATTTAAACTAACAAACTCTTCCTCTTGGAGCCACGTTTCTGTTAGGCAGAAAATGTCACTCCGGGTCTCAGTAATTAGATCGTTTACTAATAGAGACTTGGAGCTTAAAGATCGTATATTTAGTAATCCGCATCTAATTGTTTGGTCTTTAGTTCGCACTAAATGCGTATTTGTTTTTATTTTTACGAGGTTATTTTGGTTAACGCCTCTATTACGTCGCACTTGGTAAACATTTGGAGGACGGGGAATCGATACTAAATCTATTTTACTTGGCACCTCGTTAGAATCTCCAATTACATCATTTACTTCTACCTTTTTATTGCCAGGCGATAGTCCTCGAGAAGCAGCAGAGAAGCGTGTAAGACTGCAGCTCTGCATCCCGGCCTGGACCCTGGATTGTCAGGGGGAGGATCTAATAATATCAGCCAGATTTCTAGAGATCAGAGCTGCACCATCCCGGGTGGGATGAATGCCGTCTCTTCTAAGCAGACCAGGCTTTCCCCAAAACGTCTTCCAATTGTCAATAAAGGCCACGTCGTTTTCTGAACCACCGAGACGACCAGCGACAGAGCGACAACAAGGAAACCCAACTGGAAAATTCCCATGTAGTCAGTAGAAACCTTGCAGACAGTCACAGCCCCGATTTGTAGCTCATTTTGATCTCAGATGGGCCCCACATAGATTTTGGCTGGTCCAGCCCAGCTTCCACCAGAGTTCTGGCTGTCCACCTGTGGCTCCACCTCTAATCCGAGCTGTGTGTAATTGTGTGAAATGAGTCTTTTGATCCCGTCCAGCAGCAGACCTCTGGAGTCTCACTTGTGTTCCTCTGCCGGTATAATGAAGCTGCCGTCTGAAATGTTATCATAACCAATAAGAATCATGTTTAAAAACCACACAAACACAGTTTTTCTTTCATGGCGTGTGTGTGATGAAGGTGTTTGGGGGCCCGGCCCAATTACATTATTATCGTAACCAAGTTGAGTGAGGAGAGGCCTTGAGACCTTTGACCCAATCAGACAAACATCCATCACAGCAGAGGAGCCTTTTCTGCACTCCCTTGGCTTTCAGCTGACATGTTTTCATGACACACCTCCAGGTGAGTGTGACGCGGCGGTGAATGAGTGGGTTGCGTCTGTCGTGGCGGCGCAGGCAGAAGCCGCAGCATTTCTGCGTCTCAGACAGACAGCAGAGATGACTCTCCCTCGTTGTTGTGCTCATTACGGGTTTTTAGGAGGCATTTTAGATGTCTGCTTGCCTCCCCCACCCTGGTTTAGCCCGGCGCTTCGTTGCCAGTGAGGTGCGGGGGGTGGGGGGTAATATTTTCCATGCATGGTGTCCAGGACATTTACAGTTGGCGTCAGGGTGCGCTGTTGGTCTGAAGGGAGGCACTTTGAAGTGTTTGCGGTTTTGCCACATCTGTAGGCAAGATGTTAGTACAGGGCTGGGGGGAGGGGTGTATTCAGGGGTGGGTTGGGGGCAGGCAGTTGGGAGGAGGAGGTGGAGAGTTTCTCTCCTAATGTCATGTGACAATGAACAACATTTCTGAACATATCGGTTGATGGGGGCAGGCCGGCAGTGGCGCGGTCGTTAAATCCTCATCTCTCTTCGGGAAAACGTGCGTGTTTTCTATCAAATCCAGCAGGCGTGGTGTGTTTGTCTGCAGGAAGAGGAGGATCATGGGGCTGAGCTGGAAGAGGGACTTTCCCAACATGTGCTTTTCATGTTGTCCGGGAGGTGTCTCTGCTCCGATGTTGATGAATGCTCCACATTACTTCTGCATTAAGAAAACCGCCTGAGCTGATTAAACGCTTGTTAGTGCAACCAGGCAGCGGACTCATTACTTTCAGATCGTTGCACGCTTTCTAAATATAGGGAGGCTGTAAAACAGAGTCCAAACATCAACATTGTGGCTTCGTAACCACAGATCAGGAGTGAAGCCGGGGTGGTGGCCCATTAAAGCGCCCCGCGGTGCCCGTTAAAGCCCGTCAGACGTCGGGTGTCTCGTCCACTCTCCTCCCTCCAAGCTTCTGCCCTTGAGCCGCCGGAGCGGGCCGGGCGCGGATGAATTAGGTCTCGCCACAGCTACATAGGTTTAATCATCCGTTTATGGAACTGGATTTCAGCGGGCCCGTGGTCGCCGCACCCACAGCTATTTTACATTTCACGAGTTTGTGGGCTTCTCAGGGTGGGGGTGCTGGTGTTGATCCCAGCGCAGGAGTTTTGATTTCTTCATTTTCCACGTGTTTATTCCTAACCCTCCCGTGCTCCCAGACACCAGCGCTGCCAATTGCAACCATTATTAAAGTCATATTTCACAGCTTAGTTCATAAAATCAGCCAACTTACTTCAAGTTAGCGGGTCTGCTCTGCCGCCACCACCCGTCCACCCGTCACCCACCCTCCTCCTGCAGCGTCGCGCTGCATTTCACACAGTACTTTAGTCGTGAGCTGCCGCTTCAGCCCACATCAGGTTCAGGTTTGAGTCTTGGCTTCTGTTCACATGACACCAAATTTCCTCACGTCATAAATATTGAGTTAATTGAGGCTGTAAGTGTCAGGGTCTGTGAGGTTTGAGATCTGATCTGCCGAACAACACAGAACTCACCCACAAGAACATCTGCACTGTCAGACAAGAAGGTGGTGGCTTTCCTGCTGAGGAAAACGCCACCGTTTCTACCCTTTAAATCTTCTTTCTTTCAGGGTGGTCCGCCTTTCCAAGCAGGTGAAACATCTGCAAAGGTGCACCAACGTAAAAAAGAACCATAAAGGCTCCACGGGGCAACATCTGATTCGCATACCAACCAGGGCGAGCAGTTCCTCTACTGACCACTAGGGTCCGGATCCAGACCCCAGTGGTCAGTAGCAGACCTGTAGGTCCAGGACCAGACCCTAGTGGTCAGAAGGGAAACTGCACTTGGCAGTTTGGCAGCTTATATTTCAAGTGACCTCAAGAGGTCAATTTCATTAGGTAAACAAGTACAGGTGGGGCGTGGCTTTGGACAATGCTGAACTTGTCTCCTCCTCCCACATCAGCAGTAGCATCTTTAAGCGTCTTGTGTGTTTCTTTTCCCTCCGCAACCTCCAACAGTCTGAATTCTGAGCAAAACAGGATGTGAACTTTTACGACCACACTGGAGCCTTTTATGACGGAGGGGCACATTGTTCAGTTGTGTTCCTGGACTTGTATACGAGGGGAACATTGAAACACCCGGCACTTCTTTATTGGACTCACATGTGCAGCTTTTTTAGTCAAACCTAATTGTAATTTGCTGCTCACAGAGCCAAGAGATCCAGCTCAGGGGGTTTCAGCAGCCTGACTGTAGCTGAAATAATAAGTGACACTAATTGTCACACTAATGATCAATTAAAAATGTCTTCCACTGTGTCTCACAGCTGACACTGATAGATGTGGAGCTTTTTTCTTTGTACGCCTCAAAACAATCCAAAAACATTTGTGTTTGTTACATGAGACAAGGACTGCTGCCAGAGCTCAAACGAGGACTGGCGGAGCTCTGATGGGATCTGCGGTCACGCTGCTCACGCATTACTGCCCGAAACCCACATGTGGCTGTTGCCAAGCAGGCCGTGAGTGGGCCGTGGCAGCTGGCGGCTCAGCCGGGCCCAGTGGCATAGACCCGAGACACGTGGCTGAGCGTATCTAGCTGTTGGCTAGCAGTTGGGCTGGTGCACCAGGAAGAATCCTGATGGATCTGAGGTCAAGGTCTCAGGACCAGAGGACCCAGCTGCTGCCAGAGGTAGAAGCTAATGAAAAGATGCAGTTCTTCCACTGACCACTGGGGTCTGGATCCAGACCCGCAGTTCTTCCACCGACCACTGGGGTCTGGATCCAGACCCGCAGTTCTTCCACCGACCACTGGGGTCTGGATCTGGACCTGTATGAAGCATGCTGGCAGTATGACAGTTTGTTATTTTTTATTTTCTTTACATCTAATTAAAGATTTGGCTAAACATTCACACACTCACGAGACTCAGTGAAATGAAGCAGAATAATAATCTGCTGGCATCAAACCACATCTGCTTATGCGGTCAAATCCCCGCCGGCTGAAATGAGCTCTGCCCCCAAGATCAAGAGACAGGAAATACCTGCCGCCGAAGGGCCGGCTCTCGGGTCCCAGCGGATTTACTGGAGCGGCTCACGGCCCCACAGCAGGGCCCGTTTCCAGACCCGCCTCCTCATGAAGCCGTCACATGTCATTCTCGGCTCTGACAGACGCGTGTGGATATGCACATAGATGTTTCATCACAGACCTGTTTCACCTGGTGCAGATTTTGAATTTCGAGGTACGGGGCCCCCGAGGGGCCACATTTCTTACAGAGGGGTCCAACTATTTGTTGTACCATCCTTGCACTTAATCCTTTTTTGGGAAGGTGTAGAATTCAATTTAAAAATACTTTATTAATCCCCAAAGGGAAATTAAGTGCTGCTGCTAAACTGAATGTTTGTTAGATTTAAGAAGCAGATTTCAGATTTCAGCCAGGGTCAGTGGGCCTGTAGCCCCACCCCTGCCAGTAGCCCCGCCCCTGGAACAGCCCCAGATTTAGTGCTTTGTAAGATATCACATTTTATTTGATGGCAAACGCAGGCGTTTTCCCAGAGGTGCAGCTTTGTCACACAGCAAAACCGGAACCACTTTCCACCTTAATGGCAGAAAAGACTAAAAGCTTCTGTGGCAGCAACGTGTGCTGAGGGTCAGGTGAAAGGAAGGATAAAGATCATCCCAACATTAGGACGTTAATGATGGACACTCATGAGATAAAAGTCAAAGTGATTCCTTCTCACAAAATTATGAATATTTTTGTAAAAGTACAGCTTTGTTGTCATAATGTTACACTTTTTTTCTCATTTTTTATCTAGTAAAATCACACTGTATTCTTGGATTTCTTGGGTTCCTGAAGGCTCACCACCTGCAGGAGGGGCCATAGTGGTCAGCTGACCCAAGGCTGACGTTCTTGTAATATTATGACTTTATTTTCATAATCCTGACAATATTCTTTATTCCATGAAGGTGACTCAAAGCGGTAGTCTGTCCAGTCGTATCCATTCAGTCCATGAAAATTCCACGCAGTAATGTAACTGGGAGCTCGTATCTTTGTTAGGGTCTGGTCCACCTCAGAGATGTGGACCCAGTTCACCTCAGAAATGTGGACCCAGTCTACCTCAGAGATGTGGACCCAGTCTACCTCAGAGATGTGGACCCAGTCTACCTCAGAGATGTGGACCCAGTTCACCTCAGAGATGTGGACCCAGTTCACCTCAGAAATGTGGACCCAGTCTACCTCAGAGATGTGGACCCAGTCTACCTCAGAGATGTGGACCCAGTCTAGCTCGGAGCTGTGAACCCAGTCTACCTCAGAGATGTGGACCCAGTTCACCTCAGAAATGTGGACCCAGTCTACCTCAGAGATGTGAACCCAGTCTACCTCAGAGATGTGGACCCAGTTCACCTCAGAAATGTGGACCCAGTCTACCTCAGAGATGTGGACCCAGTCTACCTCAGAGATGTGGACCCAGTTCACCTCAGAAATGTGGACCCAGTTCACCACAGAGATGTGGACCCAGTCTACCTCAGAGATGTGGACCCAGTCTACTTCAGAGATGTGGACCCAGTTCACCTCAGAGATGTGGACCCAGTTCACCACAGAGATCTGGACCCAGTTCACCACAGAGATCTGGACCCAGTCTAGCTCGGAGCTGTGAACCCAGTCTACATCAGAGATGTGGACCCAGTTCACCACAGAGATCTGGACCAAGTTCACCGCAGAGATCTAGACCCAGTCTACCTCAGAGCTGTGGACCCAGTCTACCTCAGAGATGTGGACCCAGTCTACCTCAGAGCTGTGGACCCAGTCTAGCTCGGAGCTGTGAACCCAGTCTACCTTAGAGATGTGGACCCAGTTCACCACAGAGATCTGGACCCAGTTCACCACAGAGATCTGGACCCATCCTACCTCAGAGCTGTGGACCCAGTCTACCTCAGAGATGTGGACCCAGTTCACCACAGAGATGTGGACCCAGTTCACCACAGAGATCTGGACCCAGTTCACCACAGAGATCTGGACCCAGTTCACCACAGAGATCTGGACCCAGTCTAGCTCGGAGCTGTGAACCCAGTCTCCCTCAGCGATGTGGACCCAGTCTACTTAAGAGATGTGGACCCAGTTCACCACAGAGATCTGGACCCAGTTCACCACAGAGATCTGGACCCAGTCTACCTAAGAGATGTGGACCCAGTCTCCCTCAGCGATGTGGACCCAGTCTACCTAAGAGATGTGGACCCAGTCTACCTAAGAGATGTGGACCCAGTTCACCTCAGAGCTGTGGACCCAGTCTACCTCAGAGATGTGGACCCAGTCTAGCTCGGAGCTGTGAACCCAGTCTACCTCAGCGATGTGGACCAAGTCTACCTAAGAGATGTGGACCCAGTCTACCTCAGAGATGTGGACCCAGTCTATTTCGGAGCTGTGAACCCAGTCTACCTCAGCAATGTGGACCCAGTCTAGCTCAGAGCTGTGAACCCAGTCTACCTCAGAGATGTGGACCCAGTCTAGCTCGGAGTTGTGAACCCAGTCTCCCTCAGCGATGTGGACCCAGTCTACCTAAGAGATGTGGACCCAGTCTACCTCAGAGATGTGGACCCAGTCTACCTCAGAGATGTGGACCCAGTCTACCTCAGAGATGTGGATCCAGTCTAGCTCGGAGCTGTGAACCCAGTCTACCTCAGCGATGTGGACCCAGTCTACTTAAGAGATGTGGACCCAGTTCACCACAGAGATCTGGACCCAGTCTACCTCAGAGATGTGGACTCAGTCTACCTCAGAGCTGTGAACCCAGTCTACCTCAGCGATGTGGACCCAGTCTACCTAAGAGATGTGGACCCAGTCTACCTAAGAGATGTGGACCCAGTCTACCTCAGAGATGTGGACCCAGTCTTGCTCAGAGCTGTGAACCCAGTCTACCTCAGCGATGTGGACCCAGTCTAGCTCGGAGCTGTGAACCCAGTCTACCTCAGCGATGTGGACCCAGTCTACCTCATAGATGTGGACCCAGTCTACCTCAGAGCTGTGGACCCAGTCTAGCTCGGAGCTGGGAACCCAGTTCACCTCAGCGATGTGGACCCAGTCTAGCTCGGAGCTGTGAACCCAGTCTACCTCAGCGATGTGGACCCAGTTTAGCTCAGAGCTGTGAACCCAGTCTACCTCCGAGATGTGGACCCAGTTCACCACAGAGATCTGGACCCAGTCTACCTCAGAGATGTGGACTCAGTCTACCTCAGCGATGTGGACCTAGTCTACCTAAGAGATGTGGACCCAGTCTACCTCAGAGATGTGGACCCAGTCTATTCAATTCAATTCAATTTAAATTTATATAACATCTATTACAACACAAGTTGTCTCCAGGATCTTTCCAGAGACCAGAACATGACCCCCGAGCAATTATTACATAAACAGCGGCGGGTAAAAACTCCCCTTTAAGAGGGAAGAAACCTTGAGCAGGACCTGGATCATGAGGGGGGACCCTCCTGCCGAAGACCAGCCGGGTAGAGCAAGAAATAAGAAAGAATAGAGACATAGAGACACCGTCGAAGGTACAAGACAGGATACAATAGTAACTGTCCTTGGTAGTCCAATTAGACTTCTGTGAATGTGGGTGATATATGGATAGACGGTGATCCAAGGGGATGAGGACTGCAGGTCGGGATGTCAGCAAGTATCCAACAGACATCCACACAGACAGGTGGAGGCAGACACTGGGATGGTCAGAGGTGGAACTGCAGGTCAGCAAGCAGCTCCTGAGGTTCTGGTCTGCAGAACATGCACAGAAGAGGAAAAGAAGGACCAGACAAGCACAAAAAACTACAAGAACAATGGACACAATTAAGTTTATGGGATATTGTTAATAAATGAGGGTTGAGGTGAAGCAGAGACAGAGAAGGCAAAGAGAAACAGAGAAGGTGAAAGGCACCACTCAGTGGATCATGGTGGTGCCCCCCTGCAGCAGAGGCCTATAGCAGCATATCTACACCGAAGCTGTTTAAGATGAGCTGCTCTAATCTGGTCCTGCAGCTGCAGCTTTGACTACTGGCCCTGACACATTAAGGTACTAAATGTACACTAACTATATGCTTTATTAAACAGAAATGTTTTAAGTTTAGTTTTAAAGGTGGAGGTGGTGTCAGCCTCCTTCACCCAAACTGGAAGTTGGTTCCAGAGTGATGGTGCCTGATAGCAGAAGACCCGTCCTCCAAATCTACATCTGGATCTTCTAGGAACTACGAGTAAACCTGCACCCTGAGAAAAGAGAGCTCTATTAGGAACGTACGGTACTATCAGGTCTTGCAAATATCGCGGCGCTAGGCCATTTTGGACTTTATATGCAAGTAATACAATGTTGAATTGGATTCTAAATTTTACGGGAAGCCAATGGAGGGAAGCTAAACCTCAGAGATGTGGACCCAGTCTACCTCAGTGTGGATTGCCCTCCTGGGTTTGTCGTTGACCGATGCGGGACCCAGTTTTGGCTCTTTCATTACCCATGTTCCTGAACAGAACCACTGTGAGCATATTAAAAAAAATGTAAACTTGGACATCTCAACATGGGAGTCAGTGAAGTGACTGACTTTAGGACACCACCCCTAGTGGTCATTAGATGAACTGCGATTTTCTTTTACTCTGGATTTGATTTAAGATAACAAGCCCGTTGTTGCCCTTCCAACAACACATTTCATTTGTGTGTTTTGTAGACTGGAGCCTTTATAACAAGTTTTGTTGATATATGATGAATAGTTGTGTCTGCCCGGGGACTTCTGCAGAAAATATAAACAAAAACAAGAAAATCTTTGAAAAAAAAGGGTCAATTGTAGTTTGAAAAAAAAGAGAGACAACTCTTCTTAAACTGAGAAATTCCTGAAAATATGAAGTCACATGAATTGGGTTAGTTTCCACATCTGATCTTCAGCACACACACACACACACACACACACACACACACACACACACACACACACACACACACACACACACACACACACGAACACTTGACTCCCACACACTTGTTTGACACACATACTTGACTCCCCGAAGACGATCGAGGCGCTCCAAGCCTCGCCTGGGCCTCCACTCTGACTCACACAGGAAAAACAGATTTAATCATGAGTAAATTGGCTTGGTGGAAAATGATTCGCCGGGGCATAACGTGCATGTGCGAGCCATTTCAACTCATTACGCCGTGATCTGAAAGGTTATGGAATTGAAACCAGCATGAAGGACGGAGTTTCCAAGGGCAGCGGGAGCGCCGAGGCCCCGAGAGCAGCACCACATGTTGTGAGACAACACGTTGCCGTGGCAACATGGAGGAGGAGGAGAGGGGAAGGGAGAGTGAGCTCATACTAAATGTAATTGGATGGCGCTGCTCTCCAACCTCATCCAGAGCAGAGAAATGAGGTGTTTCTTGTTCCAAGGTACTCTGAATTCATGTATATTCCTCAAATTACCTCATGCAGTCACAAGCAAAAGTTTGCACCCGCTCTTTAATCCTATTCTTGTTCTATTTATCTACATCCTAAGTTGAATCGCAGCCAGGTCCAGGTCTGGACCTCTCAGTCAGATGTCCTGAGATTTGTCTCTAGAAGACTCTGGTCTGCAGAGGAGTTCATGGTCCATTCAATGAATATCCGGTGTCCAGGTCCAGTACATCATCTCCTAACCAGCATCCTCCACAGTGGGTTTGAGGTGTTTCTGCTGGTTTTCTCCAAACATAGACATTAAGATCAAACATCTCCATTTTGGTCTCATCTTTCCAGAGGACGTTGTTACAGGAGTCTTCTGGTTTGTCCAGATGTAGTTTTGTGAACTCAAAAGCAGGTGTGCATGGAGGTCAATCCAATTCAGTTTGATTTATAAAGCGTCTATTAAGCCCAGAACACGAGCCCCGAACAATTATAATATATATATAAACAACAGCAGGTAAAAACTCCCCTTTAAGAGGGAGGAAACCTGGATCAGGACCTGGATAATGAAGAAATAAAGAATTGTCAGAGTAGACAAAGTCCTGCAATAACTCAAGAAAAACAAAGGAGAAAAAAAAAAGATTCAAATAAAAATCGCCAATCAAAATATGACCAAGAAAGATCCAGACAGGGAGCAGGACACATGCACAATAACAAACCAGCATGGACGATGGCAAAAAAGACCAAATGTGGACGCTGATGAGACACAAGTGGAAACAACTACAGCAGTGGAAGTACGTGCCAAAGAGAGTTCTTTCAAAATAAAACAGGAAATAAAGATACACAGAACGCAAGAGTCAAACACAAAGGAGCACGAGTAAGGAAGACTGGAACTTAAAGAGAACTGAACAAGACTCAGTTCTCTTTAGGGTCACCCGAGCCAGCTCTATCAAACCTATAAGCTGTCTGCCTTCTGAAGCCAGACTAGGAGCTGGTTCCTCAAGAGCCGAGCCGACGTTTGCATATGGGGCCCATGTGGGAAGGTCCACTGGTTCTAGAGTGGACTGATGGCCCTCAGTCAGGTTAACCCACCAGGAGTGCAGATTAAACATCCACTGTGAGCAGATTGATCACCCATGAAGCTCAACAGAACCCCTGGGAGCCAACACGCTATGACGGTACCATGAGGAGCCTCATTTATATCTCAGACGCCGGTGGAGCAGCGGCAGGTCCGGATCCAGACCCCAGAGGGGCCGGCGGAGGCGCTGCAGGTCCGGATCCAGACCCCAGAGGCCGGCGGAGCAGCCTCAGGTCCGGATCCCGACCCCACAGGGGGGCTGGCGGAGCACCCGCAGGTCCAGATCCAGACCCCAGAGGCTGGCAGAGAAACTGTGACTTATCTTCTGACCTTGCTGTGTCAACTAGGAATCAGGAATTTTGGTCTTTGCAGAGCCACGTCCGTTTTCGTGGTTGACCCCTGCAGCGGCCTGGAGTTGGTCTTGGATTTGTTGAAGAAATGCTGAACACTCTTCATGTGAAGCAGATGTGAGACGCTGCATTCGTCGAGTGCATCGCTGCCTGGTACTTTAACGTTTTTAACACTCCAACTCAGACCCGTTACTGTTGGGTAACATTTGGAAAAAGACATGAGAGCATGCATTTTGCTCCATCATAGTCACACTGAATCACTTTTCTACCAGGTCCAGATGGGAAGAAATTCCTCTTTTTGCTGCAGGGAGCTATGCTTTCCATCAAGTGCTGCTCTGCAGGAAGACCGGCATTGGGAGGAAAATGTGTCTTTTCCAGTGGGTAGTTTTAATCTTTATTATATGTTCAGCAGACGTTGGGACATTCTGAATGTGCTCCGAAGCAGTGGGGATGTCGTCATCCGTCATCATTTGTTCGGCTTGGAGATTAAACCCTTAAAGTCAACGGCGGCTAATCCAGGCTCCAAACCCACGTTGTGGATGAATGTTCAGAGCTGAGCCGGTCAAACATCTCTGTAAAGAAGCCTTACCCTCCAAGCTGAGGAGAGCTGAGAGGGGCGAGAAAATAAAAACTCTCAGGCCCTCAGCGGCATGCTGGGAGAGTTAAACTCTCCAAAAACAGCCAAAGAAAAAAGCCGCCCAACATCACTGGGCCTATTTTGTTTTGGGTTTTTTTCAGTGGCATGATTTACTGTGAGAACTGGAGATGAGGAGAAAGCACATTCCTCCAGTCCAAATTCTCCCAGGGAACGGCGGCTAGCTTCTCTTTCTCGCTGGAACCATCCAGAGACCAACTGAAGGTTCCCTCCACTTCAGAAAACCCTGTTGGTCAGAGTTTTCTGAGCCAATCCCTCTGCTGCTTGCAGAAGATGTTTATCACATGTTTATTCCATTTCAGTTCACTGGAGCAACAACTGCCGTGAACGTGTCTGTGTACTTGCAGAGTAAAGCTGACTCTGGCTGATTCAGTGTCTTCAGAGAAAAGTGCTGCTGCCATTCTGGATGCTGCATCAACCAGGCTTCGCGC
Source organism: Xenentodon cancila (assembly GCA_014839995.1). Classification (NCBI taxonomy): domain Eukaryota; kingdom Metazoa; phylum Chordata; class Actinopteri; order Beloniformes; family Belonidae; genus Xenentodon; species Xenentodon cancila. Next base: position 335,747 of record CM026206.1, read on the forward strand.
TACAGAAGGTCAAAGCCCTGATAGCACCTTTTAGCTCATTTATGCTAAAGTGATGGGAAAGAAAACCTTTGAACAGAGACTTATTGAAACTTGAGGTTTTGGAGGTACTTATTGATTAATACCAAGCTGTTGGGGCTGATGCAGGGCTCACTGTCAACCAATCCAGCAGTAAACAGTCTCAGCTCTCTCTTCACCACAGCAGAGTCCACATGGCTGCAGACACTCCACCGGTCCACCGTCAAGTCCCCCCTCGTTTGGCAACTCTGATTTACTGCTCTAGAGAGAGCTGAAGATCATGGCCCAATGACACCAACAGGACCACTTCATCCATGAAAAACAGAAATGAAATCCTGACACCACCAAACTGGACCTCCTCCTCTCCTTGGCTGCACCTAGGAATTCTGTCCATAAAAGTTCTAAGGAGGATCAATGACCAAGTGGAAGCCCAACTTCCACTTAAAACAAATGCCACTTACAACGGACCAAACTCCTGCTCAATTTGTTCGGGGACTGAATGACCCAGTACTCCTATAGGAGTAACTCCTAAAAAGTATCCTGAGGGACATGGTGGAACGCCTTTGCCGAGTCAACCAAGCACATATCAAATGGTTTGTCAAACTCCTCCATTCCCTCTAGGACCCAAGTAAAGGGGAATCCTGAATCCTGGGCCAGAGCTGAGTTCAACAAGGAATTTAAACGACGGCAGGGTTCAAGCAGTGCAGGAGGTCTTTCCTGAGTTCCTCAAGGCTCTGGATGGTTTCCAGCTATCTTGGATGACACACCTTGACAAAACTGCATTATCATGAGGGGCATTTGGGTGGACTGGAGGGTATGTTCCAGTTACAGGAGATCTCACTGCTCAGCCTCCCTGCTCAGGTCTATCCAGGGTGCTGGAGAAGAAAGTCTGGTTGGAGGTCTAACTTCTTTCAGGAGGAACAATGCAGGTTCTGTCCTGGCTGTGGAGCAGCAGAAATTATCATTCTTCATTTAATAAATATATATATATATATATATATATATATATATATATAGTTTTCCTTTCTTATGTTGTCTCTTATTATTCTCTGCAAGTTGTACATTCTGTAGTCAGTACTTCTCTACTCTGGTTTCTCACTTGCATACCGGTGGTAACCTGTTTGGAGGATGTTGTCACAGAAGTCATCATAAATCTGCTGCAGTTGCTGGAGATAAGCAGTTAGGAGGGAACTAGTCTGGGAGGGATGGAACAATTCCCTGTTTGTGTACAAGGACGTACAAGTGTATAAGAACTGTATGTAAGAAAATCAGGGTGGACTCACTCTGCTGACTGTTCAACTGTGTGGTTCCACAACAATATTTATTATTTATTATTATTTATTTAAACAGCAGATTAATCAGGTTTGTAAAACTGCGTTTTTCCACCTCTGTAATATCTCAAAGATCAGGAGCATCCTCTCCCAGAGTGATGCTGGAAAACTAATTCATGCGTTCGTATCTTCTAGACTAGATTACTGTAACGTGTTGTTGGCTGGATGTCCAAGTAATTCTCTGAACAGCCTCCAGCTGATCCAAAATGCAGCAGCGTGAGTGCTGACAGGAATCAACAAGAGAGACCACGTCTCTCCAGTTTTAGCTTCCCTCCATTGGCTCCCTGTAAAATTTAGAATCCAATTCAAAATTTTATTACTTGTGTATAAAGTCCTAAATATATATCCCAACTCCTGGTTTTCTCCAAGACCTGATGGTTCCTCATGTTCCTAATAGAGTTCTCCGTTCTCAGAGTGCAGGTTTACTCGTAGTTCCTAGAAGATCCAGATGTAGATCTGGAGGACGGGTCTTCTGCTATCAGGAACCATCACTCTGGAACCAACTTCCAGTTTGGGTGAAGGAGGCTGACACCACCTCCACCTTTACAACCAAACTTCAACGTTTGTGTTCAGTAAAACATGTAGTTGGTGTAAACTTTAGTGTGTCAGGACCAGTAGTCACAGCTGCAGCTGCAGGACCAGACTGGAGCAGCTGGTCTTCAACACAGCTTCATCTGGATCTGCTGCTGTAGACCTGCTGCAGGGGGACACCAACATGATCCACTGATCTGCAGTCCCACCTCTGACCACCTCAGTGTCTGCTGTCTACACCTGTTTAGATAGTGGTCTCTGTAGTCCACCAACTAACCAGGTACCAGTCTGATGGACAGAAAACTCTCAGTTCTCCAGGTAACAGATAATTATACTGATGGATCTGGTCTTTGGTACCTTTGACGGTGTGTCTGTGTCTCTTCTCTCTACTTCCTGTTCTACCTGCTGGTCTTCAGCAGGAGGGTCCCCCCCTTATGATCCAGGTCCTGGTCCAGGTTTCTTCCCCCTTATGATCCAGGTCCTGGTCCAGGTTTCTTCCCCCTTATGATCCAGGTCCTGGTCCAGGTTTCTTCCCTCTTATGATCCAGGTCCTGGTCCAGGTTTCTTCCCCCTCATCATCCAGGTCCTGGTCCAGGTTTCTCCCCCCTCATGATCCAGGTCCTGGTCCAGGTTTCTTCCCTCTTAAAGGTTTTTACCTGCCGTTGTTTATGTAATAATTGATCGGGTCATGTTCTGGTCTCTGGAGAGATCCTGGAGACGTCTATTATACTAGACGCTATATAAATAAAATTGAATTGAACTGAATTAATATCCCGGCCTGGATCCTGGACTACTTTGCTGGCCAGATGCAGCATGTTAGAGTTGACGGCTGTGTCTCTGAGGTAATGAGAAGGAATGCAGAGAACCCCAGGGAACTGTGGTTCTCTGGGGTTCTCTGTGGAACTCTGGTTTTCCTGTCACCTCCAGATGTTCTCTGTTGACTCCTCCATCTCTGGTATAGTAATGAGGAGTTCAGAGGACTGATAGTGAACTTCGTCCAAGGGTTTAACAGCTACCTGTAAGACCAAGAAGGGTGTGGTGAACTACAGGAGGAGCAGGATACCAGGATCATTTTTGTGAAGTGAATGGGTATGACTGCAAAGAAGATGGGCATACAGCCACATTTCCACTGGAAGGTATTATACTTTTGAAAAAGAGGACAAATAAACTGTGTTTTGATGTCTCTGCTGTTTGCGGTGAGAGGAAGTTCAGTAGTCGGGTCTTTTCTGCAGATTTGTTCATATTTGTCCTTATAACTGACAGCATGTGTTTCATACCTTTGTTTAGTTCCTCCGTTTTTTACTTTCCTCCGTGCAAACATTTCTGCAGTCCTGCAGGCGCTGCCACTTCAAACTAACGTGATGAAGTGCGGACAGTTCCTCGGATTCCAGTAAAGAGAAGACGTCCAGCTGTCTTTGTGAACGGAGCCATTAGAAGACACTGATCTCTTGTAATTTCAGCGTTTTGATGTTTAGTTTGGCTTCAGTTGGAGCTGAAACATTCCCGGCCCTGAACTCGGTGTCGGTCGCCACCTCGTCTCTGATACACTCGGCGTGGACCCGAGCCCACAGCTCTCTGACGTGACTGGACAAATTAATGTTCCTCTGGCAAATGTATTCAAACTGCCGGCGAGGACGTTGAGCTGGATTAGCAGCGACGGCTTTGACTGTCAGTGATGCTAACCACTCCTGAAAAGGTGACAGCACATTTGGCTGCTTTTTTCTGGGGCAGGGAGGGAAAATAAAGCACCTACAAGTCTGACTGTGGGGCATTTTGATCTTTAATTCATACGGGATGTGGAAAGTGTGTTTGGTCTTCACTTTCTGACGAGGGGAACATGCTGCAGAGATCTTCTCACCTTCAACCCTCCATGCTTTGAAGCTTTCGTCTTTCGTCAGCGCCAGAATTCTCACTCACAAACCGTCCTTTCATAAAAACCCTCCTGATGCATGCATATGGCGAGCGTTTGAGGAGACTCCTGGATGCGTTTTGTGCCGACGTCTGACAGGACCTGAAGCAAAGCCAGGGCAGATATGAAAACAGGCGCTGTCTGTCAGAACCAGGAAGTAATCAGCCTCCACGTCCACTCAGAGGCCCAGCTGAAAACCATTAACCCACAGCGACGTGCTGCTTCTTCTGATCCCCTCAAAAACATAATAATAGCAATAATACTTAGGAGAATTACTTTGATGGTTGGAGAGGATCTCCATCGTCGACTGTGGAAACCGCAGCTCGGTTGTACTGTAGCAGGAATATTTTTGGAAAATTGGGGAGCGTTTACGTCCCAGCAGTAAATCCTCCTCTTTAATCCTGGATGAAGAATATTACAGATGAAAGTGCGTCAGGAATCGTACAACTGCGTCCGCGACTTTCTGAGTTTGACATGTTTCTTGTTGAAAACAATTCACCCAGTTTTCATCACAAATCAAAGCAAACGTAAACCAAAATAAAAATGTCCTGGAAGGTAAATGAAGCAAGTGAAGCGCAATTGTTCAACAACATCCAGCTTCACACAGACACAAGTGTAAAAGTGATCCAATCTATTAACAAGCAATATTACGTAGTAAATAGTAAAAAAGTAAGTAAAAAAAAAGTAAAAACACATGTTCAGAGGAGCAGGTATTTACAGCAGATACAACAAATGAACACGAGATCTCCTGTAAAAGAAAGCAAAAATAAGTGTGGAAGAATTAGAGACGTCTGGAGGCACAAACCCAAACCAACACTGCCGTTCACCCTCCAGGTCTGCTCCAGGCCCAGGAAGAACATCTCATCACCACGCACCAGATCACACAACTTTCGGCTTCACTTGAATCCTACACACTGGAGGTTTAAAGCCTCTTTCACACCTACGAGGTTTAGTCCACTTCAGATTAACTCCAGTTTGTTACCCGTTTGGTTCACTTTGTTTCCAGTGGTTTTAAAACATAAGTGGGGACCATATCGGGTCATAGTGTGACCCTCAAAAAGAGATTTCATTGAAATGTGGAACTGAGCCAAGACCATCTGAAGAAAAGTGGACAGGTCACCCACCAGTTTTTGAGGAGCAGGTTTAAGGGTAGCTTCAAGTACGCCGCTTTGAAGTTCTGAGAGGTAAAGAAAGAACCAACAGAGCTTGATCACTTTTCTTTTAAGGTTCTGGATAGGTCTGGAAGGTTTAGGGTTGGGTCTGGGGGGGGTTCTGGGTTGGTCTGGAAAGTTCTGGGTTAGTTTGGAAGGTTCTGGATTGTTCTGGAAGGTTTAGGGTTGGGTCTGGGGGGGGGGTTCTGGGTTGGTCTGGAAAGTTCTGGGTTAGTTTGGAAGGTTCTGGATTGTTCTGGAAGGTTTAGGGTTGGGTCTGGGGGGGGGTTCTGGGTTGGTCTGGAAAGTTCTGGGTTAGTTTGGAAGGTTCTGGATTGTTCTGGAAGGTTTAGGGTTGGGTCTGGGGGGGGTTCTGGGTTGGTCTGGAAAGTTCTGGGTTAGTTTGGAAGGTTCTGGATTGTTCTGGAAGGTTCAGCTTCATCTCATGTGACATGATGGGTATTGGTTGTGCTGATCTGTGCAGTTTCAGGTTTTAAGCTTTAATCCTGTTTCAGAGAAGAAGATGCATGTGTTTGTTGTCTGGTACTGTCCATCTGGGTTAAACATCCACACCAACCATCAGCCAGCCACGGTGGTCTGCTTGTAAAATTAACAACCCAACCAACTGTATTCTCATTAAAATATGATTGATAATGTTCTGTCAGGTTTTCATAAACAGCTCAGGAGTCAGAAGCCGCCAATCAAAAGACCACGCCCCTATCCATAATCTGTACCTATTTACTCCTGTTCAGGTCACGGGGATCTGCAGGAGTCTATCCCAGCTGTCATCAGGTGAAAGTCAGGAGTTCACCTAAACACGTCTCCAGTCCACTGCAGGACCTGCTGGAGCTAAACAACCACACAAACACACTCTCACACACTCATGCGGGTAATTGAGCATCACCAGGGAACCTGGCGCTCGCTGGGAGTCAAACCAGGAACCTTCCAGCTGTGAGGCAGTGGACCACCAAACCACCGTGATGCCCAGGTGGATGTGAAATCTAACTATGGAGACCAAAAAAGTTTTTTCTTTCAGACTGAATATGTTTATTTGTCCTGTAGACTTGGAGTTAAATCATCCACATAGAGGTTTTGGAGCCAGACCCTAGTGGTCAGTGGAGGAACTGCAGATGTTTCTACCTCCTAAATGGGATCTACGCAGACGTTCTCACGTTGGAGCCATTTTGCAGCCCACTTCTGCCTTGGATGGAGCCCGGATTTCAATCCTGGCCAGGGTTCTTTGTCAGACTTTGTCGCTAGTCGTCTTTGCTCTTTAATGTTATTTTTAATATCATTTTAATCCTGCTGCCAAGTTTGTTTGTTTTACATCTATTACTTTGTTGGTGTTGTTTTTGGACACCTGCCTGAACAGTTCTTCTTCCTGCCTAATGAGTCTCAGACACACATTTCTTGCCATGTTGACAAATCAAAGCTAAAAGCCAGAACAACTAGTGACTCCAGTGTCTTCAGGATGACACCTAACTGTATCGTAAGTAGCAAATGACGTGAATGAAGCCACAGAGTGAAAACAGATAAAATAATCAGTTTCTGCATCACATGTGCCAGTTCTACTTCATGGCGATCATCCAGACGGGCATGATGACCTCTGGGAAGCCTTCCTGCCTCTCCACAGCCAGGATCTCCAGGCCAGCCTTGGCGATGATGGAACTCATGATGTCCAGGTGACGGCTGATGCTGCTGTCGATGGGGTCCAGCTTGCAGCCTTGCCGCGCCATGTTGTCTTTCATTATGATGACACCGTTGGGACGCAGACTCTTCTTACAGCGAAACAGGAAGTTCATCAGGTCCTTGTCTGTTAGGTGGCCTGAGAAGAAAACACAGAAAAACATCTGGTCACATGTGAAGACATTAGTCCCAGAAGCTGTCTTTGTTTCTAGGAGCAAATCATAGCATAGAAACTTCCCTGGTGAAGGTCACCAGTGATCTCCTCCAAAGGTGGACTCGTATTCAGTTCAGTTCAGTTCAGTTCAGTTCAGTTCAGTTCAGTTCAGTTCAGTTCAGTTCAGTTCAGTTCAGTTCAGTTCAGTTCAAATGAATTTATCTATTACATACATCTATTACAATACAAGCAGACTCTAATTGGTAAAGTCTTCACTACTGAGAGCTGCAGGGATGCACGGCTCAACAGAGTTGTGGCTCTTTGTCAGCCTGGCTACAGTGCTGAACAGAAAACCTGGGTTATTTTTATTATCCTCTATTAACACTGAATAATAGGCTGTTCTAGCTTTGCAAAATGCTTTTTTATACACTATTAGACTATCTTTCCATGCATAATAAATATCTACAGACCTACTAGAGTCCATTTTACGCACTTTCTGTTTTAACATACGAATATGTGAGTTAAACCAGGGAGTTAAGCTCCTATGGTTAGAGACCCTCTTTCTCAAAGGAGCAACTACATCTAAAGCTGAGTGCAACACATCTGCAGTGCTACCGAAATCAACGTCTGCAGAGGTAGAACCGAGGTCACAGCCCTCAACTGCTTCATTATGTTCCACGGGCTATTTGACGGATTATTTTTTCTTTATATTTATTTCCATTGGGTATATTGTTATTTTTAGATGGCATGTCAATAATGTCCATTACTATGCTGACGATACTCAACTATACCTGTCCATGAAACCTGGGGACACTAACCTGTTGGAGAGACTAAAAACCTCTTTCACCTGGTAATATTGTTAAAATTAGGACCATCCTGTCTCAGACTGACAGAAAAACTGATCCATGTATTTGCTCCTTTTCAGACTATTATAATAATTGATTATTAAAAACTCTCTAAAAAACCTCCAGCTCATCCGAAATGCTGCACCCAGGGTTGTGGGGAGAACCATCAGGGGAAATCATACTTCTTCTCTTTTACCTTCTCTTTATCAGCAACCTATAAAATCCAGAATAGAATTTAAACTCATTCTCGTCACATATAAAGCTCTTAATGACCAACTTCCATCACATCTTAAAGAGCTCATAGTTACAGGTTTTCCAAGCAAAACCCGGGTCTCTTAGACAGCAGGTTTACTTGTGGTTCCTAGAGTTACTAATGGTAGAATGGGAGGTAGAACATTTAGGTATCAAGTTCCTCTCCTCTGGAATCAGAGGCCTGCTCGGATACCTCCCATTATGCACCTCTACTCCCTCTGTTCTCTTCTCTTCCAACTCCACGAATGACACTATAGTTGTTGTTCTGAACCTGTGTTCCTTCTTCCCAGCAGGTGTACCTGATCTGTTGTTCTTGTTCTCTCCTCTTTCCTGTCCTCTCAACCTCCTACCGGTCCAGGTCCATTATATTTATTTTATTTATTTTAATTTGTAATAATTGGACAACTTACTGTGCTGTTAAAGAGCCCTAAACTGAGGTTTGTTATGATTTGGGGTATTATAAATAAATGTGAATTGAACTAAATTGAAAATGCTGATACTACATAACATGAATGCTTCTCCATCTGTTGACTCAAACAGGAAGTTTCAAGGCAGTAGAGAAACAAAGAAAAACTGGGATTTCGTTATTTTTAAACATGACACAGATGTAAATATTCAAAGATCTTAATATCCTTATTTGTAATAGAAATGGTGAGTATTTCTGCTGCTGGTACCAGAATCCGGATAATTCTGGGAGAACTTTATGAAAATACTGTTGTGTTCTCCATCTATCTATCTATCTATCTATCTATCTATCTATCTATCTATCTATCTATCTATCTATCTATCTATCTATCTATCTATCTATCTATCTATCTATCTATCTATCTATCTATCTATCTATCTATCTATCTATCTATCTATCTATCTATCTATTCATCCATCCATCCATCCACCCACCTATCTATCTATCCATCCATCCACCCACCTATTCATCCATCCACCTACCTATCTATCTATCTATCTATCTATCTATCTATCTATCTATCTATCTATCTATCTATCTATCTATCTATCTATCTATCTATCTATCTATCTATCTATCTATCTATCTATCTATCCATCCACCTATTCATCCATCCATCCATCCATCTATCCATCTATCCATCCATCCATCCATCCATCCATCCACCCACCTATTCATCCATCCATCCACCCATCCACCCATCCATCCATCCATCCATGCATCTATCCATGCATCTATCCATCTATCCATCTATCCATCCATCCATCCATCCATCCATCTTCCTGGTCTCCAGGTTAAGAATGTGGGACAGCAGTCTAACTCGAGAGGTCCAGACCTCTCCCTCCCCATCCACCTCCTCCAGATCCTCCAAAGAGAGGATGCCAATCCAGCCTACAGATGTAATTTCTCCATCATGTCCTTTGGTCTGCCTTGGGATCTCCTCCTGGTTGGACATGCCTGAAACAGGGAGGCCTCCAGCAGAGGATCCACCAGTAAAAGCTCTCAGCTCTCGCTTCACCACAACAGACCAGTACAAAGTCCACATGACTGCAGACGCTGCACATACCCACCTGCTGACATTTATATGGACAAGGAGATATTTATCTCCAAAGATGTTTCAGACTTTCCTGCATCCAACATGTTTCAAGTTTCTACAGTAGCCCAAACAGGACAAACTAGCTCTGACCCTCTGTGGTCAGATGCCCCACCCCCCGTACTTACATGCCACCCACTGCATCCAGATGACGTCATATTTGTTTTTGGGGGGTGTGAAGTCCTGCAGGTTGTAGCAGTAGTAGGTCTCAATGCGGTCGGCGCCGTCACCAAGGTACTCCTCGTGTGCATGGAGCAGGAAGTGCTCCATCATGTCCACCAACTCCATTTTTTCAAAGATGGGGAGAAGGACACCTTTGGTCACACGTCCGATTCCAGAACCACAATCCAATGCACAATGTGTGCCGGCCTTTCCAGGACCCTACAGATAAGAAAAATTAGATAACAAAGTCAAAATTCAACGCTCAGGTGTTTGGAGACAGTTTGGTAAAGACAAGTATGCCAAAAGTGAAGACAACAGCCCCCACAATGACAGTTAGATGCCATTCCCCTGCAGTGTGCTGTTTCCTCGTGTAGAAGTCTGAGGCACGTCCATATTTCTGCTCTGCCCACTCCACCTACTGCACAGACTGAGGTCCATTGGAGTGCAGGAAAGCCTCCTGAGGACTTTTATGACTCCATCATGGTCACAGCCATATTTCATTGTGGGGCCTACCGGAGCAGCGGCGTCACAGCAGCAGAGAGGAAGAAACTCAAGAAACTGGTGAAGAAGGCCGGTTTTTTCACAGGCTGCAGTCTGGAGCCTGTGGAATGGCGACAGCAGGATGATGGCAAAGCTGTCATCAATCATGAACAATGCTTCCCACCGCCTTCATGAGACTGTTACGGCCCTGGAAAGCACCATCAGCAGCAGACGCCTCCACCCACACTGCAAGACGGACAGATACTGAAGGTCCTTCCTCTTCCTCCTCTTATCCGGCCTACTGGTACCCTGCTCCAGCTCATCGTGTACTGTTGTTTGGTCCACAATACGGGTTTCAGCCTACACCAACTTACCTGTGTCTCTGCGTGCATCTTTACGCACAGTGTTTTGTTGGCTGCTGCTTTAAAAGCTGACATTTTTCAGTTAGTATGTGCATATGTAAATAGGGATGGGTGGGTGTGTTTTTATCTTGGGTTAGGGGTGGACTGTGTCAACCTTAAACAGCTGTCAGCAACACTGTGAATAAAGGTCCGTCTAATCTACGCAGTCCAAGTCCACTACTCCTTCTTTCACCTCTGCCAGCGCTCGTTTCAAACATGGTTTCAGAAAAGAGGACATTTGGACAGATGTGACCTGATCGGTTCACCTGAGCCAAGCTAAAGGGGCTCACTTATCGTAACTGAGCTAAGGTGGGTGTGTCCCAGCCAGCTGACACGCCAACCTGCTCCGCCTATTTGCTTGGATTGACCAGGGGTTGGGCAGAGTCACGGCTACATGACCTACATGAAAGACAACTTCCATCTTCAAAGACTCTTTGGAAACCTGTGGATGCCATCACAGAGGGTTTCCCAGCTCCTCGTCTACAGTGGCTGGTTTACCACATTTATTTCCTACGTTCACTAGTGTCCTAGACCGTAGCAGTAGTCACTACCTCTAAGCTGTCAAAGCTGGACTCCTCTGGTGCTGAAGTCCAGCACCAGAGGAAAAGTCACACCTCACTGTCTGCAGGTCTCCCAAAGTTAGCCGTTTATAGTAAGAGCAGCTGTAAAACCGATCCTGCACAGAACCTGGTCTCCAGGCCAAAGCCATGCCCCTGAATTAGCAACATCATCTATAAAAGTGGGGTCCAGCCTCACCATCATCTGAGGCATCAGTCACATGCACACATGTGCTCAGTGTCCACATATACTGTACAAATATGCAAAAAAGGATGTAGTGGCTTAAAATCTAAGGTTTTACCAGTACATAATCAAAATATATATGTCTCTTGAGGTTGTAAAATGAGGTTATCACAACTTCAGACCAACAACAAGAATCTACTGTACTATCTACTAACTCCCATCTGATGGCATCTGTGAGATGAAGCTCAACCCGCAGAGAGCTCCCGCCAAATATGAAGCCGTAACGAAAAAAAAGAGAGCGAAATAAAATGTGGGCAATCCCAAGATGGATCATCAGCTGGTTTAGGTCACCAAGAGGATCCTTCTAGATCGCCATGGCGACCGGATGGGACGACTAACCGGGATGAAACCCAGATCCTTCAAACATCCCACAACTGTCTAAACGGACATTAAAATACAATTTGAAGAACCGTTTCCTTATTTGTCTTTTTAAAATAAAACTAACATGTCACTAAAAGTGTGGTTGCTACGAATTGATGTGACTTAACGATCTATGATTACTTTTTTTTTATTGACGGCCGCGGCCGCTGCAGGACCCGGGGGTTTCTCCAACGTGTCTGTTTCTGCAGCACAGACATGTCTGATTGTGTCACTTCAAGGTTAAAATATAAGCGCTGTCTGATGGACCTGAAGGCGGTGACTGCGGAAACGACTCCGGCCCGTCGAGAGGCGCAGGACACGTCATCTGTAGAGTTTTATTTGATCCATAAAGAAACTGGGACGAGGGGAGTCGTCGTTTGTCCACATTCAGTTACGCTTGATGTTTTGTTAGAAACTTGCTTTTGAAAATTCCTTGTTTGGATCAGCGGGTTTTCATGAATATTTATCCTCATTATCATATTCAAATTGAAATTTTTTGCCACCGGGTCTGGGGCCCCCGGGTCTGAGCCCCCGGGTCTGGGGCCCCCGGGTCTGTGCCCCCGGGTCCGAGCCCCCGGGTCTGAGCCCCCGGGTCTGGGGCCCCCGGGTCTGGGGCCCCCGGGTCCGGGCCCCCGGGTCTGGGGCCCCCGGGTCTGGCCCCCGGGTCTAGGACCCTGGGTCTGGGGCCCCCGGGTACTGGCCCCCAAGTCTGGGACACGGGTACATCTCACTCACAAAAAGAAACAAAAGTGCTTTAGTGCATTAACATGAAAAAGATGCAGGCAGACACATACACACGAAGGGAGCTCAAATGATTCAGTTCCTCCAGTTTTGACTGGAACTGGGGTCTAGATTCAGACCCGACCAACCTGCCAGACTGGGACAGGTCAGCGAGGTCTCCAGCACAACCAGAAGACTGAACCAGGTCGTTCTTCAAAAAGAAGGTCCCGGTGAACATCCCGGTGGACATGTGGAACCATGTGCTGCGTAGCTGTGTAGACATGAACCTGCTGGTAAAAGAACTGGTAGGAACCCCATGTAAACTGCAGGTTAAACAAGGCAGCTTTTTGGATGGTTCCTCAACCAAAATAGAGCACAGAGAAGTCCAAGTGAGTGTAAGCTGATACAGAGGAGCAGCAGAACTTCACGGATGTGAGATCAGTTTCCCAGATCTGATTTACACTTGATCTGCTGAACAGCTGAGTAACTCACCACAAACCTCCTCAGAAACTGACGAGACCCTTCCAGATCAACGTTGGATATCTCGACAAAATCTCCCATCATGCCCTCCTCTGAGGCAGGGACGTCCTCGTAGAACTTCTGAGCTCTGTAGTAGAACTGTTTCTCTCCTTTGATGTACTCGCAGGTGACCGGAAACAGCTTCACTGTCACGACACAAAGACAGAAAGAAGGCGGGTTTGAGGATGGCTTCAGTCTGATCACATGACTCACCATGACCCACACCTGAAGGTTCAGGACCGGTGGAGATGTGATAGAGCTCCGCCGGGACGCCGATGCTCGGCTCACCGACCGAGCCCTGGCTCTGGCTCAGCTGTGATATGGACCAGTGGTAGTCCCTCCTGTCGTGAAGACATTATGGTTTCTTGTGCTGCTCAGTGTTTCAGAAACAGCATCTAAGATGAGGATGTTTGGACAGATTTGATCAGAGCGAGTGGACTTTCTGTCCAGTTTTGGACCAACTTGGATTTCAGGAACCTGTGGGCCACATCACGTACAGTCCACGGGCCCATCTGGGGGAGTTCACGAGCTGCATGTTGGCTCACATCAATGGTCCACTGATCCCAGGTACCTGAGCGTACCTGTGATCACAGGGAGAGAACATGGACCCAGCAGACAGATGGACCCACATCCAGATGTGGGCTGGGAAGGAGCAGCACGGTCAAACACAACCGGCCCGAATGTACCGGTGGTCAGTGTCTGACGTGTGAGTGGCAGTTTTAAGCCACTAATGAGTAATTAAAAGCACCGGTTTGGTCTGTGTGGGAAGATCATAATCTCAGAGGACACATGGCATTATAATTAGATTGTGGAGGACTATAAATAGTACATGTTTTACTAGTGTTACACTCGGCTGGACTCAACCAACTCAACTCAATCAACGCCTGCTTACATGACACAGTAATGCTTCAAATCCAGCACAGCTGTGCATGTGTTCAAGTCCAAAAACACTCGGATGTAGGAGAGCGGTGATGTAAGGAGGGTGATGAACAACTGGCTTCAGAGACAAACCCAACCTGTCACTGCCTCTGCTGAGCTGAGATAAACCCTGCAGACTCAACGCTGCATGTCTGAGGGCTGACAGGACGCGTTCCTGCGCTGGCGGGGCTGGACGGGAGGCAGGAATGTGTGTCCTCTTGTCAAAGACCTCCAGTGGCAGAATTACTGACACCAAACTGAAACACAAGTACGGAGGATGTATTTCCTGCTGGAGCCCCTCCTCCATGTGGGAAACATCAAGATGACCCAAGCAGCCAGGAGGAGGACGGCAGCACAACAAAAAAACAGAAACAAACGGACAAATCCTGCTGTCTCCTTCAGCCAAGCGACTGGTCATAAGAATCCTCACGGAGGTGGTCTGAGGAACTAAAGACCAGCGGAGCAAGACAAAGACAGAGGGACATTGTAGATTTACTGCAAAGAGCATTCCTGTCACATGACTGCATTTCAGTAATGTTTGTCTGCCAGTCAGGTGTCCTCACATTTGTTTCTAAAAGACTCTGGTCTATAGAGGAGTTTGCGGTCCACGGACTGACTGACAGGTGTCCAGACCACCATCCCTCCACCACTGTACTTGACAGTGGCTCTGCTGGTTTTCTCCAACGGTTCTGGACATGAAGAGCAAACATCTCCAGTTTGGTCTCATCTGCCCACAGGACATGAAGTCTGTATGAGTTCTGTAGGCTCTGAGACTTACCCTCTTAAATCATCTAGACCAATGTTCTTCGACCTGGTCTTCAGGACTCACTGTCCTGCACGTTTTACATTTTCATATGCTCATAAACACCTTATTGGATCAGTATCAACTGGCCGTCCGGGTCTACACAAGTCTGTCAAAGGTCCACTAATGAAGCCAGGTACGCTGGAGCAAAGCAACATCTAAGACGTGGAGGACAGCAGGTCCTGAGGACCACAGTTATAGAACACTGCTACAGATCCATTGAGGGGGTAGTTAGTATTTTCAAACATTTTCAACTTTTGCATTTCGTTTAGCTTTTGTTGCACATGTGATGACATGGTGTGAAGTGTCATCCATTGTGGTTCATCTGAGATGGTATTTACTTTATTTTATGATCTGATAAAGGGCAACAGATTTGTTTTTGATGTCCCGATATTCAAAACCTTTAAATCAGAGGGACGCCTGCTTTCTTTTTCACATGACTGTAACAGGAGTATTTGACTAATGATATGGAGTATCTGAGCGTCAAATTTTGCTTTTCAATGTCAAACTTCTCAATTAAAAGCCAGTTACATCTGTTTCCAGCATGTGTGGAGTGTGTTTAACGTGTGTGTCATTTAATCAGCCAAGACCTGAACAAGCAGAAATGTTTGATCCAGTCCAAGGTTGGAGATAATCCGACACTTGTGTTCACTACTGACAGGAGTTAATGCTTCACATGCCACGCCATTAATGGGCCTCGTATCAGGTTCATGGTAAGAAAGTAAGATGTCTTTGAGCCAGGAGGGCCAGCAGGATCTCCTGTTTCTGCAGCGTGTGGTCTAATGATCAACAAGAGAAAACTCCTGAGACATTTAAATGTCAGTCAAACCATCATGATGAGGGTTGTAGGCTTCATTCGTCATCACTTATCCAGAATTTACCTTCAAAAATGGGCATTTCAAGGACCGTAGAAATTCTGAAGAAGGTGGACAGCTGAATGTGGGTATCTGGAATGGTCTTGTTCTACAGTTAGTACCCATCATCCATCTGGATCCAGGCCTGCGGTGCGGTCCTGCAGTCCCTCTACCGGCCGCCAGGGTCTTGACATGCGGTCCCTCTATCGAACTGAAGGTTTCTGGACCAGAGGATCCAGCTGCTGCCTGAGGTAGAAGTCGTGACGTTGAGACAGTCCAACTGATGTCGTCTGGTTAGTCCTGACTAGAAGCTTCAGTGGCTCCTCTGCCGGGACCCAGCTTGACTGGCCCATGAGGTGGTCTGGGGAAAGACCTCCGAAAGGGTGTAGGTAATCCGGTGGAGTCGGTCGGCACAAGGAGCTGACGGTTCCTGCTGCGACGGCAACCAGCTAACTAACTAGAGGCTAACATCCTTCTGTTGACAAAGATACCTGATAACAAGTTCATCCTCAGAACCTACCAGACCAACCCAGAACTTTCCAGACCAACCAGGGAACCTTCCAGACCAACCCAGAACCTTCCAGACCAACCTGGGAATCTTCCAGACCAACCAGGGAATCTTCCAGACCAACCAGGGAATCTTCCAGACCAACCAGGGAACTTTCCAGACCAACTAGGGAACTTTCCAGACCAATCAGGGAATCTTCCAGACCAACTAGGGGACTTTCTGGACCAACCAGGGAATCTTCCAGACCAACTAGGGAATTTTCTGGACCAACCAGGGAATCTTCCACACCAACCACGGAACTTTCCAGACCAACCAGGGAACTTTCTGGACCAACCAGGGAACCTTCCAGACCAACTTAGAACCTTTCCACACCAACCCAGAACCTTCCGGACCAACCAGGGAATCTTCCACACCAACCACGGAACTTTCCAGACCAACTAGCGAACCTTCCAGACCAACCAGGGAACTTTCTGGACCAACCAGGGAACCTTCCAGACCAACCTAGAACCTTTCCACACCAACCCAGAACCTTCCGGACCAACCAGGGAATCTTCCACACCAACCACGGAACTTTCCAGACCAACTAGTGAACCTTCCAGACCAACCAGGGAACTTTCTGGACCAACCAGGGAACCTTCCAGACCAACCAGGGAACTTTCTGGACCAACCAGGGAACCTTCCAGACCAACCTAGAACCTTTCCAGACCAACCCAGAACCTTCCGGACCAACCAGGGAATCTTCCAGACCAACCACGGAACTTTCCAGACCAACCAGGGAACCTTCCAGACCAACCCAGAGCTTTCCAGACCAACCCAGAACCTTCCACACCAACCCAGAACTGGTCTCAGTTGTCTGTCATTGCATCACCTTTAACAGAAGAATGATGATAATGTCTTTGGAGTTTTTTCATACTATACTGATTAATTACAGTGATCACTGCTGGCCTGTTATTATAACCAGCTGTCAATCAAAAGGCCACACCCCTAATAATGATACATTTGTGGCTTCATTTAAATTTGACTGACAAGGAACATGAAAATTAAACCCTGTGCAGTCATTATTTTGAAGATGAATTGACTGAATTAATCAAATAAAACAATCTGTAGAGTTTTAATTTGTCTGCATGTATAACATGTTTTGTAGATTTGAAAAACAAAATTAAAGGACTATTAAAGGCAAATTTGGATTGACTGCAGAAACAATTGATTGCAAACAAATTATTCCCATGTGTACAAACATAAGACTCTTATTTCATAAAGAAGCATTACTTGTATTTTTCAGGTCTTGTTGTTTAATCTAATGTCATTTTTAACATTATAAAGGAGCATTTTGTGGTTATAGGAGTGAGTTAAAGTCCCCTCCAGATGGACGTTTGCCACTTTGTTGGAATCAGCTTTGACGTTAGTGAAGCAGTTCAGACCTCTCAGGTACCAACCTTCACAGCACAGCAACGTCATCATTAATGTCTCTGTAGAGAGCTGAGATTTGCTGCGATGCTGGTTTGAAAGTTTATTTTCATAATATCTGAGAAGAACATGAAAGAAAATATTTTTTGCTGCACATGTCATGTCTCCTAAGTGTTGCCAGATGGTGCGGGTTCATAAGTAATCGCAGTGATGGGGGTTTCTTACCCACAGGTGTTTTCTCTAGCAGGTACAGGTAGCTGGCGAAGAACTGGCTCCTGAGTGTGTGGTGCAGGTGGAAGGACATGCTGTGGCGACACATGGTGTCATCGGTCTGCTTCCAGCGGTCCCTGAAGGCCAGGTGGGCGCCTTTGTACTCCAGGTTTGCTGAGGAGTTGCTGCTTTCATCTTCGAGTGTAATCTCCATTTTTGAGGTGTCTTTCTTCTGTTTTCCAGGAGCCACTAGACCGTGAAGGAGACTGTGAGCGTGGACGCCGCAGCTGCTGCTAAATCTGTCTGGCTGGTGTTCAACACGTCTCAGGCAGCGTCCAGGGATCAGCGCAGATCTCTTTCACAGGGCGGCGCTCACAACGCCCACCAGACTTCCGCATAACCCTGCTGGGTGACCGACTCTGAACCAACATGGATGAAGGAGGCGACTGCACAGGCTTCAAGTTACAACACAGCACATGACTCTTCATGTGTGACCTTTAACACTCGCTGTTGTAACATGACTGGAGACCAGAGGTCCAGTCAGACCTGAACACATGTCTGTGATCCCGAAAAGCTAATGGGAACATCCACACTGGTCTCTCCTTCCTCAGTACATTCAAACTCTTTAGCTTTGTTGTATATTTCACTAAATGAATTTGCTAAGAACCTAAAAAACAGGCACAAATACCTGCAACCAGGACCTGCCAGTCTAATTGCTGGATTTAAAACAGCGTTACCTGGCTCTAATCGCTAGTTTTAGAACCGCATTATCTGGCTCTACTAGCTGGATTTAGAACCGCGTTTCCTGGCTCTAATAGCTGAATTTAGAACCACATTATCCGGCTCTAATCGCTAGATTGGAAAACCGCATTACGTGGCTTTGAAAGCTAGTTTTAAAACATTGTCTAAAACATTGTAAAGCATTGTCTAGCTCTAATAACTGGATTTGGAACCGCTTTATCTGGCAAAATAGCTGGATTTAGAACCGCATTATCTGGCTCTAAATACTGGATTTAGAACTGCATTTTAGGCTCTAATAGCTGGATTTAAAACCGCATTATCTGGCTCTAATGCCTGAATGTAGAACCGCATTTTCTGGCTCTAATGGCTGGATTTAGAACCGTGTTTCTTGGCTCTAATAGCTGGATTTAGAACCGTGTTTCTTGGCTCTAATTACTAGATTTAGAACCGTGTTACCTGGCTCTAATAGCTGGATTTAGAACCGCGTTACCTGGCTCTAATAGCTGTATTTATAACCGCATTATCTAGCTCTAATGGCTGGATTTAGAACCGCATTATCTGGTTCTAATAGGTGGATTTAGAACCACATTATCTGGCTCTAATCGCTGGATTTAGAACCGCGTTACGTGGCTCTAATAGCTGGATTTAGAACCGCATTATCTGGCTCTAATGGCTGGATTTAGAACCGCATTATCTGGCTCTAATCGCTGTATTTAGAACCGCATTATCTGGCTCTACTAGCTGGATTTAGAACCGCATTATCCGGCTCTAATCGCTAGATTGTAAACCTCATTACTTGGCATTGAAAGCTAGTTTTAAAACATTGTCTAAAACATTGTAAAGCATTGTCTAGCTCTAATAACAGGATTTGGAACCACTTTATCTGGCAAAATAGCTGGATTTAGATACACCTTATCTGGCTCTAATAGCTGGATTTAGAACTGCATAATGTGGCTTTAAAAGCTGGATTTAGAACCGCATTATCTGGCTCTAAATACTGGATTTAGAACTGCAATTAAGGTCTCTAATAGCTGGATTTAAAACCGCATTATCTGGCTCTAATGGCTGAATGTAGAACCGCATTTTCTGGCTCTAATAGCTGGATTTAGAACCGTGTTTCTTGGCTCTAATAGCTGGATTTAGAACCGTGTTTCTTGGCTCTAATCACTAGATAAGGAACCGTGTTACCTGGCTCTAATAGCTGGATTTAGAACCGCGTTACCTGGCTCTAATGGCTGTTTTAATAACCGCATTATCTAGCACTAATGGCTGGATTTAGAACCGCGTTACCTGGCTCTGATAGCTGGATTTATAACCGCATTATCTGGTTCTAATAGGTGGATTTAGATCCGCATTATCTGGCTCTAATCGCTGGATTTAGAACCGCATTATCTGGCTCTAATGGCTGTATTTAGAACCGCATTATCTAGCTCTACTAGCTGGATTTAGAACCGCATTATCTGGCTCTAATGGCTGGATTTAGAACCACATTATCTGGTTCTAATAGGTGGATTTAGAACCGCATTATCTGGCTCTAATCGCTGGATTTAGAACCGCATTATCTGGCTCTAATGGCTGGATTTAGAACCGCATTATCTGGATCTAATGGCTGGATTTAGAACCGCATTATCTGGCTCTACTAGCTGGATTTAGAACCGCATTATCTGGCTCTAATCGCTGTATTTAGAACCGCATTATCTGGCTCTAATCGCTGTATTTAGAACCGCATTATCTGGCTCGAATAGCTGGATTTAGAACCGCGTTACCTGGCTCTAATAGCTGGATTTAGAACCGTGTTTCTTGGCTCTAATCACTAGATAAGGAACCGTGTTACCTGGCTCTAATAGCTGGATTTAGAACCGCGTTACCTGGCTCTAATGGCTGTTTTAATAACCGCATTATCTAGCACTAATGGCTGGATTTAGAACCGCGTTACCTGGCTCTGATAGCTGGATTTATAACCGCATTATCTGGTTCTAATAGGTGGATTTAGATCCGCATTATCTGGCTCTAATCGCTGGATTTAGAACCGCATTATCTGGCTCTAATGGCTGTATTTAGAACCGCATTATCTAGCTCTAATAGCTGGATTTAGAACCGCATTACCTGGCTCTAATAGCTGGATTTAGAACCGCATTATCTGGCTCTAATAGCTGTATTTAGAACCGCATTATCTGGCTCTACTAGCTGGATTTAGAACCGCATTATCTGGCTCTAAAAGCTGGTTTTAGAACCGCATTATCTGGCTCTAATGGCTGAATTTAGAACTGCATTATCTGGCTCTATTAACTGGATTTAGAACCGCATTATCTGGCTCTAATCGCTGGATTTAGAACCGCATTATCTTGTTCTAATAGCTGGATTTAGAACCGCATTATCTGGCTCTAATCGCTGGATTTAGAACCGCGTTACCTGGCTCTAATAGCGGGATTTAGAATCGCATTATCTAGCTCTAATGGCTGGATTTAGAACCACATTATCTGGCTCTAATGGCTGGATTTAGAACCGCATAATCTGGCTCTAATCACTGTATTTAGAACCGCATTATCTGGCTCTACTAACTGGATTTAGAACCGCATTATCTTGTTCTAATAGCTGGATTTAGAACTGCATTATCTGGCTCTATTAACTGGATTTAGAACCGCATTATCTGGCTCTAATCGCTGGATTTAGAACCGCGTTACCTGGCTCTAATAGCGGGATTTAGAACCACATTATCTAGCTCTAATCGCTGGATTTAGAACCACATTATCTGGCTCTAATGGCTGGATTTAGAACCGCATTATCTGGCTCTAATCACTGTATTTAGAACCGCATTATCTTGTTCTAATAGCTGGAATTAGAACTGCATTATCTGGCTCTACTAGCTGGATTTAGAACCGCATTATCTTGTTCTAATAGCTGGATTTAGAACTGCATTATCTGGCTCTATTAACTGGATTTAGAACCGCATTATCTTGTTCTAATAGCTGGATTTAGAACCGCATTTTCTGGTTCTAATAGGTGGATTTAGAACCGCATTATCTGGCTCTAATCGCTGGATTTAGAACCGCGTTACCTGGCTCTAATAGCTGGATTTAAAACCGCATTATCTGGCTCTACTAGCTGGATTTAGAACTGCATTATCTGGCTCTACTAACTGGATTTAGAACCGCATTATCTTGTTCTAATAGCTGGATTTAGAACTGCATTATCTGGCTCTATTAACTGGATTTAGAACCGCATTATCTGGCTCTAATCGCTGGATTTAGAACCGCGTTACCTGGCTCTAATAGCGGGATTTAGAACCACATTATCTAGCTCTAATCGCTGGATTTAGAACCACATTATCTGGCTCTAATGGCTGGATTTAGAACCGCATTATCTGGCTCTAATCACTGTATTTAGAACCGCATTATCTGGCTCTACTAGCTGGATTTAGAACTGCATTATCTTGTTCTAATAGCTGGATTTAGAACTGCATTATCTGGCTCTATTAACTGGATTTAGAACCGCATTATCTTGTTCTAATAGCTGGATTTAGAACCGCATTTTCTGGTTCTAATAGGTGGGATTTAGAACCGCATTATCTGGCTCTAATCGCTGGATTTAGAACCGCGTTACCTGGCTCTAATAGCTGGATTTAAAACCGCATTATCTGGCTCTAATAGCTGGATTTAGAACTGCATTATCTGGCTCTATTAACTGGATTTAGAACCGCATTATCTTGTTCAAATAGCTGGATTTAGAACCGCATTATCTGGCTCTAATCGCTGGATTTAGAACCGCGTTACCTGGCTCTAATAGCGGGATTTAGAACCGCATTATCTAGCTCTAATGGCTGGATTTAGAACCACATTATCTGGCTCTAATGGCTGGATTTAGAACTGCATTATCTGGCTCTAATCACTGTATTTAGAACCGCATTATCTGGCTCTACTCACTGGATTTAGAACCGCATTATCTTGTTCTAATAGCTGGATTTAGAACTGCATTATCTGGCTCTATTAACTGGATTTAGAACCGCATTATCTGGCTCTAATCGCTGGATTTAGAACCGCGTTACCTGGCTCTAATAGCGGGATTTAGAACCGCATTATCTAGCTCTAATGGCTGGATTTAGAACCACATTATCTGGCTCTAATGGCTGGATTTAGAACTGCATTATCTGGCTCTAATCACTGTATTTAGAACCGCATTATCTGGCTCTACTCACTGGATTTAGAACCGCATTATCTTGTTCTAATAGCTGGATTTAGAACTGCATTATCTGGCTCTATTAACTGGATTTAGAACCGCATTATCTGGCTCTAATCGCTGGATTTAGAACCGCGTTACCTGGCTCTAATAGCGGGATTTAGAACCGCATTATCTAGCTCTAATCGCTGGATTTAGAACCACATTATCTGGCTCTAATGGCTGGATTTAGAACCGCATTATCTGGCTCTAATCACTGTATTTAGAACCGCATTATCTGGCTCTACTAGCTGGATTTAGAATTGCATTATCTTGTTCTAATAGCTGGATTTAGAACTGCATTATCTGGCTCTATTAACTGGATTTAGAACCACATTATCTTGTTCTAATAGCTGGATTTAGAACCGCATTTTCTGGTTCTAATAGCTGGATTTAGAACCGCATTATCTGGCTCTAATCGCTGGATTTAGAACCGCGTTACCTTGCTCTAATAGCTGGATTTAGAACCGCATTATCTTGTTCTAATAGCTGGATTTAGAACTGCATTATCTGGCTCTAATCGCTGGATTTAGAACCGCATTATCTTGTTCTAATAACTGGATTTAGAACTGCATTATCTTTTTCTAATAGCTGGATTTAGAACTGCATTATCTTGTTCTAATAGCTGGATTTAGAACTGCATTATCTGGCTCTAATCGCTGGATTTAGAATCGCGTTACCTGGCTCTAATAGCTGGATTTAGAACCGCATTATCTTGTTCTAATAGTTGGATTTAGAACCGCATTATCTTGTTCTAATAGCTGGATTTAGAACTGCATTATCTGGCTCTATTAACTGGATTTAGAACCGCATTATCTTGTTTTAATAGCTGGATTTAGAACTGCATTACTGCAACCAAATGGTCCGTAGAGGAAACTTTTTTATAGTTTCAGGTTTTATTCAGATGAGCAGGTTGGACCACATTAGCCGCAGATCTGTTTCAGATGCTCACAAACAAACGAACGCCTCAATCATTTTGTATTTTTAACTCTTCACACATTTATGTTTCTGCCGTATTTACATGAGCCAAGGGCTAAATTTAGATGAGTGACATCAGGGACATCAGGTCCAGGGAAAACCAATCAGTGCTGAGCTAATGCTCTGTGGAGTGCAGATTTACTACATTACTAGATCAGTTCCACCTGTTGGTGACACACTGGCTTTTTCACATTTACAGTTAAAGTTGCATTCATTTCCTGATTTTCACTGCTCCACGTGCCTGCTTTCATAGGAATGTTTTCTGGACTAAAGGCAGCATCTGTGAGGTCACAAATCAGACCCTAGACTCTGGTGGGTTTGCTGATTTTGCCTGGCAAAGGGGGCAGCCACGTGTCCACCTTAACCCAAACCCTGTCCCTCAGGTTTTTTCCTGTCCCACACCCAAACATCTTCTCGTTTGTTTGATATTCAGATACAATCACCTTGTTGAACTCCATGCTCTACACCGAGTAAGAATAGTCAAAAGAAAATGAAAGCCATCACCAGGTTGCATTACAAACGCCTCCCTTCAGTCATGCATGATGTTGTCTGTGGCGGAAGGATGCAGCAGCGCCTCACAGATGCTTCGTCCTCCAGGCCGCCAGGTGGCGAAAGTATTTGTTATTCAGCTGCTGTATCACTTCCCTACCAACCGGCTTTGTCATCTCCCTAGCAACCTGCAGGAAACGAGCCGAAGATACAAACATCTGCCTCGTTTGATCCTCATCAGGTGTTTTGTTGTTTTTTTGACTCAGCTAAGATGGAGAAGCTGCAGGCAGGAGAGCCGCGGTACCTGAACAGGTAACGGTGTTAGATTGGTTTTTTACTGACGTTGTAGAGTGAAAGAAAACAGGAGGATGAGGCTCAGCTCCTCTGATGTCACGTCTGTCAAATTAAATTATTGATATACAGAAAGAGGCCTAATTGAGACAAAGTTGGGTTTTTTTAAACATCGCTATGTTATTTTCTTGTTTGGCCTTCTCCGTTCTCGTTAATTTGACTTGAGGTGACGTCATCGAGATCAGCGTCCAGTTTCACATCAACAGATAAATATTCAACTCACTTTTCACTAATAGCTAATAACTGCTTTCTCTGCTGCAGATACACTCTAAAATGACTTATTTTATCGAGATACCAGGCTTGAAAGTTTATTGACATGGGAGATTTTTGAAGTTACAGTATTATATATATCAAGCGCTCAACCTACACGTAGGTAATATATTAAAACTCAACACATAGGACAAGAAAAACATGATTTAACAAACTTAAACGGAAATGAATTCATACTAAATACAAACATTTTACCCAAAGAACTCACAAATAAAAAAAAATACATTAACATAAAGATATATAAAGTAACGACCTAATAGAAAGTATATATAAAAATAACCAATGCCTAAAATGACTATTCAAATAATTGAAAGAATAAATAGATATTTGTAAGAACACATAAACAAATGAAAAAATAAAGTTTAAAAATAAATTAATAATATACTGATTAAAAGATCCATAAACAGACAGATAAATAATAATTCCAAATTCTATAAATAAAACATTATTGAATATAATAAAATGAACAAATAATAAAAAAGAACTAAATGCATACACACAAATAACAACAAAACAGTAATTAAAAAATAATAATAATAAATATACAAGATAAATAAATACATGCATTCTACATAGAGAATAAATTAATATTAGATACATTTTAAAGGATAAAAGAATGATGTAACGCAACAAGTAATGTGCTGTGAAACAGTATTTGCCCCCTTACAGATTTACCTTTTTTGTCACATTAACAAAAAACAAATTCTAATATCAGACAAAGATAACCTGAGTAAACAGAAAACACTGGACCGGTTTTTGGATCCGGTTTTTCTTATCTCAGCACCAACAACTGCAGTCAGTCGTTTGTGAAAACTGAGGATCTCTGTGGAGCAGTTTTGTTCCACTCGTCTTTCTGCAGGATTGATTCAATTCAGATACGATGGAGGGTTTTCCAGCATGACTGGCCTGGTGAAGCTCATGCAGCATCTCTGTCCGCTGTAACTCTACACTGTGACTAGACAACTCCAGAACCACCTTTTTGATTTATTTATTTACTTATTTGTTTTTTGAGTCATTCAGAGGTGGACTTGCTGGTCTTCTTCAGATCATTGTCCTGCTGCAGAACCCAGCTATGGACTGATGGCTGGACGCTCTCATCAATTACAGTGCGCCGTCCGGGTCCTGAAGCAGCAAAGCAGCTCCAGACCATCACATTACCACCACCATGTTTGACTGTCAGAATGATGCTCTTCTTC
The DNA here is from genome assembly GCA_014839995.1 of Xenentodon cancila. NCBI lineage: Eukaryota > Metazoa > Chordata > Actinopteri > Beloniformes > Belonidae > Xenentodon > Xenentodon cancila. Next base: position 361,562 of record CM026206.1, read on the forward strand.
TGATGTTCTCTGCCAAATGTGATGGGACACACCTTCCAAAAGTTCCACTTTTGTCTTTTTAGTCCACCCTTTTACAGCTCTGTAACTGAGAGCCTCCAGTCCGAAAAAGCTGCTGTGAATGAACGTTTTCAACTTCAACAAGTTACGTAACTCTGACTTGTGCCATCAGCAGGTTAACAAGCATGTCAGTAAAGATGTTTCTCTGTTTCATCTGTCTCCATCAACGACAAACTGCTAAAACTGAGTTCATAACAACGAGTCATTCAAAGCTGGAAGGATGGTGCTCAACTAGAGAAGCCACAAGCAGCATTTACCACTTGTAAGCTGCTAAATAAGCAGATATGAATAAAACACTACCTCCGGTTTTACATCTAATTGCTGTTTCTTCGATCCCCAGGAGAGTTAAAGGATGCACTCTGGATGTCCACCCGTCTGAGAAGGCTCTGGTGGTCCAGTACGAGGTAGAGGCAACTGTGGTGGGAGAGCTGGGGGAAGCCATGGTTGGAGAGTGCAAAGAGTGTCAGAAAATGTGAGAGAAGTAGTTACACAACATACGTCTGAAGAGCAGATCCTCAACGTTCTGCTGCTGTTTTACTCGTCTATATGTCTGTTTCTTTTAGCATTCGCCTGAAAAGCTTGAATGCCAACACAGACACCTCATCTCTGGCTCAGAAGGTGGTGGACGAGTGCCATCTGATTCACCCATCTAAACGTGGCGAGGTGGAGCAGCTGCTCTTCTACCTGCAGAACCGCAAGCAGCCCAATGGTACCAAACTGTTAAACACGCTGCACTGTCCCTGACAGATCCCAGGAGTTCATCGACACACTAAGACTCTTTGTGATGCTGATGTTTGCTCTTAGCTGAAGACCAGGAGAAGAAACGCGTCCCACTTCAAGACTTTGCTCCTTACACAGGAGTGAAGGTGGGAACTGGTTCTTTTTTATAAAGTTGTGTTTTGGTGTGGAATTTTCTCAGTTGAACTGTTGAACTTTCTTCCAGCTGGATGAGGAGGCAAGCATTGGCAACATCGATGACTATGTGGAGCTGCTGTATGAGGACATCCAGGAGAAGATCAGAGGAGCAACGCTCATCTTCCAACTGGCTTGCAACCCGAACAACCTGCAGGAGCTCGTACAGAACGGTACCCGTTTTCTTTTCTGAAATAGTTTTTCTGGAAGTTGATGGAAAACATAATGAGGTTGAAGAAAGCCTGGGAGATGGGACACCAGTCTGCTGCAGTAAACCTAGAACTACACCAGAGATGAACTCATAAAGGCTCATTAGATCCTTCACTTCAAGTTCTCACAGTATTGATTCATCCAGGCTGAAGACCTGTGGACCACTCAGCTGTCGCTTCCACACAGCGAGAGACACTGTGTAGATTCACTGCTCCTCTGCATCCAGAGACAGGTGAGATGCAATTCCTCCTGGAGAGGTTTCACATGCATGTCCAACCAGGTGGAAGCCCTGAGGCAGACCCAGGTCATGTTTGAGAGAGTTTGTCCTTGGGTTGGCTTGGCAACGCCTTGGTATTCCACTGGAAGAGGTTGGAGATGTGTCTGCTGAAAGGGAGGAAAAGGAAGTCCTTTTTAGTCAGACTGGTACCTGGCGCTCAAAAAGGGCCTATAGCCTGAAGCTTCCTCGCTCTTCTTCCTCTCCCAGCTCTTTGAGTGGCTTCGTCAGCCTGGCCACAGAGATCCCTAACAGTCTCAGGAGCATGTACCTACCACACAGGTAACTACCCTCCATCCTGTTGGGGAGCACTCAGCTGCCAGGTCTGCATATTTTACCTTCTTCCTCATCTCAGATATAAAGGAAGCGCGGATGCCCTTTTCCTTATCCTTATTCCTTATTATTACTTGTTTCTCTTAGATTTTACATTTGCATTTTGTGTTTAGAGTAATTTATTTATCCTGCAGCACTGACGGTTTGAGAGTAACGTAATTTCGATTCTCTGTATGAACCTCACACGTGGTAGAACTGACAATAAACGTGACTTTGACTTATCATTCCATGAATTAAACATTTGTCTTGCCTGCTTCTTAGCTGCTCTGGTCATTTCACCTTGGTGAAACCTTCTGAAGAACGATTATCTAATTAGAACCAAAATGTCTCAATAAAACTTTCACAGCAAACACTTTCAGTTATTATCAGCTGAAACTGATTTAAGTCTGCAACATCAAATCATGACACCGTGACGACACTGAGACTGGTTCTGCTGAACAGAAAACATTTTATTTATTGTCCAGATGATGAAGTTGACAATGAGGTTGAACTCGTAAGTCTCTTGTTTTTGTTGATTTGGAGCGCTCAGATGTGACCCGGACTTCCCCAAATACAGATAGGTAGGTAGGTAGGTAGGTAGGTAGGTAGGTAGGTAGGTAGGTAGGTAGGTAGATAGATAGATAGATAGATAGATAGATAGATAGATAGATAGATAGATAGATAGATAGATAGATTTACTCCAGTTTAACCACAATTGTTTATCTGCTGTTTTTGATGATAGAAGACCTACAGCCACATGAAAACATTTGCATCACTTACTTTACTCCTGTGGTGAAGAAACATCAAAATAATCTGATTTTATTGGGTTTTATCCGTCCAACCAAAAACTTTCAGGTGAACCACCTCAGCCGGTTCCTCTGGATGTGGAGGAGCAGTGACTCTGCTCCGAGTCTCTCCTGGATGATACACACAATTTTTCAATTCAATTCAATTCAATTTTATTTATATAGCGTCTATTACAACACAAGTTGTCTCTAGGCGCTTTCCAGAGACCCAGAACATGACCCCCAAGCAATTATTACATAAACAACGGCAGGTAAAAACTCCCCTTTAAGAGGGAAGAAACCTGGATCAGGACCTGGATCATGAGGGGGGACCCTCCTGCTGAAGACCAGCCGGGTAGAGCAAGAAATAAGAAAGAGCCCCCCCACCCGATACTCTGAGATATATGCTTAAAGCCTTCTCCAAGACCACACATGGCACGTGAAGTGGTTGGGTAAACTCCCATCATCCGTCATGTCATGAAGGATGATGGGAGTTCATGTCCAAGCTTCCACAGCAAGTAGTCAGTCTTACAACCACATAGAGATGCGCAGCAATATGGAACATATTTGTCACTTTGCTATTATTTTAGTTGTTTAAATTATGCCAAAAGTTTTAAAAAATCAAGTAGGCAATTCTAAGTACCCCTAACAACTTGTACATCTCCCATCAGCAGCATGAACTCTCAACAGATGTTACTTTCAGCAGTAACTCAGCAGCAGGAACCCTCATTAGTGAGAACTCCTTTCCAGATTTATGTGCAATAATACGCTTCTCTGAGACCATTGATGATGTCTTTTTCCTCTGGCATTGTGTTAACACACACCTGAATCTGCGTTTTAGAAAGTCTGTGTGCCTGCTGATGCTCAGTTCATCAAAGGCTGATGATAAGCAGCGTGGGACTGCTGCTCAAACTGGTAGTAGTACTTCAGACTGCCCACCGGATTTTATTTCTCTTCTGGCTTCATTGCTGGAGTGGATTCTGTGTATTCGGCCTCCTTCCTAGAGATCATCAAATGCCACAAGGACCAAAAAAGTACCTCAGGGTCTTGATCATGGATCCAAAACTGTGTAAAATCAGTTTATAAAGTCCGTTTTTTTTAAATGACTCAAACTGAAGGCGTATTTGGATGAAGATGGTTCTACTCAGTGTTGCTTCTTCACTCTGCTCCTCTTCCTCCCTGGAAGGCAACATGGCTCAGCTCCAGGTCCTCCCCTTTCCACAACAGCACGGGCCTTCAGCTTCTGCATCCGTCATCAGTTGACATGCCTTCATTTGTTTCAGTCATAAAGCCTCCTCCGGTCCCTCCAACTGTTGCTCCGCATCATGCGGTCTGGCACTGATAAGAGCTGAGCATTCGTGTGAACCGAGAGGCCTGAGATCAGGGTGGAAAGAGAAAATCCCTGTAGCTTCAAACAAGTCTGCGTTCCCCAGCATTCCTCTAACCTCACCTCCATCTGCACCTCTCTGCTCGCACTCTTTGTTTTTCTTCCCTGTCCTTCCTCATCGCCAAGCCTTCGTCTCTGCATCCTCACATGCTTGTGTTTGTGTGTCTGTGCTCAGAAACGGCCCTCGGAGCACTGGCCCGGGTCCTGAGAGAGGACTGGAAGCAGAGCGTGGATCTGGCTACAACCATCACCTACATCTTCTTCTGCTTCTCCAGGTAAACCAGCACAGGGACATGCTGTACTTTCTGTGCTCCACAGTTTACTTCAGGCCTTTTATTTTGTAGCAGGAGCTCGCTGTCCACAGCTGAAGGATGAGCAGGCTCTGGATGGCTGGGTCTTGTCCTTCTGGACCTGTGAACTACACTTTCACCTCTGATGTTTGTGAGACGACCACAGCAGGCTTCTGTGAAAATGACTGTATATTTCTGCTCATGTATATAGGCTGCGCATTTATGTTCTCTTTCTTTTAAAATCAACCACCACCTCCTCCTCGGTTTATTGTTACCTGAGCAGCATGCTGCACACTTTACTTCCTTCAATGTGTGGGACAACAGAAGTTGATTCAAAATTTGCTTCTCAGGTGAGAAAAACTGAAGAACTCAGTCTGAAATTTGTCACATTTGGAAGAGTCTCCTGCACAGGTTCAGCATCTGTCTTCACCTGTCAATGAATTCAGATGTTTCAGCCAGACCCCGTCTGTCTGTCCAACAGCTATATACACGCAAAATACAGACGTGTTTAGTATTAATATTATTATTCAGAAAATAATACATTTATCTTGAAATAATAAGAATAATTAGACATATTCCATTCTGTTCATTCGGAGTTCTATGTGCCTTTTTGTGTGGATTCATTTACATTTGCAGTACAGACATGGTTTCCAGCTGAACTCTTGCGTTGCAGTCACTTTCCTCATTCCTTTCCTTGACACCGTCTACGAGCTCGCCTCTCTCGGTATTCCTCCATCTCTGGTGGCTTTAACAGACACAGGTTTCAGTCTCCAGCTGAAGCTTCAGAATCACTCAAACTAGCTGTCGTTAGAATAACACATGAAGGCGTGTCAGGGCTGATTGGAGCTGCGAGAGGACGTCTGAAACCCGATGGTCTTGGCTCGTCTCCATCTCTGTGTTCTGGTGTTTGGATTGAGCAGCGGTTCGAGCGTGGTTGATTATGAGTCAGTGCAGGACAAACGTGTCATGTGAGTGTGTTTAACTTTGACAGTTTTACTCTGTAAACTACTTCAGGGGTGACAGATCAGGTCGTTTCAACAGCAGCTCCCAGCTGCGTTTCAGTTCTGAAAATCCACTTGTGAACAAATGAATGTTTTCATTTTTCCTCTCCTTCCTGATTCTGTCCTCCAGCTTCTCCCAGTTTCACGGCCTGGTCACACATTTCAAGATCGGGGCCCTGTGTATGAACATCATCGAACACGAACTAAAGAGGTATGACCTCTGGCAAGAGGAGCTGCAGAAGAAGAAGGACGCCTATATCCTTTCCAAGAGTAGAAAACTGAAATCCAGAGCACTTTTTTACCAGATGAAACAGGTTTGTGTTTCTTCAGACAAATATATCTGATTCAGTCCAGATGACTTTCCGCTGATGTGTTTTTGGTCTAAATCTGAATTCCTTGACTGATGTCACATGAGGAATTATCTGAGAACCAGAACCTGAAGAAGGATCATGAGAAGTCCTTCAGAAAGTTCCAGAGCCTTCTGAGCAAGCAGGAACAGCTGCTGAGAGGTACTGATCTCTCAGATTACTGGAAAATCTACTCAATTCAATTCAGTTTTATTTATACAGCGTTTATTACAACACAAGTCGTCTCCAGGATCTTTCCAGGACCCAGAACACGACCCCCGACAATTATTACATAAACAACAGCAGGTAAAAACTCCCCTTTAAGAGGGAAGAAACCTGGACCAGGACCTGGATCATAAGGGGGAAGAAACCTGGACCAGGACCTGGATCATAAGGGGGGGACCCTCCTGCTGAAGACCAGCCGGTAGATCAGGAAGTAGAGAGAAGAGACACAGACACACCGTCAAAGGTGCAAGACAGGATACAATAGTATAACTAGTAGCACTCCATTAGAAATGTGGCTGCAGAAGAACGTTGTTCAGCCAGATCTGGACAGAACATGAAATCACATTATAATCAGTTTTACCTAAAGATAGTTAATTAAGCGGGAAAGGAGGTTGATGTGGGATCGCTGCTGCTGCATCCCCGGTCTTCTCCATGGTCTCCTCCATAGTCTCATCCATGGTCTCATCCGTGGTCTCGTCCGTGGTCTTGTCCACGGTCTCATCTTTGGTCTCATTCCTGGTCTCCTCCATGGTCTTCTCCGTGGTCTTCTTCATGGTCTCCTCCGTGGTCTTCTCCATGGTCTCCTCCGTGGTCTTCTCCATGGTCTTCTCCATGGTCTCCTCCGTGGTCTCCTCCGTGGTCTTCTCCATGGTCTCCTCCATGGTCTTCTCCATGGTCTTCTCCATGGTCTTCTCCATGGTCTTCTCCATGGTCTCCTCCGTGGTCTCCTCCGTGGTCTTCTCCATGGTCTCCTCCATGGTCTTCTTCATGGTCTCCTCCATGGTCTTCTCCATGGTCTCATCCGTGGTCTCGTCCGTGGTCTTGTCCACGGTCTCATCTTTGGTCTCATTCCTGGTCTCCTCCATGGTCTTCTCCGTGGTCTTCTTCATGGTCTCCTTCATGGTCTCCTTCATGGTCTCCTCCATGGTCTCCTCCATGGTCTCCTCCGTGGTCTTCTCCATGGTCTTCTCCATGGTCTTCTCCATGGTCTTCTCCATGGTCTTCTCCATGGTCTTCTCCATGGTCTCCTCCGTGGTCTTCTCCATGGTCTCCTCCATGGTCTCCTCCGTGGTCTTCTCCATGGTCTTCACCATGGTCTTCTCCATGGTTTCTCCATGGTTTCTCCGTGGTCTCCTCCATAGTCTCATCTTTGGTCTCATTCCTGGTCTCCGCCGTGGTCTTCTTCATGGTCTCCTCCATGGTCTCATCCATAGTCTCATCCGTGGTCTCGTCCGTGGTCTTGTCCACGGTCTCATCTTTGGTCTCATTCATGGTCTCCTCCATGGTCTCCTCTGTGGTCTTCTCCATGGTCTTCTCCGTGGTCTTCTCCGTGGTCTTCTTCGTGGTCTTCTCCATGGTCTTCTCCATGGTCTTCTCCATGGTCTCATCCATGGTCTCATTCCTGGTCTCCTCCATGGTCTTCTCCGTGGTCTTCTCCATGGTCTTCTCCGTGGTCTTCTCCATGGTCTCATCCATGGTCTCATTCCTGGTCTCCTCCATGGTCTCCTCCATGGTCTTCTCCATGGTCTCCTCCATGGTCTTCTCCATGGTCTCCTTCATGGTCTCCTCCATGGTCTCCTCCGTGGTCTTCTCCATGGTCTTCTCCGTGGTCTTCTCCATGGTCTCCTCCATGGTCTCATCCATGGTCTCATTCCTGGTCTCATTCCTGGTCTCCTCCATGGTCTCCTCCATGGTCTCCTCCATGGTCTTCTCCATGGTCTTCTTCATGGTCTCCTCCATGGTCTCCTCCGTGGTCCTCTCCATGGTCTCATCCATGGTCTCATTCCTGGTCTTCTCCATGGTCTCCTCCATGGTCTTCTCCATGGTCTCCTCCATGATCTCCTCCATGGTCTTCTCCATGGTCTTCTCCATGGTTTCTCCATGGTTTCTCTGTGGTCTCCTCCATAGTCTCATCTTTGGTCTCATTCCTGTTCTCCGCCGTGGTCTTCTTCATGGTCTCCTCCATGGTCTCATCCATAGTCTCGTCCGTGGTCTCGTCCGTGGTCTTGTCCACGGTCTCCTCTTTGGTCTCATTCATGGTCTCCTCCATGGTCTCCTCCGTGGTCTTCTCCGTGGTCTTCTCCGTGGTCATCTCCATGGTCTTCTCCATGGTCTTCTCCATGGTCTCATCCATGGTCTCATTCCTGGTCTCCTCCATGGTCTCCTCCATGGTCTTCTCCATGGTCTTCTCCATGGTCTCCTCCATGGTCTCCTCCATGGTCTTCTCCATGGTCTTCTTCATGGTCTCCTCCATGGTCTCCTCCGTGGTCTTCTCCATGGTCTCCTCCATGGTCTCATTCCTGGTCTTCTCCATGGTCTCCTCCATGGTCTTCTCCATGGTTTCTCCATGGTTTATCCGTGGTCTCCTCCGTAGTCTCATCCGTGGTCTCGTCCGTGATCTTGTCCACGGTCTCATCTTTGGTCTCATTCCTGGTCTCCTCCATGGTCTCATTCCTGGTCTCCTCCATGGTCACCTCCATGGTCTTCTTCATGGTCTCCTCCGTGGTCCTCTCCATGGTCTCATCCATGTTTTCATTCCTGGTCTTCTCCATGATCTCCTCCATGGTCTTCTTTGTGGTTTCGTCCCTGATCTCCATGGGCTTCTCCATAGTCTTGTCTATGTTCTCCTCCATGGTGTTCTCCTTGCTCTCGCTCATGGTCTTGTTCCTGTTCTCCTCCTATGTGGTTTCATCATACTTCAAACCTTAATTCAACTTAGTTTTATTGATACAGCATCTATTACAATACAGGTTGTCTCTGATGACCCCGATCAATTATTACATAAACAATGACAGGTAAATCCTCCCCTTTAAGAAGGAAGAAACCTGGACCAGGACCTGGATCATAGGTCCTGGTCCTCCAGCTGAAGACCAGCTGGGTAGAACAGGAAAAGCGAGATAGGAAATCATGGATGAAGAACACAGAGGAGAGACACAGACACACCGTCAAAGGAACCAAAGACCAGATCCATCAGTATAACTATCTGTTAACTGGAGAACTGAGAGTTTTCTGTCCATCAGACTGGTACCTGGTTAGTTGGTGGACTACAGAGACCACTATCTAAACAGGTGTAGACAGCAGACACTGAGGTGGTCAGAGGGTGAGACTGCAGGTCAGCATGCAGCTCTGGAAGCTGTGGAAGCTCTGGAAGCTCTGGAAGCTCTGGAAGCTCTGGAAGCTCTGGAAGCTCTTGCCTGCAGACATGTACAGAGGGAGGAAAAAGAGGGGGACAGACCAGCACAACAAAGTACTATGTGGGTCAAACACCAAACATCTACACAGTTGTTTGAAGCTTAACAGCTTTGTCATCTGCAGTGGCTCTTTTTCTGCTGCTGAACCTGGCTGAAGACACCTGCACCGAGCTAAAGATGAGGAACAAGAACATCGTCCACATGCTGGTCAAGATCTTGGACCGGGATGACAAGGAGCTGCTGCTGGTGGTTGTCACTTTTCTCAAGAAGCTCTCCATCTTCCTGGAGAACAAGAATGACATGGTGAGAGACATTAGACACCTTCTGATTGGTTGATTGGTCTTTGTAACCTTGTGTGCAGGTTTTTGAAGCAACTCTTTCTATAGATACAATCTGCTGCACATAAACCATCTGTCAGCTGTCAGCTGGTTTGCTTTTAGTCCAAATCAGAAACAGCAAGCCATTAAACCTTTAAAATGTCACTGAAGGTTTTACACTTGCTGCAGGTTTTCAACAGATTCAACAAACTCAGATCATTTTCAGACGTGTGTTACTGTGGTTCATCAAGACCAGTTTTTTCCATCTGAGAGCAGGTTTTTTGGTTTTCATCTTGGCTCTTTTGAATAGTTGTTCTAGGATGCTATTGTTTGAGTCATCACATAAACCTGACGAGCTGTCATTGATGCGATACCTCTGTACCAGTGGAAACGGTTGTGAATGAGAGGGATAACAGAACCTCTGACATCACCTATTTAGCCGCACCGGCGGGTCCGAGTCCAGACCCTAGTGGTCGGTTGACAACCTGTGGGTCTGGAAGCTAGGGGTTGGTAAAGGACCTGCGGGTCCGGACCCGGGCGGTCAGTAGAGGACCTGTGGGTCTTTGTCCAGACCCCAGCAGTAAGTAGAGGACCTGCGGGTCCAGAGCCCAGCGTTCAGTAGAGGACCTGTGGGTCTTTGCCTGGACCCCAGCAGTAAGTAGAGGACCTGCGGGTCCAGAGCCCAGCGTTCACTAGAGGACCTGCGGGTCTTTGTCTGGATCCCAGCGGTCAGTAGAGGACCTGTGGGTCTTTGCCTGGACCCCAGCGGTCAAACCTGCGGGTCTTTGTCCGGACCCCAGCAGTCACTAGAGGACCTGCGGGTCTTTGTCTGGATCCCAGCGGTCAGTAGAGGACCTGTGGGTCTTTGTACGGACCCTAGCGGACATTAGAAGACCTATGGGTCTTTGTCTGGACCCCAGCGGTCAAACCTGCGGGTCTTGGTCCGGACCCCAGTGGACATTAGAGGACCCGTGGGTCTTTGCCTGGACCCCAAATATTCCTGTTCTGTTTGACAGGGCGCGCTTTAGTGACCACAGCTGCTTACAATATACGTTTTTATCACGACAAATTAATGCCGTATGTGTTCTGAGTTTTTACACCACAGCTTTGAGTAAAAGATTCTTCTCTCCAATTAGTTTGTTCTGCAGCAGTTGTGTTAACTTTTAAATTGATCAGTAATGAGAAAGCAAGCTTTAAATCTTTAACTTGTTCAGCTGAAAGAATTTACAACAGTCATTTTGACAAATGACATTAGCTGCAGTGCCATTAGAAGCTGAGTGTATCAAGTTTCAGTTTCTGAAGCCTCCTAATGGTCTTGTGTGTCCCACATCCCTCAGAGGAACCTCAGCGTGCGGACTTTCCCAGATCCAGATCCCACCTGGTTCCAATCTGGCTCAGTTTATAGGTTTTTATCAAAGCCAGGCTCTGCTAGGACCTGGTTTTATCTCCTTGTTTCACCTCCAGAGTATCTTTGATTCGAATTAAAGAAGCCTCCAGAGGGGTTTAGAGCTTCTCAGACATGTGTTTTGCACAAAAATAGAGGTTTCAACACCTTCTCTCAATGAAGTGGATCAATTTACAGTTTTCAGTTAGAGGAAAAAGAGTGATCACATCAGCATCCAGAGCTGCATGTCATCAGAAGTGTTGTGACGTGACTTTGTCTGAATCAGATAAGACTTGGACTCAGGCAGATGTGGATCTTCTCCAGCTGCTGTCGGTGATGGAAGCAGCGCGTCGCTGCTAATCGACTCGGCCTGCAGCTGATTAGGCCGCTCCAGCTCTGGTCTGATGGTGTGACTGGAACTGGTTTCTGCAACAGTAGCAGTGTGTGTTTTTACTGGGAGCAGCCCGTTCACATGCGGCGTCACTCTGACAGTCACACGGATGCAGCCGAGACACACGATCACTCCGGAGCCAGCAGACAACGTCACATTTAAGCCTGATTCAGCACTCAGTCAATGCTTTATTAATCCGAAGACAACATGACCAGATCCTGAATTGGACTGGCTCCTTCCAGGCTGTATAAACGTAACACTTGTTTGAGTCAGTTCAACTAGGAGAAATACAGTCTAGTCTCAGCTCAGCTGGACTAAGATGGTTTGATTTATTATCATTGTTAAATGATTTGTTAAACTTTGCTTTAGACTTGAGGTTTTGGTTTGTTGCTCTGATTGCGCCTGACTGTTTCATTTGATGAATTCCAGAACAGCAGAACTGTCCGTAGCAAGGTCTGGCTGTCTGATTTTTGCTGACTCAAGCATCCTGTCATCCAGGCTGAGGCGTCAGCGGTGGAGAAGCTGGCCCGCTTGGTTCCCTGCGAGCACCAGGACCTCCTGAGCACCACCTTACGCCTGTTGTTCAACCTGTCCTTCGACTCCAGCTTGCGCAGCCAGATGGTCCAGGTCGACCTCGTCCCCAGACTGTCCTCTCTGCTTGGTAAGCAGCCGGCGTGCAACCTGTGTGTTTATACTGAGGAACGGAGGTGTGGCTTCAGAGACGCTCAGCTGGAACCAGATGGTGCTGGCGTTTTATTACTGCTGAGGGATGAGCAGCCTCGTCTCATCCGCAGAGTCATGTGACACGGTCAGCAACATGTGACAGGTACGTCGAGGCCTCTCAGGGGAGGCTCGAGTAACGCAGCAGAATTAATGCGATAGATTTGTTAGACAAACATGCCAGAGCTTCTGCACAAATGTTGTTGTACTTGGAGGCGTAGAGGCGGAGGTCTTCAGAGATGTAGGAGGGAAGTGGCAGGTGGGGGCTCATTCAGGAAAACGGATACGCAAAACAGAACTTAAAACTGAAATACCGCGTCTGCTCACAGCGGTGACCGTGAAGCCGCGCATGGTGTGTGTGTGTGTGTGTGTCTGTCTGTCTGTCTGTCTGTCTGTGTGTGTGTGTGTGTGTGTCTCTGTCTGTCTGTCTGTCTGTCTGTCTGTCTGTGTGTGTGTGTGTGTGTGTGTGTGTGTGTGTGTCTGTGTGTGTCTGTCTGTGTGTGTGTGTCTGTGTGTGTGTGTGTGTGTGTGTGTGTGTGTGGTGAATCGAACCGGGAACCTTCCAGCTGTGAGGCAGCGCTGCTGATCACCGGCCCACCATGATGCACAAGAAGAAACTTGGTCACAAATAACTCAGTGTCTGTTTTCTGTCAGGAAGGTTATTTTTAATTTAGGCAGCTGCTGATGCCAATTAAGGACGTCTCGTTATTTGCTCTTCTGACTCAAACTGAACCATCTGTCAACTGACACGATGATGCTGGCAGCATCGCCCACAAACCCGTAGGCCAGCGTGGGGATGACTTGTGAAAGCAGACCAGACCCGGCCCATTTATAACGCTGCTCCACAGACAGCTCAGGGGATTTTTAAACCGGGCCGGGGTGTAACTGGAGTTGAGCTCTCCCACTAACTGCCCTTCAACCATCTAGTTAATTCTTTTTTTTTCTTTCCCCACCATCCCAAGCTTTCTGCTGTTTTTAAAAGTTTAATGGCATCTCTCTCTTTGCTCATAAAGGATCCTCCATGTTCTTAGCAGCAGGGTGAGGAGTGTGTACATGTGAAGGCGCTGGTTGAGGTAGAGGACTAGTAATGAGGAGCAGATGTGAAACGAGTGGCCGGCTGCAGCCAGCAGCGTGACTTTTACTTATTAAAAGCAGTAAAATCGATGCTTCCTCCTGTTTTCCCAATTAAAGCTGGAAAACGGTGCTCCTCAGCTCTCCCTCCTGTGATCGCAGAGGTTCACCGAGCACATCTGGATGTAATCCTCAGCAATAAGGCTCCCAGTACGGCCAGGGACCAGGCAGGGCCGGGAGCAGTTTTAACTGGACCAGGCTGCCGGGCACCACTGGAGATCTGTCAGCGGTCCTGGTCCACTGAAGAGCCTCTCTCTTAACACTTCCCCTAATGAAAACAGCGCAAGTCTAACTCTGGCCTCAACTCCGTTAACTCTGCCCTGTCAGCTCCTCCTCCCAACCCTGACCCCCGAGTCAGGTCAGAGGTCAGATTCATAAAGGTCCCGTGCTCTCCAACAGTCTTAACACTCCATCCATCTCCATCCAGCGTTTATCTCCGTTAGGCTGCTGCTGAGGTTCGATCTGACGAGGCTTAATGGACCAATCAGAGGCCAAAACCCATGGTCAGGTTCTAAATGTACAGAGCGTTTGATCTCTGTTGTTTCAGATTTCTGTTAAGATCAGCAAGATGCAGCGCTTCCCTCATCAGTATTTTAGGTGAAATTCATACTGCTGACTAAAGTTTAAGAGTCAAACTGAACTTGGAGACCAAGAAGCAACACATTTAATGAACATAACAGACCAATGTTAAAAATAAGTGATGATAAGAAACAAGATTTTAGTAGTAAAAAGTTAAGAGTCGGTTGTGACTGGTTGGGTTTTTCTGTTCTGGAGCCAAATCAGAAGAAGGAGCCAAAAGTGTTCGAAAACCGTGCTCCGTGTATTTCACCAGACTTTGGCATGTTTAAAGATGCTCGTCTTCTTGTCTGAAACTTGGCTTTTCATCTGAAGCCAGAACCTTCTCAGGAACAAGTAAACGGGAAAACACGCATTAACCTCTGCAACTGAAAGGAACAAGTTCATATCTACTGACCACCTCCCGACACCCTACATGGATGCGGTTTGTGCTTGTGTCCCAGGCTGGGTCCAGGCTCCTCAGCCACAGCAGTGCACGCCACAGCCGCACTGAAAGCTCTTTTACGCTGAAACGCAATTTCCTGATTGAAGAAGAGCTCTGTATCTGCTCGTCGCCAAGGCACCATGCACAGTCCTCCACTGGAGGTCAGCTGTCAGCTTCTCAGCAGGCTGCTTCTGGTTCAGAGAGGAGCCTGAACCAGAAATCTGCACCCATCTCAATGCCTTCAAGTCCTTCAGAGAGCCACAGTTCCTCACCTTCACACAAGAACATCATAAACCGATGCCTTCATACGACCTTAAACGTCCTAAGTCCTGGAGTTATGAAAGTTCAATTCAGCTTTATTTCTACAGCTCCAAATTAAATATCATTTAAACAATACGGTTCATCTGGTTCCAGGTTAGTCCAGTTAACACAAAGCCAATTAAATGACAATAATAATTACTGCTTCGCCAAGGAAACCATTCAAACCTTTCTTGGATCCAATCCCTGTCCTGATCCAGCACCAGGGACTTCCATCAACTGTGAAAAGAAAAAGTCCCCTTTAACAGGAAGAAACCTCTGACAGAACCAGACTAAGGAAGGACCAGCATCCACCTGCACCGGTTAGAGGTGAAGAGGGCGGCAAAGAGGAGATAACAACAACAACAGATCAGGAACACCTGCTGGGAAGAAGGAACACAGGTTCAGAACAACAATAATTTCATTAATGGAGTTGGAGTCGAGGAGAACCGAGGGAGGAGAGGTGCATCATGGGAGGTCCCCCAGCAGTCTAGGTCTATAGCAGCATAACTAAGGAATGTTTTAGGTCCCCTGATCTATCCCAAACTATAAACTTTATCAAAAAAGAAGGTTTGAACCTTCATCTTAAAGGTAGAGAAGGTGTCTGCTTCCTGAACACAAACTGGCAGCTGGGTCCAGAGGAGATTAACCTGATACCTGAAGGTTCTACCTCCCATTCTTCTGCTAGAACTTTCAGGAACCACAAGTAAACCTGCTGTCTGACAGACAAGGTTTCTGCTTGGGAAACCTGGAACTATGAGCTCCTTAAGATTTGAAAGGGAGCAAGTTCTGCCCATGTTCCTCCCACTGCTTCACACTGGAGTTACTGATGGAAAACGAGTCAATGCCTTCTTATCCCAACTATCCCTGCCCACAATGTCTTTAAGAACTCCTTTCAGCAGCCTAGGCCTCAGGTTCTGAGCCTGTTTTCAGACCCAGAGCTTCCAAACATGAGGTTAAATGTCCCAGCAGCCTTAAGTCAGATCTGATGGAGATGAACTTTAACGCTGGTGGAACGTTTGTGACAACCTGCATCCTTAAAACCCCCAAATCAGAAATCTGGGCCAAAAATCAGCCCAGATTTCTGATTTGGTCACAGTCCAGGAGATCATCCATCATAACTTCCTTTGCTCTGAAGCTTACTCCAGGCTCGTGTAGTAGTTTAATTCAGCGTCGTCTTTCATCCCGTGTACACCTATCTTCTGGGAGTGGACGCAACACAACATCCGTGTCAGGTCTTATAACAACTTCTCCTTCCACAACAGAGGTCTGGCGCTTTGTTTTTGTGATTACAAGCAAACTGTGCAGAATCTCATTAAACCTGCTGGAGAGTCGATACAGCAGACCTAAAACCTCCACCAGGTTTCAGACTTCAGCGATCTGTGGCAGAGGTAAAGCTCTTTCCAGTGCTTTTCTATCTTCACCTGCTGTCTCTGGAATCTTCTTTGTGCAGATGTTTTAACTGTGTTGAAGGGAATGTGGGCAAAAACAGAACACCAGCGTCTTTTTAGACCTGAATTCAGTGAGAGAGCCTCGTCCTTCCTCTCTCCATCAGTAACACTGGCTTACCTGCCCGCGTCTCGGGGCAAGCTGACAAACTGCAGCTGACTGCTTCTGATTGGACTCTGAATGCCAGTTGACCCCCAACAGGCATCGCTGTTAAAAAGACCATTCAGCCTATTAATATTTTTAGAGAACATACAGCCCTCCTAGATGTGGTCGCTGGCATCCTGCAGAGTGTTACGGCACAACCGGTCATTCATGCGTGGACTTCCCTCCTCCTCCTGTTTGTGTTGCAGCTGACGAGGACCAGAGACAGCTCAGCATGTGCATTCTGTACCACATCAGCATGGAGGACAGATTCAAGTCCGTGTTTGCTGACACAGACTGCATACCGCAGGTAAGACTGGCTGATGTTCAGCAGAGCACCAGCTCAGACACATCACCATCGGCGCTCGGCGAGACCGCCAATTCATGTAAACAGTGACGGACGGGAACCAAACACCACCAAAACCATGTGCAGTTACTCTGACTCTTCTATACCGATGTTTTTAAGTCTTTTTATAAAGAAGATGATAATAAAAACGATCTGATTGTAGTATGTCTTCATATTAGATAAATAGAACCTCAGATTAACAGCAGCACATATTTTTATTAGGGTCCCATAATTTATTTAACAAAAACAAGCCCAAAAAAAAGTTAGCAATCCCAAGTACCCCATGAAGCATCAGCTTGTAGATGTGTCCTCCAGCAGCATTGAAGGACCACCTTTAATGTTGGAACATTCAGATGGACACAAACGTGTCCTGTGGGGAAATGTAGAAAAATCTAAAAATAGACCTGGTCGGTACCGAGGTTAAACTGGAGATGAGGGTTTACAGAACCTTATGTCGTCATGGTTATAGATGACAACATCCAGCATCAACAGTACTCATGCATCGCAGGGAAGATTACATTTATTTACTTGAGTTTAGATCTTCTTCAGATATTCTATCATCTGCCTAAGACCACATTAAACTACCTAACCAAGATTAAAGTATAAATTTACTACCCAACCTAGAATAAAGTACAACTTTACTACCTAACCTAGAATAAAGTACAACTTTACTACCTAACCAAGATTAAAGTATAAATTTACTACCAAACATTGATTAAAGTATAACTTTACTACCAAACACTAGAATAAAGTATAACTTTACTGCAAAACACTAGATTAAAGTACGACTTTTCTACCAAACACTAGAATAAAGTATAACTTTACTACCAAAAACTATATTAAAGTATAAATTTACTACCTAACACTAGATTAAAGTATAACTTTACTACCTAACACTTTATTAATGTATAACTTTACTACCTAACCTAGATTAAAGTATAAATTTACTACCTAACCTAGATTAAAGTATAAGTTTACTACCTAACCAAGATTATAGTATAAGTTTACTACCTAACCTAGATTAAAGTATAGATTTACTACCTAACACTAGATTAAAGTATAAATTTACTACCTAACACTAGATTAAAGTATAAGTTTACTACCTAACCAAGATTAAAGTATAAGTTTACTACCTAGTCTAGATTAAAGTATAAATTTACTACCAAAAACTATATTAAAGTATAATTTTACTACCTAACACTAGATTAAAGTCTAACTTTACTACCAAACACTTTATTAATGTATAACTTTACTACCTAACCTAGATTAAAGTATAAATGTACTACCAAACACTAGATTAAAGTATAACTTTACTACCTATCACAAGATTAAACTATAAATTTACTACCTAACCTAGATTAAAGTATAACTTTACTACCTATCACAAGATTAAACTATAAGTTTACTGCCTAACCTAGATTAATGTATAACTTTACTGCCTAACCAAGATTAAAGTATAAATTTAAGTATAAAATTTACTTAAAGTTGTTTTTCAATCTAGGTTTGGTAGTAAAGTTGTACTTTAATCTAGTTTTTGGTAGTAAAGTTATACATTAATCTAGGTTAGGCAGTAAAGTTATACATTAATCTAGTGTTAGGTAGTAAACTTATACTTTATTCTAGGTTAGGTCGTGAAGGTATACATTAATCTAGGTTAAGTAGTAAAGTCATACTTTATTCTAGGTTAGGTAGTAAATTTATACTTTAATCTAGGTTAGGTAGTAAAGTTGTACTTTAATCTAGTGTTTTGTAGTAAAGTTATACTTTAATCTAATTAAAGTATAAATTTACTACCAAACAGTAGATTAAAGTATAAGTTTACTACCTAACACTAGATTAATGTATAACTTTACTGCCTAACCTAGATTAAAGTATAAATTTACTGCCTATTCTAGATTGAAGTATAAATTTACTACCAAACACTAGATTCACCAGCAGAGCCAGTATGGACACTAATCCATTATCTGAGTCCAGCAGAACCAGTATGGACACTAATCCATCATCTGAGGTCCAGCAGAACCAGTACGGTCACTAATCCATCATCTGAGGTCCAGCAGAACCAGTATGGACACTAATCCAGTATCTGAGACCATAAGAAGGTCATTGGAGACTGGAACCAGTGCTGTTTCTGTGCTATGATGCATCTGAACCCTGACTGAAGAACTTCAAATAGATAATTTCTATACAAATGTTCACACAGCTGCTGCAACGACCTTTTCCAGAATTTTAGAGATAAATGGAAGGTTGGAAATCGGCTGTCAGTAAGGTGTTTGCTGATTTAAAGGTGTTAAATAGGAATACGATGTTGATTTGTAGCTGTTTGGTTCTGAATTATATGACCTGTAAGGTAAACAGCGATTTAATATCCTTGTCATTCCACAATCAGCAGAAATAGATAGAAACACCTTCAGGTGTTGTGATGGGATGTGATCTTTCTTCACCAACCTGGACGAACACTGCCTCCTAGAGGTCCAAGGTGATGCTATCCTACATCTGGAACCACCTTCCTGAAGCTCCAGCTGATAAATTTCAGACACTTTTTTTTCAATGAAGCATTCCGTTCACCTACTGTGACTTATAATGTCAGGAGTGATTTTTTTTATTTTTTTTTCCCGTGCTGAAGTGATGACTATAAATGTAACAGCTGGTTGGCCATTTCCAATTTTCATCCTCTTAGGCGATTGTCTGAAACCTTTACTGTCCTCCTTTTTGTGGGATCAAAGACACAATCCTGGATTTTTATTTTATAAATACTACGCAGCAGCTTTTAGGCAAATCATAAAAGCCTCCAATTTTGCTTCCAGTTAGTTTACAGTGTTTGTGTTATACCCAAAGGGGGCGTGGTCACCCCAAGGAACAAGACTGTTACGCATCTATAATAGGCTTGAAAAGAAATGTGTCTTTAGAAAATAAGCGAATGCAGATATGTAAAATCAGAAATCTACTAAAATCTATGCAGTTTGTTTAGGTTTTTTTTCAACAAAACAGATATTAAATTACATCAACACATCTGAATATTCACATTTACTTTTAGAGTTTATATCCTAGTTTTGGTCATTTGTTTCATCGATTAAGTACTGTAAAACCTTTTTGCCCAGTGAACATTGTCCTGGTGAGTTTTGTCTGTGCTTGAGAACAGATGTTCATCCCACTTTAAAAGAGAGGCAGCATTTTTCACACCAGCATCTCTGTGACTCAGCAGAGGAGCTGATCAAATGCTGCCTGGGAGGAAGGGATGTGTTGCTCACAATCAACAGAGGATGATCAGAAAAGGAATGTGGACATTTAAAGTTGGGTGTTAGAGGTTAATGTTCAGTCCTCACTGCTTCCTTTGTCACCATCTGCATGTTCCTGAGTGTTTTCTGCTGCTACAAACCCATTGTTATTAAACCACCTCACTGCAAGTCCTCCTTTTCATCCTTTCGTCCTTTTAAGGGCCCTCCTTCCTCACTTTTCAAGAGCATGGACTGGCCTCTGCCATTCCCCCTCCAGCTTTTATTGGGGTCATTGTTTGGTGCTGGATGGTGGGAGGGAGGGAGCAGTTCTAGAGGTGGGGGTGGAGGTAGAGGTGGCGGCGTGGTTCTGACGGCAGCCTGGCGCTGTGGCCCTGACAGGGCCTCCAGCGGCTGTCTGTGGTAAATAAGCAGAGGCAGGTGCCAGAGAGTCTAGACAGGGCTGATTTGGGGTCCAGGATCCCCGGTATGTGATACCTAACCCTGGCCCAGCCCGGCCTTTCTCTCCCCGCCTGTGATTCCTGATTCCTTTGCCCCCCGCCGCCTACTCCCCGCTCAAAGCCTTTCCTGTTTAATGTTAAATCAGTGCACGGCAGACGGACAGATGGATGGACAGAGGAAGGGGGGTACGAGCAGATTACAAAAAAATTATGTTCCTGTGTGTTTGACTAAAAACCAGCTCAGTCCCCAGTGCAGGTTTTCACAAATCTGACTTAATTTAGAAATATTTCAATATGACGCTGATTATAGTTATCAATGAGCTTTTCAGCTCATTTCATACTTCTGATTAATTTAAACTTAAGTAAGTATTGGTATTACTGCTGCAGCTAGTTTAATTTTCTTAGATAATAGACTGCAACCATCTGTTATGTATACCCGCCTCATCCTGTTCGGGGTCTCTATGTTCTGCTGAGAACCCGTCTGTCTTCAAGTAAAATTCTTTTGAAAATACAACGTAGTACAGGTCAAGAGATTCAGGCCAATAGATCCAGGTAGACAGATCCACTTCAACAGTCAACACATTCAGGTCAAAAAATCCAGTTTAACAGATCCAGGCCAACAGATTTAGGTCAATAGATCCAGATAATAGGCCTAGGTTAGCAGATCCAGGTCAACTGATTAAGTTCAGTTCAATTCAACAGATCCAAGTCAACATATCCAGTGCAATAGTTCCAGGCCAAAAATGCAGGCCAGCAGATTTGGATCAACAGATGTAGGTAAATAGATCAAGGTTAACAGATCCAGGGCAACAGATCCATGTCAGTAGATCTAGGTTGATCAAGTTATTAGAACATCTATCCGTCCATCAGTTTCAGGTTGTATGGGCAGCAGTCTAATCAGTGAGTCCCAGACTTCCCTCTTCCATCCACCTCTGAGTCTTCTGGGAAGATTCTGTAGCATTCCCAGGCCAGCTAAGGAATATAATCTCTTTAGCGTGTCCAGGGTGTCCGTGGGGGACTTTTCCATGTTGGGTATTTCTAAAACATCTCCCCAAGTTAAAGTTGGGGCTCAGGATGCATCCTAACCAGATGAACGACCACCACTGGCTCCTCTCAGTGTCTCAGTCACTGCCCACAGCTGTTGACCATAGGAGAAGGTAGGAAGGGCCGATCTGGTAAATCAACTAGTAAACAGAGTCTCACATGTTGGCTCAAGTCATCTTGAAACGGCAAAAGTATTTAGATATAATTGGAATAAAGGTTTCTCACTTGGTTGAGTAGATGCTCCACCCGGGAGGCTCCAGTCCTCGTGCAGCCGGACCCAGTTCAACCCCCCCCCACGGGTCTTTGCTGTGTTTCTCATGGACCCTCTGCCCTCGTTTCCTGTCACACCGCTCTCATTAATGAGCCACATAATCTTTAAAAAAAAAGAACAACAAGATTATGATTATAATTCAGAAGCTCGAACTAAGATGTTTTACTAAATGCCAAAGAAAAATGTTTTTGCTCTTTAGTGACCTAAAACGGGTGCAAATTAGTTTCATGTTGAAATGTTGTGTATTAACTGATTCATCATTCCAGCTGTGGAGTTTATTGTACATTTATTCTGTTTATTCTACATTTGTGGATGAACTAGTACAAAATCATCAACATCAACTTATTTAAGTAATATAAGGATGTGGTAAAAATAAGTATTTTTATTCTGAATGCCTGCAGAAACTTTGGAGGCTGAGTTCAGTTGACTGAAATATCACTCAAAAATGTGTATTATTGTTATTTTAACGCGTCTTATTTTGTCCTGCACCTGCACAGACCTTTCTAAAGCCTGGAGTTTTCTACAACCTGTCCTCTATCTGTAATGATTTAACTCTACAAGGCCATAGATTTGGAACTTTTGCTAGAAACCTCCAAATGACGGAACGTTCCTGGGGAATCCTCTAAAATCCAAGACAAAGTTTCAGCTCATTTTCAGTCTGAGTTGGGCTGTTGCACTTTAGTTTGCTGTGGAACTCATTACCTACCTGCCGGAGTTTACAGCTTCACAGCTCTGTTTCAGACTTTTATGGATTCATCTGAAAATTCTCAGTCGTCAGCAGGAGACCAGGGACCGACCAGTAACTAGTTACTCTGCTGTCTTGTAAGGAGCTTTAGTTAAGACTAGCTGCGGTTGAGTTTATCATCAAGGGTTACTTTAGCTGATGTGAGTAACATTTATTCTACTTGGACACATGCATGACTCCAACATGACAAACAGGTTGTATTGTGAGTTAGTTCAGTCGCCTGAACTGTTAGCTGACACGAAGCCTCTGGTTGGCAGCTAATGAAGATAGTGTTTAACTGTGGGGAGAAGATGGATGTTGAGCTCATCTCACTCTGCATAAACCTGGCTGCGAACAAGACCAATGCTCACATCATCTGTGAAGGTAGGAGTTCCACAGAACGATGCAACCCGCTATACACACAAGCCTGTCTCATTTTATGTGTGAAACTGTTCCTTCACTCTCCGCTTTGCCTCAGGCGACTGTCTGAAGATGCTGATGAAGAGGGCCCTGAAGATGAAGGATGTTCTGGTGATGAAGATGATCAGAAATCTCTCCCAACACAGTGGACCCACTAAGAACTTGTTCTTGGTCAGTATCACAATTTATAAAAAGGCCAAGACAAGCTCTCTGTGACATCACAAGGGGTTTGTCTCGGCCTGCTGTTTGGGGCAGGATCTGAGCACCCTCAGACCACAGCAAGGCTCCGCTAGTCCACAGTTTAACTCTAGCAGCACTTGTTTCAGATGTTGTTGGTTAGTGGTCCAGTTATTCAACTTGGAAGTGATCCAAGGTGAAGGTTGCTAAATCAGATGACCCAGCTGCTGCCAGAAGTAGAAGCTGATAGTCTAGAGGCAGAACCAGCTGGTGTTCTCTCGTTAGTCCTGGTTAGCCACCTTCAACTAGGGTCAAGACACCTGCTTGAGACTGCTTTCCTAAGCTTTACCCTTAAAGCCTCTAAGACCAACCCAGAATCTGTTTCAGAGGTGTCTTAGTACAGTTGTAGGTTGTAGATTACTTGTCCTACTTACGTCCTGTCTTCAGGACATAGTTCCTTCAAACATACTCCAAGCCATAACTCCATCAGCTGTGCCAGCAGTCACTAGCATCATACATTTGCTCGTTTGTCTTGGGTACATTTCTATCAGCCTTCAAACAACTATGATCATATTCCTGTTGGAAAATAAACCCTCAGTCAACCCTGGTCTAGTTGAGAACTGTCGGCCAGTCTTTTTGCTTCCTTTTCTTTCCAAGGTTATGGATCAAGGAGGTTCTAAACAGGCCATGGACCTCCTCACTCAAAATCACCTTCTTGAAATAAATCAGTCTGGTTTCATTCTACTAAAACGTCTCTGCTGTCTGTGATAGAAATCTAAGAACGGCGAAAGCAGCGGGTCAATCCTCTGTTCATCCTTCATCCACCGAAGGCAATAGGGGTTAGGGTTTAACCACAATATTCTGCTCTCTACGCTCTCTAACATGGACATCATAATCAGCACATTCTTGGTTCTGTTCTTACTTTACCCGCCGTTCCTTTAAAGCAGCATGGTGGGGAAAACATCTTCATTACATTACCTCTCCACAGGGGTGTCCCAATGCTCGGTACTTAGTATATTTAGTGTATAGTGTAGTATATGTAATATATGTAGTATATAGTGTAGTATATGTAGTATATGTAGTACAAGGACAAGGACTGATGGAGCTAAAACATGGAGTGGTGGATACATCTGGACATCCTTTGGTTAACTCGTGCTTGCAGCCTTCAGCTGGGAGCAAAAGCAGCTGCTTTCTGCAGCTCGGCCGAGCTTCACTCCCAGCTGAAGGCTGCGGCTTGTACCAGGTTCCTGATTCAGACCAAGACCACTCTGACACTAAACAAACCCACCGATCACAGGACAGATGTTCTGGAATCACAGAAACGTTCCTGAAGTGAGTGTAGCTGAGTTGTGTGCGTGTGCCCTGACAGGACCACGTCGGAGACCTGGCAGCTCAGATCAAAGAGGACGAGGCTGAACAGTTTGTGATGGAGTGTGTGGGGACGCTGGCCAACCTGACCCTCCCCGACCTGGAGTGGGCGCTGGTCCTGACTGAGTCCAACCTGGTGACGTACCTAAAGAACAAACTCAAACCAGGTGGATTCCTCCACCTTAAACCTCGTCCTAAGTGTAATGTTTAGTTATTTCAGAGTATCTTTGACTTTTTTAATATTTCACTTTAAATAAAACAAATTCCGGAGAAGTTCATCCATCTCCTTCCAAACCTCCTAGCCAGATATCTGTCACGGCCACCCGCACCTCCAACTGCTTCTGAGACCCATTATTTGTGAACTGCCATTGGATGTTTGTTTCCCTTCTTTAACGGTAGATTGGGGCTGGTTTGGGTCCTTTAAACAAACATTTCCCTCCTTTAACAGTAGATTGGGGCTGATTTGGGTCCTTTAAACCAATGATTTCCTCCTTCTAACGGTAGATGGGGGCTGGTTTGGGTCCTTTAAACAAACATTTCCCTCCTTTAACGGTAGATGGGGGCTGGTTTGGGTCCTTTAAACAAACATTTCCCTCCTTTAACGGTAGATTGGGGCTGGTTTGGGTCCTTTAAACCAACGATTCCCTCCTTTAACGGTAGATGGGGGCTGGATTTGGTTCTTTTAAACCAATGATTTCCTCCTTCTAACGGTAGATGGGGGCTGGTTTGGGTCCTTTAAACCAACGATTCCCTCCTTTAACGGTAGATGGGGGCTGGTTTGGGTCCTTTAAACCAACGATTCCCTCCTTTAACGGTAGATGGGGGCTGGTTTGGGTCCTTTTAAACCAACGATTCCCTCCTTTAACGGTAGATTGGGGCTGATTTGGGTCCTTTAAACCAACGATTCCCTCCTTTAACGGTAGATTGAGGCTGGTTTGGGTCCTTTAAACCAATGATTTCCTCCTTCTAACGGTAGATTGAGGCTGGTTTGGGTCCTTTAAACCAACATTTCCCTCCTTTAACGGTAGATGGGGGCTGGTTTGGGTCCTTTAAACCAATGATTTCCTCCTTCTAACGGTAGATGGGGGCTGGTTTGGGTCCTTTAAACCAATGATTTCCTCCTTCTAACGGTAGATTGAGGCTGGTTTGGGTCCTTTAAACCAATGATTTCCTCCTTCTAACGGTAGATGGGGGCTGATTTGGGTCCTTTAAACAAACATTTCCCTCCTTTAACGGTAGATGGGGGCTGGTTTGGGTCCTTTAAACCAACGATTCCCTCCTTTAACAGTAGATGGGGGCTGGTTTGGGTCCTTTAAACCAATGATTTCCTCCTTCTAACGGTAGATGGGGGCTGGTTTGGGTCCTTTAAACCAATGATTTCCTCCTTCTAACGGTAGATTGAGGCTGGTTTGGGTCCTTTAAACCAATGATTTCCTCCTTCTAACGGTAGATGGGGGCTGATTTGGGTCCTTTAAACAAACATTTCCCTCCTTTAACAGTAGATTGGGGCTGGTTTGGGTCCTTTAAACCAACGATTCCCTCCTTTAACGGTAGATGGGGGCTGGATTTGGTTCTTTTAAACCAATGATTTCCTCCTTCTAACGGTAGATGGGGGCTGGTTTGGGTCCTTTAAACCAATGATTTCCTCCTTTAACAGTAGATGGGGGCTGATTTGGGTCCTTTAAACCAATGATTTCCTCCTTCTAACGGTAGATGGGGGCTGGTTTGGGTCCTTTAAACAAACATTTCCCTCCTTTAACGGTAGATGGGGGCTGGTTTGGGTCCTTTAAACAAACATTTCCCTCCTTTAACGGTAGATTGGGGCTGGTTTGGGTCCTTTAAACCAACGATTCCCTCCTTTAACGGTAGATGGGGGCTGGATTTGGTTCTTTTAAACCAATGATTTCCTCCTTCTAACGGTAGATGGGGGCTGGTTTGGGTCCTTTAAACCAACGATTCCCTCCTTTAACGGTAGATGGGGGCTGGTTTGGGTCCTTTAAACCAACGATTCCCTCCTTTAACGGTAGATGGGGGCTGGTTTGGGTCCTTTTAAACCAACGATTCCCTCCTTTAACGGTAGATTGGGGCTGATTTGGGTCCTTTAAAACCAACGATTCCCTCCTTTAACGGTAGATTGAGGCTGGTTTGGGTCCTTTAAACCAATGATTTCCTCCTTCTAACGGTAGATTGAGGCTGGTTTGGGTCCTTTAAACCAACATTTCCCTCCTTTAACGGTAGATGGGGGCTGGTTTGGGTCCTTTAAACCAATGATTTCCTCCTTCTAACGGTAGATGGGGGCTGGTTTGGGTCCTTTAAACCAATGATTTCCTCCTTCTAACGGTAGATTGAGGCTGGTTTGGGTCCTTTAAACCAATGATTTCCTCCTTCTAACGGTAGATGGGGGCTGATTTGGGTCCTTTAAACAAACATTTCCCTCCTTTAACGGTAGATGGGGGCTGGTTTGGGTCCTTTAAACCAACGATTCCCTCCTTTAACAGTAGATGGGGGCTGGTTTGGGTCCTTTAAACCAATGATTTCCTCCTTCTAACGGTAGATGGGGGCTGGTTTGGGTCCTTTAAACCAATGATTTCCTCCTTCTAACGGTAGATTGAGGCTGGTTTGGGTCCTTTAAACCAATGATTTCCTCCTTCTAACGGTAGATGGGGGCTGATTTGGGTCCTTTAAACAAACATTTCCCTCCTTTAACAGTAGATTGGGGCTGGTTTGGGTCCTTTAAACCAACGATTCCCTCCTTTAACGGTAGATGGGGGCTGGATTTGGTTCTTTTAAACCAATGATTTCCTCCTTCTAACGGTAGATGGGGGCTGGTTTGGGTCCTTTAAACCAACGATTCCCTCCTTTAACGGTAGATGGGGGCTGGTTTGGGTCCTTTAAACCAACGATTCCCTCCTTTAACGGTAGATGGGGGCTGGTTTGGGTCCTTTTAAACCAACGATTCCCTCCTTTAACGGTAGATTGGGGCTGATTTGGGTCCTTTAAACCAACGATTCCCTCCTTCTAACGGTAGATTGAGGCTGGTTTGGGTCCTTTAAACCAATGATTTCCTCCTTCTAACGGTAGATTGAGGCTGGTTTGGGTCCTTTAAACCAACATTTCCCTCCTTTAACGGTAGATGGGGGCTGGTTTGGGTCCTTTCAACCAATGATTTCCTCCTTCTAACGGTAGATGGGGGCTGATTTGGGTCCTTTAAACAAACATTTCCCTCCTTTAACGGTAGATGGGGGCTGGTTTGGGTCCTTTAAACCAACGATTCCCTCCTTTAACAGTAGATGGGGGCTGGTTTGGGTCCTTTAAACCAATGATTTCCTCCTTCTAACGGTAGATGGGGGCTGGTTTGGGTCCTTTAAACCAATGATTTCCTCCTTCTAACGGTAGATTGAGGCTGGTTTGGGTCCTTTAAACCAATGATTTCCTCCTTCTAACGGTAGATGGGGGCTGATTTGGGTCCTTTAAACAAACATTTCCCTCCTTTAACGGTAGATGGGGGCTGATTTGGGTCCTTTAAACAAACATTTCCCTCCTTTAACGGTAGATTGAGGCTGGTTTGGGTCCTTTAAACCAACATTTCCCTCCTTTAACGGTAGATGGGGGCTGGTTTGGGTCCTTTAAACCAATGATTTCCTCCTTCTAACGGTAGATGGGGGCTGATTTGGGTCCTTTAAACAAACATTTCCCTCCTTTAACGGTAGATGGGGGCTGGTTTGGGTCCTTTAAACCAACGATTCCCTCCTTTAACAGTAGATGGGGGCTGGTTTGGGTCCTTTAAACCAATGATTTCCTCCTTCTAACGGTAGATGGGGGCTGGTTTGGGTCCTTTAAACCAATGATTTCCTCCTTCTAACGGTAGATTGAGGCTGGTTTGGGTCCTTTAAACCAATGATTTCCTCCTTCTAACAGTAGATGGGGGCTGGTTTGGGTCCTTTAAACCAATGATTTCCTCCTTCTAACGGTAGATGGGGGCTGGTTTGGGTCCTTTAAACCAACGATTCCCTCCTTCTAACGGTAGATGGGGGCTGGTTTGGGTCCTTTAAACCAATGATTCCCTCCTTTAACGGTAGATGGGGGCTGGTTTGGGTCCTTTAAACCAACGATTCCCTCCTTCTAACGGTAGATTGAGGCTGGTTTGGGTCCTTTAAACCAATGATTCCCTCCTTTAACGGTAGATGGGGGCTGGTTTGGGTCCTTTAAACCAATGATTTCCTCCTTCTAACGGTAGATGGGGGCTGATTTGGGTCCTTTAAACAAACATTTCCCTCCTTTAACGGTAGATGGGGGCGGATTTGGGTCCTTTAAACCATCGATTCCCTCCTTTAACGGTAGATGGGGGCTGGTTTGGGTCCTTTAAACCAATGATTCCCTCCTTCTAACGGTAGATGGGGGCTGATTTGGGTCCTTTAAACAAACATTTCCCTCCTTTAACGGTAGATGGGGGCTGATTTGGGTCCTTTAAACAAACATTTCCCTCCTTTAACGGTAGATGGGGGCTGGTTTGGGTCCTTTCAACCAATGATTCCCTCCTTCTAACGGTAGATGGGGGCTGATTTGGGTCCTTTAAACCAACGATTCCCTTCTTCTAACGGTAGATGGGGGCTGGTTTGGGTACTTTAAACCAACGATTCCCTCCTTCTAACGGTAGATCTGGGCTGGTTTGGGTCCTTTAAACCAACGATTCCCTCCTTTAACAGTAGATGGGGGCTGGATTTGGTTCTTTTAAACCAACGATTCCGTCCTTCTAACGGTAGATGGGGGCTGGTTTGGGTCCTTTAAACCAACGATTCCCTCCTTTAACGGTAGATGAGGGATGGTTTGGGTCCTTTCAACCAATGATTCCCTCCTTTAACGGTAGATGAGGGATGGTTTGGGTCCTTTAAACCAATGATTCCCTCCTTTAACGGTAGATGAGGGATGGTTTGGGTCCTTTAAACAAACATTTCCCTCCTTTAACAGTAGATGAGGGATGGTTTGGGTCCTTTAGAGCAACGATTCCCTCCTTTAACGGTAGATGGGGGCTGGTTTGTGTCCTTTAAACCAACGATTCCCTCCTTTAACGGTAGATGGGGGCTGGTTTGTGTCCTTAAAACCAACGATTCCCTCCTTCTAACGGTAGATTGGGGCTGGTTTGGGTCCTTTAAACCAACGATTCCCTCCTTTAACGGTAGATGGGGGCTGGTTTGTGTCCTTTAAACCAACGATTCCCTCCTTCTAACGGTAGATTGGGGCTGGTTTGGGTCCTTTAAACCAACGATTCCCTCCTTTAACGGTAGATGGGGGCTGATTTGGGTCCTTTAAACCAACGATTCCCTCCTTTAACGGTAGATGGGGGCTGGTTTGGGTCCTTTAAACCAACGATACCCTCCTTTAACGGTAGATGGGGGCTGGTTTGGGTCCTTTAAACCAACGATTCCCTCCTTCTAACGGTAGATGGGGGCTGGTTTGGGTCCTTTAAACCAACGATTCCCTCCTTTAACAGTAGATGGGGGCTGGTTTGGGTCCTTTAAACCAACGATTCCCTCCTTCTAACGGTAGATGGGGGCTGGTTTGGGTCCTTTAAACCAACGATTCCCTCCTTCTAACGGTAGATGGGGGCTGGTTTGGGTCCTTTAAACCAACGATTCCCTCCTTCTAACGGTAGATGGGGGCTTCCCTTTTTGCTTCATATCAAGTTTTAGATGATTAAAAACTGCGGATTAAATAGAAACTCAATGCTGTCACTTTTATTTCTGGTCTGCATCCTAGCGAGGTCATGTATTTTTCTTCAGCGTGCTTTTTTATGAACCTAAAGTTGTTAGACACCACTTTTGTTGGTTCAGGTTCAGTGGTTTGCTGCGTCCTCCCATGGACTGGATAATCAGCAGACCTATACATTTGAGATACTACAGGAAGTTCATGTCTCCAGGAATACTTTAATGTATCTGTGAAGTCTGTACTGCTCCCGCGCTCCTCAGTCTCCACAAAGTTATCTGAGTAACCACCTGAAGTGCTTCCTCTGAAGTTAAGAAATTTCTGAGAAATTAGACGCCTGCAGGGGACTGCAGGCAACTGCAGAACTGGTTTGGAACCTTTGATGATAAAATCCTCTGATCTGTGATCTTACTTGTCAATGCTGAGACTGCTGAGACTTCTGCTGACACATGTCCTTTACAGTTGAAATAATTGGCTATATTTAGATATCTCCATCAGTCTGGTCCAGACCAGCCCAGGTTTACAGCAGTGTAAGAACTCACATGACTGAATCTGTGATTCCGGCCGTTTTCATCCACTATTAAACTGTGTGAAAGGCACTCAGGACAACATAGTTCAGTGAAAGTGTTTCAGACCATCAGCAAGGTTTCTACACTCAGCCAGTTTTCTTTTCCTGGTGTCAGGTTCTGCTGAGGATGACCTGATCCTGGAGGTGGTGATCCTAATTGGCACCGTGTCCATGGACGACTCATGTGCAGTCATGCTGGCCAGATCTGGAATAATTCCTGCTCTCATTGAGCTGCTCAACGGTGAGAGTCCAGTGTTCTCTGGAGACCCGGGATGTTCTCCAGCTCCGAGCTGAACCTCTGAGTTCCAGTTACATCATTATTGGTCACGTTGACAGTTTTTCTTGTTTACGTCTCAGCCCAACAGGAAGATGATGAGTTTGTCTGCCAGATTATTTACGTCTTCTACCAGATGGTTTTTCACAAAGCTACAAGAGATGTCATCATCAAAGACAGCCGTATCCTTTCCACACATGGACAGATGCTCGCAGTGATGTCACAGATACCTCTGAACCTCTGGACACACTATCAGGACATTTCCTCTTCAGTACCAATAATAAGTCTGGTTCCTCTGGTTGGACTTTGATGACCAGGATGCGATTCCAACAAAGAAGGAAAAGAACAAACCACTAGATATCATAGAAACATTTTGTTATAAAAGCTCCTACCCAAATGATTAACAAACAAGAAACAAGAGTAGCACACTCCTGTCAGTCTGTCTCTCTCTCTCTCTCATATATATATATATATATATATATACGTGTATATATAAAAAAAAAACTCGTTCCTCACCCTCCGTGGGTGGTGTCCCTTCTAAGCTCGGGTCCTCTACCAGAGGCCAGGGAGCTTGAGGGTTCTGCGCAGTATCTTTGCTGTTCCTAACACTGCACTTTTCTGGACTGAGATGTCTGAGGTTGTTCCGGGGATCTGCTGCAGCCACTCTTCCAGTTTGGGGGTTACTGCCCCGAGTGCTCCGATCACCACGGGCACTACTGTCACCTTCACCTTCCAGGCCTTCTCCAGCTCCTCTCTAAGCCCTTGGTATTTCTCAAGCTTCTCGTGTTCCTTTCGCCTGATGTTACCATCACTTGGTATTGCCACATCCACCACCACGGCTTTCCTCTGCCCTTTGTCTACCACCACGATGTCTGGTTGGTTTGCCATCACCATCCTGTCTGTCTGTAATATATATATATATATATATATATATATATATATATATATATATATATATATATATATATATATATATATATATATATATAATACGTTATATATTCTGAATATAGTAGTGTATTAGACCAGTACATCATGTAATGGGGGGTCCGCTGTGCAGGACCAGGAGGTGATGGACATGAAGACTCAGACTGCAGTCTGCAGGCAGGAACAAGGTCACAAACATCCCTGTTTTGAAGACAAATGATTGAAAGCTCCAGTAAATGTTCTTTCCTTGAGTCCTGATTTCAGAAGCTCCAGCTTATCTCATCGACCTGATGCATGATACCAACGCTGCCATTTGCAAAGTCTGTGACAACACCCTGGACATCATCACTGTGAGTACATCCCTGTCCGTCAGTCAGGGGACGGTGTTTTCCACCAGAGAGACCTGCTCATCCTAAATCATTAAATGACAAAAAGACCAGGAAGTGATGGACATGAAGACTCAGACTGCAGTGCCGCCGCAGCCGCAGGCAGGAACCAGGCCTCTTCTTTGCAATATTATCATTTTATGTCACAATCAGTGCAGCACAGATTTTCCTCATCTTTGATACTAAAGTCAATATCAGATAAGAAGGAACTAAACTATTTTCAGCATAAAAACTGCTGCACATTGTGTCTATGTATTTGTGATGTGCTGCTCCACACAAAGACTTCAGTCAGATGTGGAAGGTTTTATGTATCACAACTTAGTGAGAATTCAATTCAATTTTTCTATTCTATTTTATTTATATAGCGTCTATTATAACTACTTGTTTCTAGGATCTTTCCAGAGACAGGAACATGACATCGATCAATTATTGCATAAACAACGGCAGGTAAAAACTCCCTTTAAGAGGGAAGAAACCTGGATCAGGACCTGGATCATAAGGGGGGGCCCTCCTGCCGAAGGCCAGCCGGTAGAACGGGAAGTAGAGAGATCAGAAAGAACAATAATCACCATGGAGACAACCTCAGATGAACAAAAGCACATGACATAGTACGCTTAGTCTTTATGTACTGAAGATAAACTAAGAAATGATCCAGAAGCAATGTGTGGAACTGATGGCAGCTTGTAGACCAGTGCTCATCAGCCTCGGTCCTCAAGATCTACTGTCCTGAATGTTTTAGATGTTTCCCTGCTTCAGCACACCATGACACAAGTAGCTGTGTCACTAATAGACCTGTGCAGACCTTGGTGACATGCCAATAACAATTAATAATTAGAGTCAGGTGTGCTAATCCAGGTAAACTAAGGTTGATGACCGCTGTCGTAGACTCTTCTCCAGCAGACATGAGCTGCAGTTGTCCTCTTCTGACATTATCAGCCGCTCATAACCATGTGCAGAATTTCTGTTTATTCTTCAGGTCATTGGTGTTTTTGAATGTTTATTTTTACACAGCTCTCTGAAAGTCCACCACACCATCTTAACCAGGTTATATATTTATATAATATAGAAAAAACGAGCTCCTGATTGATCCTGCTCTGAATAAATAAATAATTTTCAGAGGAATTTTCACAGCTGGTTTCCAGGTCTGGATCGAACTGGTGGAACTGGTTTTGTTGCGGTGGAAACAGCAGTGCATCAGAGATGCCTGTTAGGACATTAACTCAACACTGTTGGGATCAGAAACTACAGCGACACTGTATTTTAAAACGTATTATATAATACACTGTATTTATAGGTTTGATTATATAGACGTTAAAGAGATGGTAAATGTTGACGACTCGTTGCATCGGATTGCTCGACCCGATGATCAGCGCTACACCAGAGCAGCAGAATCCAGAGCGGCCGTGAACTACCGCCTCCACAGGTCTGCTGTATATTGCACATCACAAACACATTGCATATTTTTTTAGGGACGCGCATGACTGATGTGCCAAACAAATGCAAGATATTGAGTGGTGGCCATATGCGTACACATACACATCATTGTGTGCAAGTATACTCCAGGTCTAACATCTAACATGCTCAGAGAGGTCTGCGGTTCTGAGATGGAGCTCTGGGGATTTTTGTATTTCTCTGAGTATTACACAGGCTGATCGTGGGCTGAGTCTGCGGTGACATCTTCTCCTGGAACGTCCTCTCCTGGGAAGAACGTTTTCTGCTGTGAAGAATCGTTCTCACTGTAGAACGTTAAAGTTCATATAGTTTAGAAATTGCTTTAAAACCCTTTCCGACTTCCGGTTGCATGGCAATGGAGTAGGAGGCCGCTGCGAGGAGCTGCGGGTTTCTTTTTTCATTCTTACTTTTAAGCCCTCCACAAGCACCGCGCACGGCAAGACCCTCATAACAACGTCTACCCCCTTAATAGTGCAACGGAAACTTCACCGCAAGATGTCTTCAAAAAGCACAAAACCAACCAAAAAAGGAGAAGCTAGCTTTACCTTGGAAGCTATCACCGCGCTGCTGGAGCAACGCAGCGAGGCGCTGGCGGCAGAGTTTAAAACCTCCTTCGACCTGCTGGAGTCCAAGTTAGACCAAACGCGCCTTGCGGTGCAGGAACATGGTCAGTGGGTCTCATCTCTGGAGCTGGCTTCAGAGGACCTCAGTCAGCGGGTGGCAGACCTCGAAGAGACGGTCAACACCCTTCGTACAGCTAAGGCTAAAGTCACCGACCTGGAGGGTCGGAGCAGACGGCAGAACATCCGAATCTTAGGGGTACCGGAATCAACTGAAAGCGGCTCCCAGTCCAAGTTCTTCTCCGACCTGCTCTGCGAAGTGTTCGGCGCCGAGATCTTACCCTCCCCGCCAGAAATCGACCGCGCTCACCGCTCCCTGGCAGCCCGACCGGCCCCCGGGCAGCGCCTGCGGCCGGTTATCCTCCATCTTCACCGGTACCAGACCAAGGAGTTCATCATCAGGGAGGCTCGCCGGCGGGGAAAGCTGGAGTTCCGGGGGAAGCCCATCCACGTCGTGGAGGACTACAGCCCATAAGTCGACAACCAGCGGGCAGAATCCAGGACCGTGATGACCGAACTCTATAACCGAGGACTCAGACCAGGTCTGCTTTATCCTGCCAAGCTCCGCGTCACTTTGCCGAGCGGAGACAAAAAATGGATCGGTTCCGTGGACGAGGCAAACAAATACATCAGTAACCTCCCCCGATCTACCGGATCATCTTAAAGAAGTTTTTGACCTTCATTCAGCTAAGATGATTAGGTAACGCCAGGAGTGCCTCTGTTCTATTTTCCGCATTTTGGGGTATTTAATAAAGTTAATTTAAACACACTGGGCGCCGCTGTGTGTGGACACAACACTCTTAAACAGCGAAGTTTATATAAGAGGTGCTTGAACTTTATGTATGAGTATACATACATTCCTCTCAGAGCTCAATTAGATGGTTAGAAAGGAAGAATACTCAACGTTAAATGTTGGTTCTGAAGAGCTTGCTGCTTTACTTTTTAGCAGCTGTCTTGTTTGGGGGGTTATGGGTGTGGGGTGGGGGGGGTCTCTGTCACTGCCAAAAAGACTAAATCACTTTTTTTGCCTGTTAGCCGCCACCGTTGTTTTTCTTGCGACCCCGGCTCCTTCCCTCAATCACACTTACCGACCTACACTCACCACAATCTTTACCACAAACCCATATGGTCAGTTGCATGAATTTTGTAAGCTGGAATACTAAAGGTCTAAACCACCCGATTAAGAGAAGAAAGGTCTTTTCTCACCTTAAACATCTTAAAGCAGACATGGCTTTCCTACAAGAAACACATATACGTAGTTCAGACACCGAACGCCTCCTTACAGGCTGGAAAGGACAACGTTTCCATTCCTTTTGACCGAGTAGAATTCAAATTTCTTTTTGCAGTTCTGGACAGATTTGGCTTTGGTCCCAACTTCTCCTCGTGAATTCAATTGTTATACTCATCTCCCACCGCTTCTATTCGCACCAACTCCCAACAGTCAAAACCCTTCAACTTACACAGAGGAACCCGCCAGGGATGCCCTTTGAGCCCTTTGCTCTTTGACCTGGCTATTGAGCCGCTTGCTGCAGCCCTTCGAGGGTGTAGAGACATAACTGGTATTTGGAAGAACTCTACAGAACACAAAGTCTCACCATATGCAGATGATCTTCTGCTCTTTATATCAGACCCAGGGACCTCACTAACTGCGGCTCTGTCGCTGCTCAGCCGGTTTGGGAAGCTGTCTGGCTACAAACTGAACCTCAGCAAAAGTGAGCTTTTCCCCATCAATAATAAAGCACATGCTTTGGACTATTCAAATCTACCTCTCAGAGTGGTAGATCACAAACTCTCATATCTGGGAGTATCGATCACAAGGAAACATAAAGATCCATTCAAAGAAAACCTCATTACCTTACTGAACCAAACTAAACAAACATTGACACAGTGGTCACCTTTATCTATGTCGCTGGTGGGTCGGATCAGTTCTATAAAGATTAAAATCCTGCCCAAATTTTCATACCTACTTCAGTCCTTACCGGTTTTTATTCCTGCTTCCTTTTTCAACCAGCTCGACTCGGTCTTTTCCTCCTTTATCTGGCAGGGAAAACGTCCTCGTCTTAGCAAAGTCCATCTTCAGAAGACCAAGTCCACCGGCGGGCTCGCCCTTCCAAATTTCCGACTCTACTACTGGGCTGCAAATTTGCGCTGTATGGCATCCTGGTCATTTTATGCTGACCGATCTGGCGCCCCCTACTGGGTGGCAATGGAACTGCACCTGTCTGGAAACGCCTCTCTTCCTGCACTGCTGGGTTCCCTGTCCCTCTCCCTTCCATTGCACACATCTGTAACCCAGTGGTTAAACACTCTTTAAGGATATGGGCTCAGTTTAGGAAGTATTTTGGAATGCATGATTTCTCCCTCTTGAGCCCCATCGCTTCGAACCATCTTTTCATACCCTCCCTTCACGACATGGCTTTAAGGAGTGGCACAAGAAGGACATTAAAAGCTTTAAAGATCTGTTTTTGGACAACACCCTGGCTTCCTTTGAGCAGTTAAGCAGAACATTTGGTCTCTTAAAATCTGATTTTTTTTAGATATCTGCAAGTTAGACAGCATCTGCACTCCTTCAGACCTGGCCTCGTCGCCCTCCCGGACTCAACAATCGTGGAAACTGTCCTTTCTTTAAACCCGTCACATAAGAGACTTATCTCACTCCTCTACAACCGGCTATCAAACCTAAAATCCCACCGCGCTGCCCAGATCAGGACAGCATGGGAGGAGGATCTGGGCATGCCCTTATCTCCAGAAACCTGGAACTCAGTGCTTAAACAAGTGAACTCATCTCTTTACGCCCGCCACTGTTTAATCCAATTTAAAGTTGTACACAGGGCACATATCTCCAAGTCCAAACTATCCCACATCTACCCAAACATCAGTCCCTACTGTGACAAAAGTAAAACTGGTGAAGCCACACTCATCCACATGTACTGGTCTTGTCCATCCCTCAGTGCGTTCTGGAGGGAGGTGTTTCTAACCTTATCCTGGATACTCAAAGTCACGCTGCAGCCAACCTCTCTGACTGCTCTGTTCGGGATCGCTGGGGAGAGGGTGTGTCCAACTCCAGAAAAACATCAGACTATCTTTTGCCTCCCTCTTGGCCAGACGTACCATTCTTTTCAGGTGGAAAGATGCTACCCCCCCCCACCCACAGGCAGAGGTTGGCAGACATCATGTCCTGCTTACAACTGGAAAAGATCAGATTCTCACTCAATCACAAGAGCAGGAACTTTCAGGAGATGTGGGGCCTTTTTCTGGAGACATTCCAGCAGATCTGGGAGTGAGGTCACCGGGGTGCTTCACCATGTCAAACATAAACCGGCTTCAAGCTCTTCATGCAGTGCCAGTGTGCTGGTGCCCCCCAAAGATGGCTGGCAGTGACAGAGAATGGGGGGTGGGGGTGGTAAGGGTGGTTTTTTTTTGTTGTTTTTGGCTCGCTGTTGCAGCTTTGCATTTATGTATGTATCTTTATGCATAAGAAAATTCAAATACAAAGATTATTAATAAAAACCCTTTCCAGATTGATGTGCAGCAGCAGTTTATTTTTCTGTCTACAGTGTCTCCTGTACTTTACCCGCTCAGTCTGCTGTTATTGCTAAACCAATCACGCACTAATGCCAGCAATCTTTCCCTCATGGCGTTCTGTTTACACACACGTAAATGCTGCAACCACTAAGGTTTGGGTTTTTTTCATGAAAACTAGTGGAGTGTTGATGCATGAGCAAAGTAAGACATGCTGTTTCAGACTTTATATAAAGTGGTAAAACAGTTGTTTTCTTCCTTAAACTTTGGCTTAATTTGTCTTGTGAATATCAATTAGATGTAATTATAGACTAGCCCTATTTGACCCAGAATGTGCATTTTTTCTGAACTCACATGTCTAAAAATTTTATTTAACTAATTCCAAATGTAGGAAAACAAATTTGATTGGCAGTTTTCTTTCGAGCTACTTTATTCATACTTGCAGCGAGTAAACGAGCAATGACTTTCTGAATCACCTCATGACTGACAGGTGTGGTCAGCTCCCCGTCAGTGTGTGATCGCTGCCAGACCTCAGATCAGTGTAATTATCTGCCGATTACAGCCGGGCAGCGCAGCGGCACAGAGGAAGTGTTTCATTTAAGTTATCAGTGACATACATTAAGCTGCGAGCTGCAGGAAAGGCAGCTGGTGAGCTCTGGAGTGTGTCAGGCTGACGGTAGACGTGAACACACACACACACACACACACACACACACACACACACACACACACACACACACACACACACACACACACACACACACACTGTGTCTTTGATCACTTTGGCCAACGCTCAACACAGCCGTGGCTTCACCAAGAACGTTGTCCAGGAGGGACCGAGACCTGAGTCACCTATGTAATTATAGACTGGTCATTTTTCCACAGGAATGTGTTCAAACACTTCCCAGGGTTGAGATCTGCTGACCTACGGATGATAAAAGACACGCAGACAACTCCTGCTGACTCATAACCTGAGTCAGGTAGATGCTTCAGTCTTCTGGGGTCTAGGTGACCCTCTGGGGACTTCTTTCAGTCCTGGGACTCTCTTTCCTGGTGTAAGCGGGGGCAGTCTGAGGATCGATGCACGGCCGGCTGATCTGTGATTAGCTTTAGTGTACCAGTTTGCAGATGGTATTAAGAATTCATGTGGAAGCAGAAAGTTGCTGTTTTTTTCTGGAAACTCCTGCTATGACTTCTACTTCTAAACTTTTATGTATTCCTTCATCAAACATGCACCCCTCAAAATGACAGTAAGATGGCCTGAAGACAGTTTAAGACCATTTTCAACCTTTGAAAATCAGGAAAAGCATGACGCTCCTGGTTTCAGCTCATCCAGGTCCCAGCCCCTTGATGCATGTCCTCCACCCACTCCCTGAACCCACATTCCTGTCTCAACACTGTCAAATAAATAAAAATACATCAACTTTCTAGATCATCAGATTTCTCCATGGATTTCACAGTTAATCCTGGAATGTCCTGTTGGTCCAGTAGAAAATCTGTTATACGTGCAGGGTTGTGGTTCTAGTGAGAGGCGGGTAGAAAGAGGCATCCATGTCTCAGACGTCAGCTGTGAGGTTCCGACTCACACAGTTAATGATGGCGTGCAGTTCTGAATTAAATGGAGCATCTGCTGCTTCGCTCTGTTAGTGTTGATTATGTTGGAAAGATGACAGAAGCTGATTGTTGCTGCGCTTCCAAGTATCAGAAACGCTCAGTCAGGTGTTAATGAATCGTGTCCAGATCCCGCCCATGGGCCCGGCCCACAGCTGATACCAGAGACCTTTCTTCTTTTAACTACGCAGATCTGAGGACCTACTAGAAGACCTCCGAGCTAGAAGGTCAGCTTCTGTCCAGTGTCCGTGGACACCTACAACCTCCTCGTGTCTGTGGTGAAGGCGTCACCAACCAGATTTCAGTAAACGTTTAAGTGCTTGACTGCAAAGAACGTAATGAACAGTAACATAGACCTGTGGTGTAGGCTTGTTAAAAATCACTTTGTTGACCTGGTTTCCTGCAGGCTTGCTGTCTCAGGAACGTCTCATCTGTGGGACAATCTGACAGCACTTACTCACAAACTGGTGTTTGTAGAGTCATACATTCTGAGGGAACCTGAGCCTCCACCCTGGTTAACGCTCGTTTTTCTCTGCTGCCATCCTGGCTTAGCTGGGCGGTGGCTTTTCTCTGTTCAACTTGAATTCAAGCTTCTGATTCACAAATCTCACCTGTTTTCTGCTTAAAGTGAAACACATAAATGCATATCAACGGATCATCTTCAAGAGTCTGAACTCTGCCATCACGCTGGAGTTTTCCTACATTACCCCCAAACTGAATCCTGCACAGCTCCCCCATAAAACTAGGAATAGCCAGACTTATATTACAAAAAATTAAAAAGTCCTCTTTGAATTCAAGTTTACTTCACCTTTATTTGAGTCAGTGTTGCTCAATATGTGGGTTGGGACACAAAGTGGGTCGTGGGTCTTTGCCTTTGTTTAGAAGAGGAGGCAGAAACAACGTCTAGATGGCAGCTGTTTAGATGAGGCCTTCAGTGGGCATGTGTAGTCATGGATCACGCTGATTGCTGTGTGTCCTATGACAGTCTTTCTGCCTTCTTCTGTGAGTCTGGCTTTACCAAACCAGCAAACACAGCAGGTTAAAACCATTTCAATAAGAGCAGAATCAAATGTCTAAAGCACTCGCTTATTGACAGTAAAAACAAGCAGTTTCTTCTGAGCTGTGTCTTAGTGAGCAGGAGAAAAGTCCATGAGTCCCAGTTCAGGTTGTGGTCCAGCACAATGATAACACTCTCGTAGTTGGTGACAGTCTGAGCAGTCTCCACGTCAAGGACAGTGGATGGTTGAGACCTTCTAAAGTCAATGAGGCTCCTCTAGGAGACTGACTAAAGCTGTATCATTTGCATATTGAATGAAGTGAATGTTTAATAAAGTGCTGTTGCAAGAATTATACTAACATTTAATAAACAGTAATGGTGCTAGAACACATCTCTGTGGAGAACCTGTGGATTTTATCATTGTGTCAGACAGAGTAGAGCCTACTCTGAACGGCAGGACTCTACAGCTGAGAAAGTCCATGATCCAATAAATAAGATCTGTGTCACGAAGAAGTTCTTTAGACACTTTTTCTGAAACACTCTATGGTAGCATGGTCTTAGAAGAAGATGATAAGTTCACAAATAGGATCTGGTTATTCCAAGATGAGTGTGCAAAAGTGTGCATTAGAGTCAAACTGCATCCTCTACCCCCCCTGGAGGCTTGATAGGTGACCTGGAGGGTCTAGAAGATGTCCCTCTTCACCAAATGCTGCAAGGTCTTCATGCCCATGGATGTCAGTGATGTGGGTTGGAAGTCTAAAGGCTGTGGATCGTTAACATTTTTAAACGTGATTATAAGCAGCTATGATTAGTCAGAAGATGACACGATGATCTGCAGGTGATGATGCATGTAGAATACTTTATATTTGTTTAAATTCGTGTAATGACACAAGATCCTTGAGATTCAGGTGGGTTTGGAGCTCATTGAGTTTGGACTTTAGACTTAAAGAAATCCAGTGTTCAGAATGAAGGCAGAAACTTCTGGAGCTTTTTTGAAGAGGATAAGTAAAAGAATAAGCGTCTGTTTACTGGAGGACAAAGCAGACCATCTTTTTTTTTTTTTTTCATTACCATTCTTGTCAATTCAATTCAATTTTCAATTCAATTTTATTTATATAGCGTCTATTACAACACAAGTTGTCTCTAGGCACTTTCCAGAGACCCAGAACATGACCCCCGAGCAATTATTACATAAACAGCGGCAGGTAAAAACTCCCCTAGTGGAAGAAAAACCTTAAGCCAAACAGTGGCAAGAAAAACTCCCCTTTAAGAGGGAAGAAACCTTGAGCAGGACCTGGCTCATGAGGGGGGACCCTCCTGCCGAAGGCCAGCCGGGTAGAGCAAGAAATAAGAAAGAATAGAGACATAGAGACACCGTCAAAGGTACAAGATAGGATACATTAGTAACTGTCCTTGGTAGTCCAATTAGACTTCTGTGAATATGGGTGATATATAGATAGACGGTGATAGAAGGGGATGAGGACTGCAGGTCGGGGTGTCAGCAAGCATCCAAAAGACATCCACACAGACAGGTGAAGGCAGACACTGGGATGGTCAGAGGTGGAACTGCAGGTCAGCAAGCAGCTCCCGAGGCTCTGGTCCGCAGGACATGCAAAGAAGAGGAAAAGAAGGGCCAGACAAGCACAAAAAACTACCAGAACAATGGACCACAATTAAGTTTATGGGATATTGTTAATAAATGAGGGTTGAGGTGAAGAAGAGACAGAGACGGCAAAGAGAAACAGAGAAGGTGAAAGGCACCACTCAGTGGATCATGTTGGTGCCCCCCTGCAGCATAGGCCTATAACAGCATATCTACACCGAAGCTGTTTAAGATGAGCTGCTCTAATCTGGTCCTGTAGCTGCAGCTTTGACTACTGGCCCTGACACATTAAGGTACTAAATGTACACTAACTATATGCTTTATTAAACAGAAATGTTTTAAGTTTAGTTTTAAAGGTGGAGGTGGTATCAGCCTCCTTCACCCAAACTGGAAGTTGGTTCCAGAGTGATGGTGCCTGATAACAGAAAGCCGTCCTCCAGATCTACATCTGGATCTTCTAGGAACTACGAGTAAACCTGCACCCTGAGAACGGAGAGCTCTATTAGGAACGTACGGTTCTATAAGGTCTTGCAAATATCGCGGCGCTAGGCCATTTTGGACTTTATATGCCAGTAATAAAATTTTGAATTGGATTCTAAATTTTACAGGGAGCCAATGGAGGGAAGCTAAAACTGGAGAGACGTGGTCTCTCTTGTTGATTCCTGTCAGCACTCGCGCTGCTGCATTTTGGATCATCTGGAGGATCTTCAGAGAATTACTTGGACATCCAGCCAACAACACGTTACAGTAATCTAGTCTAGAAGATACGAACGCATGAATTAGTTTTTCGGCATCACTCTGCGAGAGGATGCTCCTGATCTTTGCGATATTACGGAGGTGGAAAAACGCAGTTTTACAAACCTGATTAATATGCTGTTTAAATGACAAATCCTGATCGAATATAACGCCAAGGTTTCGCACAGTTTTACTGGAGGCCATCGCAAGACCATCTAATCCCTTCCTAAGCTGTTTGGGACCACAAACAACAACTTCTGTTTTATCAGAATTTAGTAGCAAAAACATTCTGGACATCCAGTCCTTGATGTCCTTAAGACACATCTGAAGTTTGTCTAATGGTTCTGTTTCATCTGGCTTCATAGACAGATACAGCTGCGTATCATCAGCATAACAATGAAAATTAATGCCGTGGTTCCGGATAATACTTCCCAAGGGCTGCATGTATAAACTGAACAGGATTGGCCCTAGCACTGAACCCTGCGGGACACCATAGCAGACCCTCGTCTGTACGGAAGAAACCTCATGAACATGAACAAACTGGAATCTATCAGACAGATATGATTTAAACCAATCTAGAGCTGTCCCTTTAATCCCAACAACATACTCTAGCCTCTGCAGTAAAATGCTGTGATCTATAGTATCAAAAGCAGCGCTGAGGTCCAGCAGAACCAGTATGGACACTAACCCATTATCTGAGGCCATAAGAAGGT
Source organism: Xenentodon cancila (assembly GCA_014839995.1). Lineage (NCBI taxonomy): Eukaryota > Metazoa > Chordata > Actinopteri > Beloniformes > Belonidae > Xenentodon > Xenentodon cancila. The sequence goes on from CM026206.1 coordinate 404,517, forward strand.
CATTCGAGACTCGAACCAGTGCTGTTTCTGTGCTATGATGCATTCTGAACCCTGACTGAAAAATTTCAAATAGATCATTTCTATACAAATGCTCACACAGCTGGCTTGCAACTACCCTTTCCAGAATTTTAGAGATAAATTGAAGGTTGGAAATTGGTCTATAGTTAGCTAAAATGTCTGGGTCAAGAGAGGGTTTTTTAAGTAATGGTTTGATTACTGCGACTTTAAAAGCCTGTGGTACATATCCTAAGACTAGGGACAAGTTGATCTGTTTCAGTACCGTCGGTCCAATCAGAGAGAAAACATTTTTGAGTAGTCGAGTAGGGATTGGGTCTAACAGACACGTGGATGATTTAGATCCATTGACGACTGAGGTCAGCTCAGAGAGGTCAACAGGAACAAAACAGTCTAGAGTCAGGTCGGAGCATAAGGGAGTCGCCGAGGTTGAAGAAATTCCCACAGCCACTGCCGGGAGGGCCTGGCCGATTTCCTCTCTAATTCTGACAATTTTATTGCTAAAGAAGCTCATAAAGTCTTCACTACTGAGAGCTGCAGGGATGCACGGCTCAACAGAGTTGTGGCTCTTTGTCAGCCTGGCTACAGTGCTGAACAGAAAACGTGGGTTATTTTTATTATCCTCTATTAACACTGAATAATAGGCTGTTCTAGCTTTGCGAAGCGCTTTTTTATACACTATTAGACTATCTTTCCATGCATAATAAATATCTACAGACCTACTAGAGTACCACTTTCTTTCCATTTTACGCACTTTCTGTTTTAACATACGAATATGTGAGTTAAACCAGGGAGTTAAGCTCCTACGGTTAGAGAACCTCTTTCTCAAAGGAGCAACTACATCTAAAGCTGTGTGCAACACATCTGCAGTGCTACCGACAAGGAAATCAACGTCTGCAGAGGTAGAACCGAGGTCACAGCCCTCAACTGCTTCACTATGTTCCTCTGTAAGAAGATGAAGAGCAACAGCCTCCCTAAATTTAGTGATAGCTTTATCGGATAGACACCTGCTAAAGTAATTCCTCCTATTATGCGTAACGTTGACAATGTTGAATTCAAACGTTATTAAATAGTGGTCGGATAGGAGGGAGTTTACATGTGACACTAACAGATTATCAAGTTCTACACCGTAGACGAGGACCAGATCAAGAGTATGATTAAGACAATGCGTTGGTTCGTTAACTTTTTGTAAAATCCCCATCGATTCTAGAAGAGAATCAAAAGCCAACTTAAGATTGTCGTTGTCAACATCCATATGAATGTTAAAGTCGCCCACTATGATGACTTTATCTGTACTGATCAATAAACTAGATAAGAAATCTGAGAACTCAGACAGAAACTCCAGATAAGCTCCAGCAGGAGGCCGGTAAACTACCACCAACAAGACTGGCTTCTCTGATTTTCAGCTCGACAGTTTTAAACTAAGCGTGAGGCTTTCAAACGTATTATAATCGCATTTAGGTTTGGATTTTATTGTAAGACTGGAGTCGTAGATCGCCGCTACTCCTCCACCTCGACCTGTGATTCGAGGAATATGATAATTAAAGTAACTGGACGGCGTCGATTCATTTAAACTAACAAACTCTTCCTCTTGGAGCCACGTTTCTGTTAGGCAGAAAATGTCACTCCGGGTCTCAGTAATTAGATCGTTTACTAATAGAGACTTGGAGCTTAAAGATCGTATATTTAGTAATCCGCATCTAATTGTTTGGTCCTTAGTTCGCACTAAATGCGTATTTGTTTTTATTTTTACGAGGTTATTTTGGTTAACGCCTCTATTACGTCGCGCTTGGTGAAGATTTGGAGGACGGGGAATCGATACTAAATCTATTTTACTTGGCACCTCGTTAGAATCTCCAATTACATCATTTACTTCTACCTTTTTATTGGCAGGCGATAGTCCTCGAGAAGCAGCAGAGAAGCGTGTAAGACTGCAGCTCTGCACCCCGGCCTGGACCCTGGATTGTCAGGGGGAGGATCTAATAATATCAGCCAGATTTCTAGAGATAAGAGCTGCACCATCCCGGGTGGGATGAATGCCGTCTCTTCTAAGCAGACCAGGCTTTCCCCAAAACGTCTTCCAATTGTCAATAAAGGCCACGTCGTTTTCTGACAGTATGGACATCGTGTATGTACGATACACCGAAACTGGACCTCTGCTTTTAACCCATCAACTAGTTCCACTAGTGAGCAGTGGGGCTGCTAGAACCAGCGCCCCGGGGAGCAGTTGGGAGTTAAGGGCCTTGCTCAGGGGCCCCCAGTGATTTACCATTGTGGGCAGCCCTGGGCTTGAACCTGGGTCCTCCACACCCACACTAGGCCACTACTCCATCTGATCAGTTAAACGCTACTACATCTGTGATGAAGCTCAGAGCTCCATGGTGGACTGGATTTAGTGGATGTGGACATCAGGAAGAAGCATGCTTATACATGACTTCACCACAGAGGCAAGGTGGCAGAGCTGCTTTAAAGTGTTTTAAATACAAATAATAAGTTCATTTTGTGTTGATTTCCACTTTTCTGTCCTCAGGAGTACGATGAGGAGTGGGGAAAGAAGATCCAGACGGAGAAGTTCCGCTGGTACAACAGCCAGTGGCTGGAAATGGTGGAGAACCGGCATCTGGATGAAGCTGAACGCTTCTTGTACAACGAGCACAGAGACTCCTTCATCGGGAATGAAGACTGGTGCCTCCTGGAGAGGCACCAGTTGTTCTACAGCGCAGGTACTGAGAGCATGAAACTCCAGGAGAACAGACTTCACATGAGCCGAGCATGAAATGTGTTTGCACCACGGCACCGCTGCCATGTTCTCAACTCATATCAGTGTTTAATCCCCAGCCCTTTTATTTGGTCCAGATGGAATCATCTCAGCAGATGGTGGCATCAGCACAGACTTCTACTCTGACTTCCAGAACCGAGATCTGGGACAGACGGGATTCATGAGCAGGTACCGAGTCCTCCCTCCACCCACAGACGAGGGTTCCTCAAGGGTCATGTTGAGAAAGCCTGATGCTGCGTTGGTAAAAGTGACGTTTCCAGTGAAAAGTAAACCAAATGGTTAGTTTTCTGCTAGATCAACCAGGCTTTTACAGTGTTTCAGGATCCAGTCAAAGGTCAGAACCAATTCCCTCTCTGAAAACACATCCATCCTCAAATGTTTCTGTCAGGATTCTTTGTCAGATCAGTTTTGGTTTGTGTCTGGTTCAGTGATGGTAGGTACGGGAAATGGTCTCCTCTCTACCAGCTGGACGTTGACGTGACTTAACAACGGTGGTGGCAGTGCTCTGGTTGGTCACCATAACCCCGCCCTCTTCCCCCCTGACAGAACCGCTTCTTGGATCCAGCAGAGATTTAGGGCCAGAGTAGCACCAGTTTCCCCAGATCCAGATGTGCACCACTGCTTTCTTCACTTCCTGGTGGGAAGCTCCTGAAACATAGTTGTGAAACAGGGGCTGCACCATGAACACGTGAACTCTGAACGCAAAGATCCATCCATCTGTCCAGTCTGTCCCTATGCTCTAGATTGCCTGGTGTCCATCCATCTTCTACACCCAGCAGATCTCATTCAAGGTTTAGGGGGTGTGGCTCTTCAGGAGGAGGCGGGGTATGGTCTGTGGAAGTTGAGTGAGTGCAGCAGGATTGTGTGACTGAGCCTGTCAGCGGGGCAGCTTGTCTTCATCTGGGAACGCTGGCAACGTGGGACTGGAAACACGAAGCTGCGAGTGTGTACTTTCAGCTCGTCCACCGGCTAGTTCTGCGCTCTGGTTTTGTTTTGCTGAACATCTATTCGCTGATCTGTGTTATTGAACCGGGCCAGGCCTGAGTCAACAACCCTCCTCCAGTCCCAGAAGGCATCACTCTGTCCTCAGTGGTAACGCTGCAGCTTTGAGAACAAACACTGTCCAGGTTTCTCTTGCTCCGTCAGACTCTCCACGCTCTCCTCACTCCTCTGTGTCCAGCATTCCACTGTGAAACATAAAACTGGAGCCTGGGACTTCAAAATCAGTCCTGTTATCACCAGATAGATGTCGGGTTTCCTCGGTGTCTGTCCTAAGTCCCTAAAATCAAGCACTCATTTATTCAATACGCTGTTGAGATGATGAATACTCAGAAAAATTGAGATTAAATTCAGAGTAACTGGTCCTATTTATTATCAAACCCGTCCTTGCGTGCGATAACGCTGTTGTCAGAGGATTTTCTTTTTTTTCCGCTCTCAGCAGCAGGAATGCTTTGCTTGGCTGCTGTTGAGCAGATGTGATTGGCTGAAGCCACAACACAGTCGGTGTGAAGAGATCAACTCTTAGTCAGCACTCCGTCTGATTTTAGATTTCCTCTGACAACTTTATCACAGATACTTTTCAAATATAGTTCAAATGACGGGGGACTTGGTTTGTGAAGGTGGTTTAATTTGGCCATTGACTCTGACATTCAAGTTAAACCCGCCCCCCCGCCAGTTTAAACCTTGTTAAAACTTGGTGTGAAGGAGCCTCTGAGAAGGATTTGTTTCTGTCACCTGAAAAACATCCATCCATCTATCTTTCTATTCATCCATCCCTTTGTCTGTCTGTCCCTCCATCCATCCATCCATGTGTCCATCCATCCATCCATGTGTCCATCTATTCATCCATCCATCCATCTATCCATCCATCCATCCATCTATCCATCCATCCATGTGTCCATCTATCCATCCATCCAAGTGTCCATCTATCCATCCATCTATCCATCCATCCAAGTGTCCATCTATTCATCCATCTATCCATCCATCCAAGTGTCCATCTATTCATCCATCCATGTGTCCATCTATCCATCCATCCATGTGTCCATCTATCCATCCATCCAAGTGTCCATCTATCCATCCATCCAAGTGTCCATCTATCCATCCAAGTGTCCATCTATCCATCCATCCAAGTGTCCATCTATCCATCCATCCAAGTGTCCATCTATCCATCCATCCAAGTGTCCATCTATCCATCCATCCAAGTGTCCATCTATCCATCCATCCAAGTGTCCATCTATCCATCCATCTATTCATCCATCCATGTGTCCATCTATCCATCCATCCATCCATGTGTCCATCCATCCATCTATCCATCCATCCAAGTGTCCATCTATTCATCCATCCAAGTGTCCATCTATCCATCTATCCATCCATCTATTCATCCATCCATGTGTCCATCTATTCATCCATCCAAGTGTCCATCTATTCATCCATCCAAGTGTACATCTATCCATCCATCCAAGTGTCCATCTATCCATCTATCCATCCATCTATTCATCCATCCATGTGTCCATCTATCCATCCATCCATCCATCCATGTGTCCATCCATCCATCCATCTATCCATCCATCCAAGTGTCCATCTATTCATCCATCCATGTGTCCATCCATCCATGTGTCCATCTATCCATCCATCCAAGTGTCCATCTATCCATCCATGTGTCCATCCATCCATGTGTACATCTATCCATCCATCCAAGTGTCCATCTATCCATCCATCCATGTGTCCATCTATCCATCCATCCAAGTGTCCATCTATCCATCCATCCAAGTGTCCATCTATCCATCCATCCAAGTGTCCATCTATCCATCATCTATTCATCCATCCATGTGTCCATCTATCCATCCATCCATCCATGTGTCCATCCATCCATCTATCCATCCATCCAAGTGTCCATCTATTCATCCATCCAAGTGTCCATCTATCCATCTATCCATCCATCATTCTCCATCCATGTGTCCATCGATTCATCATCCAAGTGTCCATCTATTCATCAATCCAAGTGTACATCTATCCATCCATCCATCCATGTGTCCATCTATCCATCCATCCATCCATCCATGTGTCCATCTATCCATCCATCTATCTATCCATCCATCCAAGTGTCCATCTATTCATCCATCCATGTGTCCATCTATTCATCCATCCATGTGTCCATCTATTCATCCATCCATGTGTCCATCTATCCATCCATCCAAGTGTCCATCTATCCATCCATCTATCCATCCATCCAAGTGTCCATCTATTCATCCATCCATCCATGTGTCCATCTATTCATCCATCCCAGTGTCCATCTATCCATCCATGTGTCCATCTATCCATCCATCCAAGTGTCCATCTATTCATCCATCCATGTGTCCATCTATCCATCCATCCAAGTGTCCATCTATTCATCCATCCATGTGTCCATCTATCATCCATCCATGTGTCCATCTATCCATCCATCCAAGTGTCCATCTATTCATCATCCATGTTTCCATCTATCCATCCATCCATGCATCCATCTATCTATCCATCCATCCATGTGTCCATCTATCCATCCATCTATTCATCCATCCATGTGTCCATCTATCCATCCATCCAAGTGTCCATCTAGTCATCCATCCATGTGTCCATCTATCCATCCATCTATCCATCAATCCAAGTGTCCTTCTATTCATCCATCCATGTGTCCATGTATCCATCCATCCATGTGTCCATCTATCCATCCATCTATCCATCAATCCAAGTGTCCTTCTATTCATCCATCCATGTGTCCATGTATCCATCCATCCAAGTGTCCATCTATTCATCCATCCATGTGTCCATCTATGCATCCATCCATGTGTCCATGTATCCATCCATCCATGTGTCCATCTATCCATCCATTCATGTGTCCATCTATGCATCCATCCATGTGTCCATCTATTCATCCATCCATGTGTCCATCTATCCATCCATCCATGTGTCCATCTATCCATCCATCCATGTGTCCATCTATCCATCCATCCATGTGTCCATCTATCCATCCATCCATGTGTCCATCCATCCATCCATCCATGTGTCCATCTATCCATCCATCCATCCATCCATCCATCCATGTGTCCATCTATCCATCCATCTATCTATCCATCCATCCAAGTGTCCATCTATTCATCCATCCATGTGTCCATCTATTCATCCATCCATGTGTCCATCTATCCATCCATCCATCTATCCATCCATCCATCTATCCATCCATCCATCCATCCATCCATCCATGTGTCCATCTATCCATCCATCCATGTGTCCATCTATGCATCCATCCATGTGTCCTTCTATCCATTCATCCAGGTGTCCATCCATCTATCCATCCATCCAAGTGTCCATCTATCCATCCATCCATGTGTCCATCCATCCATTCATCCAAGGTGTCCATCCATCCATCCATCCATCCATCCATGTGTCCATCTATCCATCCAAGTGTCCATCTATTCATCCATCCATGTGTCCATCTATCCATCCATCCATGTGTCCATCTATCCATCCATCCATCTATCCATCCATCCATCCATCCATGTGTCCTTCTATCCATTCATCCAGGTGTCCATCCATCTATCCATCCATCCAAGTGTCCATCCATCTATCCATCCATCCAAGTGTCCATCTATCCATCCATCCATGTGTCCATCTATCCATCCATCCATCCATGTGTCCATCTATCCATCCATCCATCCATCCATGTGTCCATCTATCCATCCATCTATCTATCCATCCATCCAAGTGTCCATCTATTCATCCATCCATGTGTCCATCTATTCATCCATCCATGTGTCCATCTATTCATCCATCCATGTGTCCATCTATCCATCCATCCAAGTGTCCATCTATCCATCCATCTATCCATCCATCCAAGTGTCCATCTATTCATCCATCCATGTGTCCATCTATTCATCCATCCCAGTGTCCATCTATCCATCCATGTGTCCATCTATCCATCCATCCAAGTGTCCATCTATTCATCCATCCATGTGTCCATCTATCCATCCATCCAAGTGTCCATCTATTCATCCATCCATGTGTCCATCTATCATCCATCCATGTGTCCATCTATCCATCCATCCAAGTGTCCATCTATTCATCATCCATGTTTCCATCTATCCATCCATCCATGCATCCATCTATCTATCCATCCATCCATGTGTCCATCTATCCATCCATCTATTCATCCATCCATGTGTCCATCTATCCATCCATCCAAGTGTCCATCTAGTCATCCATCCATGTGTCCATCTATCCATCCATCTATCCATCAATCCAAGTGTCCTTCTATTCATCCATCCATGTGTCCATGTATCCATCCATCCATGTGTCCATCTATCCATCCATCTATCCATCAATCCAAGTGTCCTTCTATTCATCCATCCATGTGTCCATGTATCCATCCATCCAAGTGTCCATCTATTCATCCATCCATGTGTCCATCTATGCATCCATCCATGTGTCCATGTATCCATCCATCCATGTGTCCATCTATCCATCCATCCATGTGTCCATCTATGCATCCATCCATGTGTCCATCTATTCATCCATCCGTGTGTCCATCTATCCATCCATCCATGTGTCCATCTATCCATCCATCCATGTGTCCATCTATCCATCCATCCATGTGTCCATCTATCCATCCATCCATGTGTCCATCCATCCATCCATCCATGTGTCCATCTATCCATCCATCCATCCATCCATGTGTCCATCTATCCATCCATCTATCTATCCATCCATCCAAGTGTCCATCTATTCATCCATCCATGTGTCCATCTATTCATCCATCCATGTGTCCATCTATCCATCCATCCATCTATCCATCCATCCATCTATCCATCCATCCATCCATCCATCCATGTGTCCATCTATCCATCCATCCATGTGTCCATCTATGCATCCATCCATGTGTCCTTCTATCCATTCATCCAGGTGTCCATCCATCTATCCATCCATCCAAGTGTCCATCTATCCATCCATCCATGTGTCCATCCATCCATTCATCCAGGTGTCCATCCATCCATCCATCCATCCATGTGTCCATCTATCCATCCAAGTGTCCATCTATTCATCCATCCATGTGTCCATCTATCCATCCATCCATGTGTCCATCTATCCATCCATCCATCTATCCATCCATCCATCCATCCATGTGTCCTTCTATCCATTCATCCAGGTGTCCATCCATCTATCCATCCATCCAAGTGTCCATCCATCTATCCATCCATCCAAGTGTCCATCTATCCATCCATCCATGTGTCCATCTATCCATCCATCCATGTGTCGATCTATCCATCCATGTGTCCATCTATCCATCCATCCATCCATCCATGTGTCCATCTATCCATCCATCTATCTATCCATCCATCCAAGTGTCCATCTATTCATCCATCCATGTGTCCATCTATTCATCCATCCATGTGTCCATCTATTCATCCATCCATGTGTCCATCTATCCATCCATCCAAGTGTCCATCTATCCATCCATCTATCCATCCATCCAAGTGTCCATCTATTCATCCATCCATGTGTCCATCTATTCATCCATCCCAGTGTCCATCTATCCATCCATGTGTCCATCTATCCATCCATCCAAGTGTCCATCTATTCATCCATCCATGTGTCCATCTATCCATCCATCCAAGTGTCCATCTATTCATCCATCCATGTGTCCATCTATCCATCCATCCATGTGTCCATCTATCCATCCATCCAAGTGTCCATCTATTCATCATCCATGTTTCCATCTATCCATCCATCCATGCATCCATCTATCTATCCATCCATCCATGTGTCCATCTATCCATCCATCTATTCATCCATCCATGTGTCCATTTATCCATCCATGTGTCCATCTATCCATCCATCTATTCATCCATCCATGTGTCCATTTATCCATCCATCTATCCATCCATCCATGTGTCCATCTATCCATCCATCCAAGTGTCCATCTAGTCATCCATCCAAGTGTCCATCTATCCATCCATCCAAGTGTCCATCTATCCATCCATCCATGTGTCCATCTATCCATCCATCCAAGTGTTCATCTTCTCATCCATCCATTTGTCCATCTATTCATCCATCCATTTGTCCATCCATGCATCCATCCATTTGTCCATCTATCCATCCATCTATTCATCCATCCATGTGTCCATTTATCCATCCATCTATCCATCCATCCATGTGTCCATCTATCCATCCATCCAAGTGTCCATCTAGTCATCCATCCAAGTGTCCATCTATCCATCCATCCAAGTGTCCATCTATCCATCCATCCATGTGTCCATCTATCCATCCATCCAAGTGTTCATCTTCTCATCCATCCATTTGTCCATCTATTCATCCATCCATTTGTCCATCCATGCATCCATCCATTTGTCCATCTATCCATCCATCCATTTGTCCATTCATCTAAGTGTTCATCTTCTCATCCATCCATTTGTCCATCTATTCATCATCCATGTTTCCATCTATCCATCCATCCATGCATCCATCCATCCATCCATCCATCCATCCATCCATCCATCCATCCATGCATCTATCCACCCATCCAGGAGCATCTTTATCTCCTCTCTAAGTCCAGATGTAAATGAACTCGCACCTCCCAGGTGAAATCCTTTTCTGCTGCTTCTACGGTGACTCATTCTAGAGGAAACCAGCACACGGAGAAGCTCAGAGCTGGGGGACTCCTCGCCTTTCACACTGAGCAGCGAACGGTGCTGCTGGCTCTCAGACGGTTTCTGAAGTATATATCAGTATTTCCTCCTAATTTAACATAACATTTCTAATAGCATCATGCTCCCAATTCCGATTAAATGTTTCTCTTTAACTTTCTTTAACTGTCATTTTGGTCTGTAATTAAAGTCTACACTCCTGAACATCTAATAATAGACAGAGAGTTGACTTAAGTGCACAGTGTTTCCTACAAGTAAGAGACCAAACCTGGAATTGTTGTGAACTTCTGTAGATCTTCAAGGAAGACGTTATTGTCTGAGTGTCCTGGGAACACCGTATGTCCTGAGTCCAGGTTGTAGCTGAAAGGAAACAAGGTTTTTCCAGGAAGAGAGAAAGAACACCAACATAATCCATCAGCGTTTTCATCTGGCCAGGAGGAAAAAACAAGTTTCCCATCATTATGTTAAGTCTTTGAGCGTGCTTTTGTCCACGCTGTGGTTGAATATTTATAGGTTCATATCCACTTACAGAGCTCTTTATTAAGAACATGTGCTGTCTGAAATCCAACACAAACCTCTGCTGTAATTCTGCTTTATTACCAGTTTTCACTTCACTTTGTTGACAGGTCATAATTCTAGTTTAATATTAAAATCGCAGCTGGAGGGGTGTTTTAGTCTGGAAATATATCTACATGCTCATAGTGCTTCCTCAGCCTCATTATCAGAAAAATTAGGAGCATTATATTACACAGGTTTATGACATAAAATGACTATAAAACTAACAGGGTGCATAGAGACAACAGCACACAGGCCAGAAAACCTAAGACAAAAACCTAGGAGTGGAAAAAATTACACAAAGATGAGGCTTTGTGTGTGTTATTTTATTTGTATGTCAATCTTTTTCTTTTTAATCTTAGATCAACACCAAGCTTTCCTCATTGACATCATTTGTATTGATGTCATATGGATGATTTTTTTGTGTTAATTGATTTTTTTTTGCAACAGCTTCCTCATTTGACCAATCACAGCTGACCAGCCTGACCTGAGTGACCCAAGTGACCCGGGTTATCAAAGTGACCCGGGTGACCCAAGCGACCCAGGTGACTTGGGCGACCCGGGTGACCCAGGTGACTAGGGCGACCCGGGCGACCCAGGTGACTAGGGCGACCTGGGTGACTAGGGCGACCCGGGCGACCCGGGTGACTAGGGCGACCTGGGCGACCCGGGTGACTAGGGCGACCTGGGCGACCCAGGTGACTTGGGTGACCCGGGTGACCCAGGTGACTAGGGCGACCCGGGTGACTAGGGTGACCCGGGCGACCCAGGTGACTAGTGCGACCCGGGCGACCCAGGTGACTAGGGCGACCCAGGTGACTTGGGCGACCCGGGTGACTTGGGCGACCCGGGTGACTAGGGCAACCCAGGTGACTAGGGTGACCCGGGTGACCCAGGTGACTAGGGCGACCCGGGTGACTGGCATCCCGGCCAACGGCGAGCTGCTGCTCTCTCAGTCAGCTCTGAAATTCCTCTTCTGCTTCTTCAAGCTTGCAGCTAAATGTCACATCTGGTGGGTGGTCTTCAAAATGTCCAGTAGATGTCCTGAAGCTGGTCTAGAAGTGACTGTTGTCTTTTTTTCCAGATGAGATTTGATTTTTCAAGAATCTTCATGTTTTATTCAGTCATTTGTGTTATGCTACATATGAATTGCAAAGTGTGATATTTTACCACTGAATAATTCACAGTTTCATGCTGTTTATTGGATTTACCGTTGAAGGGGAAAGACCTTGAGGGAGGTTCTCTTGACTCATGGATCTGAAACAATTGGCAGCTGCATTAGAAATACGGGAGAGCTTCGTTGAAGAGCCTGGTGGTCTTCATGGGTCCAACTGGGCTCGGCCCAAACAAGCCACATGGGTTTGTCCTCCTGTAAGCTCACCATCTGCCGGAGGGGTCGTACAGGTTGGCTGCAGTGCATTGTGGGCCGTCAGCGTGCTGACCCTCACCTGCTGAAGTTGAGTCCTGGGAAGTTTGGCATGGACCATGGTGCTCTCAGCTGAGTGCTACATCTTCATGGTGATGACAACGACAAAGACCTACTCCTTCACCGAGGCCAGCTGGTCGGTTTGTGAAAACCTGTGCAGTGTCAGCAGCCGGAGATCAAAGCGGGGTCCTAAACCAGATAGATGCAGGGCGTGGAGGGGCGGCGGGTCGTGCTGAAGGAGGGACCGATTCCTCATCCTGTTCACCACAGAGGAATGCTCTCAGCAGGATTATGCTCGCTGCTTGGCCCACCGCCTCCATAGGCTGCTCCTAGGGGCCAAACTGGCATCTGAGGGAACACTGGACCCCTTTGTCTTCACAACCCGCAAACACCCGCACTCCTCATTTTATTGGCGTGTCACAACACAGGAGGCCAATCGGGTGGCGGACAGGTTAATTCATATGATTCATGAAACATCAGAGCTGATGGCAGCTGTCGCTTCTGGTGTCCAGACCTGCAGAAGTGAAAGTTCAAACACTCCAAAAGCAGGACTTTTATGATTAAAGTTCTGAAATATTAAACGGCCAGATTTATGGAGACCCTGCTCCGGAAAGCAGAGATGCCAGCATCCAGTTGTGCTCTACTAGCGACACGCCCACCTTGTTTCAGTCGTGAACAAAGCTGTCTCTGAGGCTGACGCAGGAACTCGTTACCTGAAGCAGCAGCACATGCAGGAAAATGAGATTGAATGGTTGAACATGAGAACATTCTGGAAATCTGCTGGATATATGAAAACAAGCTCATTAAAGACTGTTGTGAACAATGTGGGAAAATGTACACCTTCCTTCAGCTCTGAGCTTTGACTTAGTAGTTCCACCCTCGATGAACTGATCATCAGCAGCTCCAGACCGCTATAAAAGCAGATGTTTCAACAGCTGGTCTGGAGCCTTCAGGTGTCAGTTTTACAGGAAAAACTTGTTGATCCAGTGTATTATTAGTGAATCATAGTCGTTTTGAACAGTGGCTCTTGGATGCGCCTGTATGAATGATCACATTAGGCCCGCCCCCGCCCTGTTGCAGTTGGTTCGGTACATTCTGTACCAGTGGACAAGAGGAAACAGACCCCAGTCCTGAAGTAAATGGACATGTCTGAACAGTCTCAGAACAGTCATGGAATGGACCCTGAACTTCGCTGTAGACCGGAGTCTTCTAGAGACAAATGTGAGGACATCTGTCTGACAGCTGAAGCTCTGAAGTCCAGACCTGAACCTGGTTAAGATGTTGCAGGGATGAGACCCTCAGAGAGCTGTGTAGAAGCTCCAGATAGGTCCATGACCTGAGGCAACGCTGGACAGAAGAATGGAGCAGAATCCTCCAGAACCACGAGACACTTGTGAAGCCAGACAGAAAATGTTTCATTCAGAGACAAATAATGGTCTTTTTGCCCTGAGACTTGTTCTTATCTTAGATTTATTGCCAGAAGAGTGAGTGAACATGAGGACTCTTTCAGGTCTGGTTCAGGTCCTGGAGGTCCAGGATGTAACCAGAAAGCCAGCGGCGGGCAGACGGGGCGGCATGCCGGCCGGAGGACTGACTCAAAGCTCCACTGTTCCTCTGGCCTTCTTTAGCCCGACTCCCAAATCCCTCCTGACAGCCGTAGCGTGCGGAGAGGAAAAAGACATATTTCTGCCCAGAGAGGAGGGAGAGGAGACGGTGGAGGGGGTGTGGAGGCGGAAGGCAAAAGCAAAACAGAGAGAGGGAGGAGAAGAGGGAGGAGAAGAGGGGGGAGAAGAGGGAGGAGAAGAGGGGGGAGAAGAGGGGGGAGAAGAGGGAGGAGAAGAGGGGGGAGAAGAGGGGTACGCTGCAGGCTCCGTAACTGATCGCTGGAAGTGATTTGGCTAAAAACAACACGTCGTTACAGACGCTAGCAGGGGCAAACCAAACAGCTCGTATTTTACACGGCTGAGAGGACGACGGCACAGAACCCCGACCCTCCGCTTCGGCCCTCGCACCCCGGGTATGCACCCACCACTCCAGCCCCGCCCGGCACAGTGACCCCATCAGCAAGCACGAAGCTCCAGCAGATGGTGGGAAGATGGAGCGTGAAATCAACCCCCTCCTTCCATCTCTACATCCCGCAGTAACTGATTTACATGCTGGGGATATGGGCATTTTATCACCCCTGCTGCAGGCCCCCATCCTGGGTGGAGGGATGCCAGGTCCTGCAGGTCTGGCCGGCAGCCTCCACCGTCGTCAGTGCGCTGTGTTTTGACATCTCCTAGTTTTTACTGTTTGGCTGCTCTGCTGTTTACGCCTGCAGCCATGAGCAGCCACTAACGGGACGTCCAACACCTGGACGAGCGCAGATGAATATTGCATGAACTCTTCCTGAGAGGGGGGGCAGAAGATGTGTGGTGTTACAGTGCCACCCAGTGGCAGAAAGGCGAGGAGTCCCCCAGCTCTGAGCTTCTCCATGTGCTGGTTTCCTCTAGAATGAGTCACCGTAGCAGCAGCAGAAAAGGATTTCACCTGGGAGGTGCGAGTTCATCTACATCTGGACTTCCCAGGAGATAAAGACACTCCTGGCAAAATGAAAACTGGAACACATACTACCACTGATTTATTTGTGAAAGATCAGGCTGTAAAAACCCAAGAACTGTATTCTTTTGTAACAAATTCATCTAGAACCTTGCAAATATAACTCTGGAGAAGAGGTCATGTGACCTGAAGGCTGGGATGCAACAAAGCAGTGTGAGTAAAAAAATATGGCTGAATTCCTTCTTGTTGAGTCAAAACTGTCAACATTGATGGTTAACCGCTCCCGTCTACAAACCACCACGCTTCCCATTCCCGTCTACAAACCACCAAACTCCACACTTCCTTCCGTGTCTGGTGAATGGTCTTGGTTTTACAGTGTGTGTTAATCAAGTTGGATTTCTAAAGGATTTGGTCCCATGTGTGTTTGTGGACGGTCTTCTTCTGTAAGATGTTACCCATCTTTGTCTTTTTGTTTTTTCAGTGCATCAAACCACAGAGCCAGCTCAAGTCCCAGCTGTCCGACCTATCAGCAGCTATAGCTTCCGTTCAGATGAACGCTTCTTCTACAACTAAACCACCAGCTGGTAAACCAGATTTACACACCGTCTTCTGAACTGAGACTGAGACTGCAGCGAGCTCCTCACAGATGCCAAAGACTGGAGGAACATGAGCTCTGTTTCACCACAAACATCATTTTGTTTCTGTGTGTGTGTGAGATTGTGTGTGTGTATATATATATATATATATATATATATATATATATATGATTGCAAGTTCAGAAATGTTGACCGTCTTTGATGTCTTGTATTGTCATGTAATGAGTGATGGGCTGGTTTTTATTGGTCTGACGTGCCTGCAGCTCTGACATATGAAACCCATATCAGAAGAACGGAGGGAAGATTAGGATTTGGTGTAAAAGCTGATTAAAGTTGTCGTGGAGCATAAATAAATCATAATGCTGCATTTGCCTCACTGGCAGATAAAATAAATCAGAGTGGAGACGTGTTTTTTCATAAACTCTGGTTTATTATGAATGTCTCAACAGTGTTTCCATTAAACAGCCCCGGTGTGCCGGACGGTTTACACTTACCGTCTTCACAGATAACAGGCACTTGATGGACGCCATACACAGTTCAGACTCTGGACCCGTCTCCATGGCAACGGCATCCACCTGACAGAGACTGGGTTTTTCCATCAGGACACCAAAGGCACGTGAAGGTGCTTGGCAGCCAAAACTATCCCATCAGTAAATAAAAACTTATTTTTAGTCTGAATGTGGCAGATACATCATCCGTGTCATCTTTGTCTAAAAGATGAGCTTCTGAAAAGAGGAAATCAGATGGAACTAGTTCTTTTTGTATATCTTGTGTACACAGCTGGAGTCAGGACGTGGAGAACGTCCATGAGGCACCAAGGCTCCATGCTGGACGTCCCTCTGCTCAGGACCGCCCTTAAAGTTCCCGCTAGATCCGAGTCAGTATTTGTGCAGGTATCCCACCCGTAAACCAGCATCGGCTCCACCTGCAGGTATCTGTGACGCTGTACATTTAGTTTACGATACAACAGGGATGAGATTCTGAAGTCAGTTGGAGTTTTGGAACATTTAGCAGCTTTGGACTTGTCACAGACCGGATTACCACACGCAGTTAATGTGGAGATAAAGGAACGTTGTTAGTTAAAGCCAGCGCAGGGCCGTTTTTGGACGGTCAGGACTGTTCAACTGTCTGAGTCAGAACAGAATAAACGGCTTTAGGCACAGGGTGCAGCGAGTTATCCACAGCTAGGGTCCGAGGACGCGGGCGCTCGTCGCCGCTGTCTGATGAAGGCCTTTGTAGTCGCCGTTTTCTCTGACTACACTTTCTGGACAGTTAAAATACCTCTCCGACTGTATTCGGACGCCGGCAACACGTTCACTGTCGTGGAAGACATGTTTGCGTCTGTCAGACGTTCTAGTGGCCGTTTGTCCTGACGTAGCTCCCTGAGCCAATCAGTGCTCATCTTTTCATGTGCGTTTTTCTGTTCTCGCTCAGACAGCTTCCATTCACGCATCTGTGGTCCTGAACAAACACTGACACTCCTTCCTCTTGTGATTGTTGCTGTTAAGTGTGGACGATATCGGAACGCGACAACCGCTTAAACCAGGGCCGTCTGGGTTTCCAGCCTGGAGTAGGCTCCAGGGATCATTAAAGCCGGCATGAAAGGTTGAGACAGAACCAGCATTTGCACACAACACTTGACAGTTAAATTAAAAATGAGTTTACAGAGGCAGTGAGCTGGAAGCAGGACGCGGGATTCTTCCTTTTCTGGATGCACTTCCCTGTTTCCAGTCTGATTCCCTCCTTCAGAAAACACACAAGCAAAACTAAGCCTCTTTTAAAGTCCATTCCTACTTCACCACAGGCCAAACTTGTTTATGTTTAAATGTCCTAAACAGTCAGCTGATAAAATAAAGGTTATTGTTTCAAAACTAAAACGGTCAGTGAGCGGAGCAGAGCAGCAGCTGTAATGTGTTGTTTGTTTAAATAAGTTAGCAGAGTTTCATGCATACTTGTTAAAGATCTCGCTGGCTTCAGCAGGACCCTTCTGCTCTGACGTGAAGCAGCTCGCAGGTGCTGCTTCATCAGAAAAAGAAGGCTACCATCTTATTTCTGCTCGATGCTTTACTCTTCCTCGGGAGCTCCACTGGGATAACGCTGCACCGGCTCCTCCACCTCGATCACCTCCACCACTAGGTCACGGATCTCCTTGATGGAGTCCTTGGGATCAGGAGGGGCTTCCTGAGATGGGGAGGTCATAGCTTGACCCACTTCCACAGTCATGCTGGCTCCAGCTTCACCATCGTCGCTGCTCTGAGCCTTCATTTGATGCTCTTCACCTGCAGAGTTGTCCTCAGCTGTTTCTTCTGGGCTGACAGTTGCTTCTACACCCTTGGAGACATCACAGGTCACTGAGACTTCATCTGTGGACTCCAGATCTGACGGCGGCCACTCACTTCCCACCGACACATCCAGAGAATCGGGTTCTGAGAGAGTAACTGACTCCCTCTCCTCTTTGAGGTATAGGCTGGTGTCTTCTGGCTCTTCACCAGCAGAGGGCGCCTCCACATCAACGGCTGAGCTTTGAGGCTGGCTGCTGCCTGCAGGCTGGGATCCAGTGTCCTTGGTTACAGGGGTACACTCACGATTCTGTGCTGCTGCTGCTGCTGCTGCTGCTTCAGGACTTATACTTTCTGCTGAAGAAGTGACCTCTGGCTCTTGAAGACTTTCCCTGCTCAGTGTTTGAGGTTCAGCAGCTGCCTGAGTATCTCCTGTCTGGATAGAGGTCACCTCCTCCTGGATCACAGCCTCTGGAGCTGCTGTGTTTTGTTTTTCAGTCTGAAGATCTGGCTCTGCTGAAGCTGGGGGTTCAAGTTCACTGCTGTTGCCTTCTTCAGCCTTCACAGTTTGGACTTCCTTCACTTTGGCAGCTGGTAGCTCCACCTCCTGACCAGCATCATCTCCAGGAGTGGCCTCATTTGGTTCAACCTTCCCCAGAGGCATGTCCAAGGCCATCACATCAGTTGAGGCTTCTCTCTGCAGAAAGTTTTCTTCCTTGTGGGGGATGGATGACACACCATTGACCACAAGAGGAGATGGAGGCTCAGAGGAATCTTTGATGGGGGACACAAGAGCCAGATCAGGGCTGCTGGGGGTGGAGACAGGTGGCGAGGAGAGGCTGGAGCGGCTGGACTGACTGATCAGGTCTCTGCTGTCTGTGATCAGGTTGTGCTTTTTGAGGCTCGCCGCCTCCTTGACCACTGCAGGATGAAAAGGAAACAGCACGGATTAGAGGAGAGGAAATCTGTGTGTGTGTTATCAGATTCCAGGAAATCTTCTACCTTTGGTCACCTCCTTTCCCAGAATTTGCAGGAGGATGCTCTCATACACGTTCTCAACATGGATGAAGTCAGAGTGGTCAGTATAGATCATCTGTTCAAGACCTTGAAGCTCCTGCAGAGACAAAAACACACAAGTAAAGTGTGTGTGTGTGTGTGTGTGTGTGTGTGTGTGTGTGTGTGTGTGAGAGAGAGAGAGAGAGAGAGAGAATAGCTCCAGGCAGTGATGATGGGTGTTCTAGCAGGTTCCACCCACAACAGCTCCAACCATCATCTCCACACATTAAATTATTCCAGATTCTGCAGAAATCTTTTGAAGGTCACGTCTTGTTTCTTGACATTTGAACATCAAAAAATATTGTCCATAGAGCCTTTAAGGTTTAGATGGGAGATCTTTTCTTCATTGGAAGTGTGGTTTGTGGGGAAGCTTGTCCTTCTGTGTCTTTGACTCTAATATCTTCTACTCAAACTTCAGAACCTTCATCTGTAACCTCCACTCTTCCACTTGAGGAGTTGATGAGTGAAGGAAGGCAGAGCACGAGATGGACATGTGGATCAGTGCAGTATTGTGGACTGAACATAAAGCTCCTTCTGCTAAACTTGGAATCTCACAATTCCAACCAAGCAGGTGGCATGTTAGAGCACTGTGGTGCAGAAACGGTCCTGCTGGGACCTGAAGTCAACCCGAGGAGGGAACAGATCCACAGCAGTTGGTGGGACCCAGCTGGGGCGAGGCAGCCTGTTCCGGCGGTGTGGACCGGGAACATGCCCACCCATCAACCATCAGATATCATGGTGGGCGAACAGTGATGAACAAACATAGGTGTGTTGGAGTCACAGTTGATGCTCAGCAGCAGTGTTTTGGAGGTTTTCTGGTGGAGGAGACATTTGGTTGGGTGGAGCAGCCGCCCTCCTGTTCTACATGTGACCAGAGAGCATCATCAGCTGATCAAGGTTGCAGGAGAAGAATTACAGTAATGATGGTGGTGATGATGGTGATGATAATGACGGTGGTGATGATGATGGTGATGATGATGGTGACGGTGGTGATAATGACGGTGGTGGTAATGATGGTGATGATGATGGTGACGGTGGTGATAATGACGGTGGTGGTAATGATGGTAATGATGATGATGGTGGTGGTAATGATGGTAATGATGATGGTGACGGTGACGGTGATAATGACGGTGACGGTGATAATGACGGCGGTGGTGATAATGACGGCGATGGTGATAATGACGGCGATGGTGATAATGACGGCGGCGGTGATAATGACGGCGGCGGTGATAATGACGGCGGCGGTGATAATGACGGCGGCGGTGATAATGACGGCGGCGGTGATAATGACGGCGGTGGTGATAATGACGGCGGTGGTGATAATGACGGTGATGGTGATAATGACGGTGGTGATGATGACGGTGATGGTGATGATGACGGTGATGATAATGACGGTGGTGATAATGACGGTGGTGATAATGACGGTGATGACGGTGATGGTGATGGTGATGATGACGGTGATGGTGATGACGGTGATGGTGATAATGACGGTGGTGATAATGACGGTGGTGATAATGACGGTGATGGTGATAATGACGGTGATGATAATGACGGTGGTGATAATGACGGTGGTGATGATGACGGTGATGGTGATGATGACGGTGATGGTGATGACGGTGATGGTGATAATGACGGTGGTGATAATGACGGTGGTGATAATGACGGTGGTGATAATGACGGTGATGATAATGACGGTGGTGATAATGACGGTGATGGTGATAATGACGGTGGTGATAATGACGGTGGTGATAATGACGGTGGTGATGATGACGGTGGTGATAATGACGGTGGTGATAATGACGGTGGTGATGATGACGGTGATGGTGATGATGACGGTGATGGTGATGACGGTGATGGTGATAATGACGGTGGTGATAATGACGGTGGTGATAATGACGGTGGTGATAATGACGGTGATGATAATGACGGTGGTGATAATGACGGTGATGACGGTGATGGTGATAATGACGGTGATAATGACGGTGATGGTGATGATGGTGAAGGGAGAGTGTGAGCAAATGTGTGTGAGAGACTCACGGCTCTGCAGGTCTGAGCCAGGTTGCTCTTGATGAAGGGCAGGGTGATGGACACCAGAGCGTCCTGGAAGATCCTCTTCCTCACTGTGCTGCTGTCGTAGTCATATTGCTGCAAGAAGACGAGAGTGAAGTCAGCAGGTCCTGATTTTTACTACAGTTACACTTAGTTCTGGACACGGGTTCTGGTGGTGTCAATGATGCGTTTAGAAATAACTACAAGTTGGTAAAATCTGAGTAGTATCGCTCCAGAAATGGTTTAAGAAATGGTTTTAAACATTTTCAACTCTCTGAGGTTTAAATGAAATAAAATAAATGTTTGGTACGGCAGCTCTAATCATGTCCCTTCACACCATCTGGTTTTAGGAGGTGGACTCTTCTCTTCCATCAGGTTGTCTCTTCTGTGTTCCTGCTTTGACACACCTACTTCAGAGGAACATGTCTCCCAATCCATCCACCCATCCATGAAGGTGGATGGGGATGAAGATGATGATTAACAGTTTTCCTCTTTAATACAAGAATTTCTCTGGTTCTTCTGATTAGACTTTGGTCTCCAGGAGGTGGTACCAGCAGATGCAGAAGAAATGAAAATGAAAAGTGAAAATGTTGCACCACCTGCTGTTGCTGGTGGTGCAACATTTTTATTTATGAAGCGTCTATTACACAAGTTGTCTCCAGGATCTTTCCAGAAACCAGAACAACTGATAGACTGCTGATGCACGGGATTATGAACCTGGTATTGGTGGCTGTCGTTACTGCCTCTGCAGCTTTTCTGAAACGTCTGCATCACTTGTACTTGTTGCCATTTTCTCTGTTTACATGCGAGTGCACGTGCCCAAATTTTCGCTCTTTTGGCGAGTGCACGTGCCCAAACTTTTGCCGTTTTGGCGAGTGCACGTGCCCAAACTTTTGCCGTTTTGGCGAGTGCACGTGCCCAAACTTTTGCCGTTTTGGCGAGTGCACGTGCCCAAACTTTTGCCGTTTTGGCGAGTGCACGTGCCCAAACTTTTGCCGTTTTGGCGAGTGCACGTGCCCAAACTTTTGCCGTTTTGGCGAGTGCACGTGCCCAAACTTTTGCCGTTTTGGCGAGTGCACGTGCCCAAACTTTTGCCGTTTTGGCGAGTGCACGTGCCCAAACTTTCGCTCTTTTGGCGAGTGCACGTGCCCAAATTTTCGCTCTTTTGGCGAGTGCACGTGCCCAAACTTTTGCCGTTTTGGCGAGTGCACGTGCCCAAACTTTTGCCGTTTTGGCGAGTGTACGTGCCCAAACTTTCGCTCTTTTGGCGAGTGCACGTGCCCAAACTTTTGCCGTTTTGGCGAGTGCACGTGCCCAAACTTTTGCCGTTTTGGCGAATGCACGTGCCCAAACTTTCGCTCTTTTGGCGAGTGCACGTGCCCAAAGTTTTGCCTGGACCTCCTCGCAGCTCCAGGTTCTGTGGCGTAAACTGACCTTCAGGACTCTGTGCTTGGCCTTCTCCACGGCGGAGCCGGCGGCGGCGGGGCTGTCGGCGTTGTCCTGGACGGCTTTGCAGAGCAGCTGCTCAAACGTGTGAGCTGCGTTATCGGTCAGCTGAAGTCCAGAAACACATGCAATGAGATCAATGCTCTAAACACAAACAACAAGAACCTCTGACCGGAGTGTGAGCTGCAGCATGTCAGGCTTGACGTCTATCACAGTTCAACCCGTAGAAGAACCATCTAAACTACGGCTCACTGATAACTGATGATTAAACACACAGTAGTGGTCATGTTCACACCTGTTCAGGGCTATTTGTCATTAAAAAACTGATCCAAACCCAAACAAGTCATCCCTGGAGCCCTGCAGCTCGTCTTTCACCTGCAGGAGGGCGACCGCCATGTGGTCAGCACCAACAGGAACAATCAGGACCCAGATCTGCTTTCACATCTGATTTCTGCGTGTGCTCCAACTGCTCTGACTTAGTAAGACACGGTTGACTCGTTATCATCCACTCAGACCAGCAAACAGCCGGCGGTGATTTTCTCTCAGCTGAAAGGCTGAGGACCGGCATCGGACCAAAGTGACACCCACAGATGACGTCCCTCTGCTGACTCAGAACCAGCCCGTCTGAAGGAGTAGCGAGTAAAGCAGCATGTGCACCTGCTGCAGGTCGATCTGGGCGCTGTGGATCACCCCCGCGATGCCCGAGAAGCCAAATCGCTCCTGAAGGTCCTGAAGCTTATCCTGCAGCGAACTGATCTTCTGGTAGCAGCTCAGCAGGTTCAGTCTCGCCAAGTCAGCCAGAGTCTGAGGGACACAAGAGGACAGCGAGGTGAACTTGCTGACTCATCAGTGACGGCCAATAGCATCAGAAGTACTCACCGATTCTACCAAAACTAGATCCAGATCTGCCACGACTCTAAAAGCCAGCTCAGGATGTTCCCAATGCTGCCGTCCAGCCTCATTGTGAGTCTCCAGGTGGAGAAGCAGTGGGATGTGGGCTTCATAATGGAGTTGAGATGATCTTCCTACACAGTTCCAGAGGTGACCTTAGACCTTATACAGGTATTTAGGGATCATCAGGAGGAGTTTCTGAAGTCAAAGGGGAACAAGAGGAACCGCAGCAGGATCACCAACCGTCTCTGAAACTGCTCCTCCTAAACCTCATGAGAACTCATGACTCCATATGTGGTGTGTTCTCCACAGGAAGTGCAGCCGTCAGCATCACGGCGGACATTTGGACCTCCGGCGTGACGTCCGACTGGTATCAGATCGGTAATCAGCATCTCCAGAACCAGAACTACTATCCTTTGTCTTCCCGTCATCAGCTCTTATGCCCCTCTTCAGCTGATGGTTCGTATTTTATCCTGTCGTAAGCCCATCTTCTTCTCTTCAGCAAATATTCCTCTTTTCAGCCCATCCTCTCGTCTTCATCTTGTTTTCTCATTTCCTTGACATTTTCACCTAAATTCTTGAGTTTTAGTAATTCAGCTGTATTTTTAGCTCTCGTTCAGCCCAGCATTTTCAAAGGAAATGCAGCCGGTAGCGGTTATGAAAGTTATCAGAGAGGAACCCAAGAGGAACGGTGAGGCTACAGGGAGCAGAGATTTTAAGTCCCTGGGATCAACAGTCCAGAGCCACGGAGGGTGTGGAGAAGAGGTGAAGAAGTGTGTGCAAGCAGGTTGGAACAGGTGGAGAAAAGTGTCAGAGGTGATGTTTGACAAAAGAAGAATGGAAGGAAAGGCCTACGAGTTGGGAGTAGCAGAGGTTAAAATGCTAAGGTTCTTTTTGGGAGTGACGAGGATGGAGGTGGACTGAAGGGAACAGCCGAGTTGAAAAGAAGAAGATCAGAGAGGAACATGGCTAGGCTCAAACGCATCCAAATGGTTGAGTTCATTTAACAGAACCAGGCTGCTTCATCTACTCAGAGCTACAGATGCTGGTCCTAAAGAGCATTGATCCAACAGCAGCCTTATGGAACCAGCTTCCAGCTTCCAGTCTGGGTGAAGGAGGCTGACACCACCTCCACCTTTACAACCAAACTTCAACGTTTGTGTTCAGTAAAACATCTAGTTGGTGTAAACTTTAGTGTGTCAGGACCAGTAGTCACAGCTGCAGCTGCAGGACCAGACTGGAGCAGCTGGTCTTAAACACAGCTTCATCTGGATCTGCTGCTGTAGACCTGCTGCAGGGGGACACCAACATGATCCACTGACCTGCAGTCCCACCTCTGACCACCTCAGTGTCTGCTGTCTACACCTGTTTAGATAGTGGTCTCTGTAGTCCACCAACTAACCAGGTACCAGTCTGGTGGACAGAAAACTCTCAGTTCTCCAGGTAACAGATGATTATACTGATGGATCTGGTCTTTGGTACCTTTGACGGTGTGTCTGTGTCTCTTCTCTTTTCACCTGCCGTTGTTTATGTAAGAACTGATCAGGGTCATGTTCTGGTCTCTGGAGACAACTTGTGTTGTAATAGACGCTTTATAAATAAAACTGAATTGAATTAACTGAAAAATGTCCTTGTCCTTTTTTGAAGTTGTATTATCTGCTCACTTTGATTGACCGTTAGATGACCGTCACCGGAGCATCGTTCTCCTGTCACTGGGACACAAGACCTTCCTTCACCTTCTCTGGCTCTAAAACGGGACTTTTCCACGACCGACATTCAGGACGGTGGATTCTGCAGTTCTGGTCGTGCTGAGACTCACCATAGTGCCCCCTCCTCTCCTCGTCCTCCTGACTCCATAAACACCTCCTGTCTTCACCTGATGGATCCTTTAACACTTAAGGAGGTTCCTCGTTTTACATTTACCAATCTTTGGGCCTTTTCACGCCAGATCTCGAAACGTCCACTTCCGACAGAATATTTCCACGACAGGTATCAGACTCAGATCCGACTCAGATCAGTTTCAGGCGGCGAAGGATGCAGTTCTGACGCTTACTTGCAGGGTCCAACTTAATGTAGTTATTGGAGTAAACAGGGCTCAGACTGAAAGGAAGACCGTCACTAGAGGAACAGATGTGCTGTTTGGGAGACAGCCGTGAACTTTAAACACCTGGCCTCCTGAGACCATCTTCCCAAAACTAGTCAAGAGGAGGAGAGGCTTTGAACCATGTCAACCAACCTTATTCAGTTGCTCCTTGTCTGCTCCCTGGACGTCTCCACACACTTTGTCCATCATGTTTTCACACAGCTGTCGGCCCTCCAGGAAGCCGGAGCTGACTGGCTCCATCAGTTCCTCCAGAACTGAGCCCAGGTATGGCTGGACGGACTCGGAGCAGAGCCTCTCAGCTGGCTCTGACACTTTGGCTGGAAGAGGACATTTAGAGGAGAAGATGAGGTCCAGCTTCATTGCAGCCGTCACCCAAAAAACCCAAAACTTAGCAATACCTCGAATTTGTTCCTCCAGTTGCCGTCTGGAGTTGAGAATCTGGTCCATGTCAGAGTGGATCAGCACCTCCTGCTGCCGAGCCAGTGTCTGACACTCCTGCTTTAGAGCAGACAGTCCCTCCAAGAGCTGCTCCTGGACCAGGATGTACGCAGCCTCCATCGTCTGATAGACATCACAAAGCAGGCATGCAGTCCTCCCTCAGAAACTTTCAGTAGATTTTTCACAGCTTTACGGATCTGCAGCAGAACCGCTGAAGGGAAAAATCTTTTCCTGTTCTACCCGGCTGGTCTTCAGCAGGAGGGTTCCCCTTCTGATCCAGAATCTTATCAAAGGTTCTTCCCTCTTAAAAGGGGAGGTTTTACCGACCCTCGTTAATGTAATATTGCTCGGAACGTGTTCTGGGACTCTGGAAAGATCCAAAAGAGAACTTGTGTTGTAAAAGAGGCTTTATGAATTTGGTTCTATTTATTTCAATTTTATTTATAGAGAGTTGCCGCCTCCGCGCCGCCTCCGGGCCGCCTCCGCGCCGCCTCCGGGCCGCCTCCGGGCCGCCTCCGGGCCGCCTCCGGGCCGCCTCCGGGCCGATTTTAGCCGCCCCCGCGCCGCCCCCGCGCCGCCCCCGCGCCGCCCCCGCGCCGCCCCCGCGCCGATTTTAGCCGCTCCCGCGCCGATTTTAGCCGCCCCCGCGCCGATTTTAGCCGCCCCCGCGCCGCCCCCGCGCCGCCCCCGCGCCGCCCCCGCGCCGATTTTAACCGCCTCCGCGCCGATTCTCGTCACCTAATTTGTGTGGATGACTCACAGCAAACCAAAGTCTTTTCCTCTCCGTCTTCTTGGCTTTGAGACGGAGGAGGATGTCTTTCTCCAGAGACGGCAGAAGCTGCTCCATCACCAGGTTGGCCATCACCTAAAACACAAGTGTTTTCTTTAGAACCAGTTTCCAGTCAAACTGAATAATAGTTTATCAATCCCCGTAGAAGTTGCGTTTGTTGCAGTGTAAATAAAATCAAATAAAAATCTGGTGTGAAGCTTGGATTGTTTGTGTGGTCTGAATCTCCAGATTGTGGCACAACCTGGCCTGATGACATCACACGCAGCATCATCTGGTACCACACATGAACTCCTCAGTAGATAGACGGAAGGTCAGATCCAAACTCAGAACATCTGGGGTGCAGAGATGTTCCTTCACAGTCACATGATCAGGACAGAGCAGCCTGATCCAGAACATGCTCCTGAAGCCACGTCTGGAGAAACCTGATTCTCCTGCTGTCTCCTATCAAGTTCATCCATCTATCTTCCAATGATCTGACTATCTACATGAAGATTGAAAGGAGAAACCTCATCCTTTTGTTCTTCGTGTTCCTCCTGCTCTGCATCCTTTAGCTCTCCTCTTCAACTCTTCTACTGAGGTCTTTTTCTGGTCAATAGCTGGTCTTTGAAAACTAATCTGCTGCTTCCACATGTGAACAGCTTTACGTTGTCATGGATACTCACTAAAACAAAAGTTAAGTGCCAGAATTAACAGCAGAAATCCTCCAGAGTTTTAAATGAGTTCAAAAAGATCCAAAGAAACACAACTGCAACAGGCTGCCACCAGAGCGGCGCCGTTCTGCAACTTGACATCAGTTTCATCCACCTGCAACAGGTGTGTCACCGTTTAAACAACAGCCGATTAAAAGCAAAGAGCTTCAAACACTGAGACTAAATTAGTCGCCGCTTCTTTTATTGACTTTTCATCCATCAGTGTCCGTCCATCCACGTTCCTCTTCTCCAGGTTCAGGTGGTGGGGGCAGCTTTAACCAGACAGGTCCATCCACCTCCTCCAGATATTCCAGGAGGACAGCAAGGTGTTTCCAAAACATCTGAAAGATATCATCTCTCCCGAGTGTCTTGGGTCTGCCTCGATCTTTGTCCTGTTTGGACATCCCTGACCCACCTTGCAGAGAGGTGTCCAGGAGACATCCTGACCAGATGAACCACCTCAACTGTCTCCTCTGGATGTGGAGGAGCACCGAGTCTACTCCGACTGTCCTGGATGTTTGAACTTCTCCTCCTATCTCTAAGGGAGAGTCCAGACACCCTGCAGAAGAAGCTGCTTGCTTCAAACATTGTTCCTGTCTTTGTCTTCTGTTCTCCTTCCCCTCATCTGTACTGCTGTGAGACACTGGAGAAACTAGAGAAAACCTTCATGTTTTAGAAGTTCCGCAGCCTGAAAAGAGTTGTTCAGTTTGTGGGGGGTTAAACTGGAGTTTAATAATCCTCCCGCACTTTTCCACTCATCGTCATGGACTCATGTGCAGCCATGACTGATGTTGGATCCTGCAGCTGCGGTCGTAACGGCGAGTGAAAACACTTGTGCCGGTGCTGCTGCCAACATCGCGTTCATTCCACTCGTGTCCGAGCGCTGACGTCAGTTTAACTCAAAAACAGGGCTGCGCGTGCACAGGGAGCCGCCCGCAACAGTGACGCTTTCTGCTGAGAAAACTGATTTTAAATGCTGCGCATCGATACGAGAGGACTTTCCTCCAGCCAGTCAAACTTCCTTCAATCTCCACATAACTCCGAGTAAACAATGAGAGCCAACATCAGCACAATGGAGCATTTAAAGAGTGGACGCGTGGGTGGATTCCTGCTCTGCTCTAGAGGAAAACACAGCAGGAAGCAGCGCAAATGACCAGAGGAAGGTAAAAGCAAACACAGCTGAGCGTCCTCGCTCTGCGGGCTGGTGTTCCTGCGGCCAGACGCAGCCAAAACCCGCGGCGGGCTGTGGAGCAGCACCGCAGAAGGTCGCCCTCCGCGGAGCCGCAGCAAACTCAGGGATCCGCTTCGTCGGTTCAACTGGTCTGAACTGACAGTCATAACGCGGGCTTTTAAAGGGAGACCCACAGATGGACCCATGCTGTTCCAGCGGTTCTGCCCCAGGGCAGCTGCAGAACATACAAGGAACAGACAGTGACAGGCTCAACATAAAATCTAAAAATATTTTTGAAAAAAAAGGTATAAAAGTACTAACTGAAAATGTCCAAACAGGTTTACAACAGAGATTTAGAGCAGTGAGTCATGGTAGAAGGTTATGGACCGAGGTAGGAAAGGTTTCCTGTATCTGTCCAATCTGAAACAGCTCGGTCTGTCCAGCACGAGGTGGAGGGTAGTCCTGCTGACCTGGTGGAGGACAGCTTCTTCAGTGTCCTCCCCTCCACCACGTTCTCCAGCCAGGGACCGGTCTCAGAGCCAGCTTTCCTGATGATCCCGTTTAGTCTGTGGGCGTCTGGCTCTGATGCTGCTCCCCCGACAGACAGATGCTGGACTGATGAAAGATCTTCCGGATCCAGACCTGCAGTTCTTGTACAGACCACCAGGATCCGGTAATTAACATATTTACAGCGTGATATGACAACTACGGGGAATTTTTATAGATTAGAGGTGTGGTCTTCAGATTGACAGCTGGTACGGCCAATGACCAACCTTTCTCACTTGTCTTATATTTGCACATTGATTTGATTGATTTGTAACGGTTGTAAAGTGGAACTCTTACATACAGCAACACTACACAGGTGTGACAGAAATGTTCCTAATAGTTTATGTGCAGATAAAAGCCCAACAGGAGCGGAGTCTTCGTACCCTGACGTCGCTGCCCATCAGCATGTCCCAGGCTTCGTATCTGCCTCGGTCTTGTCTGTAGAGCTGAATGGCTTTGAGGAAGGCCTGAACTTCACACGTCTTCTTCTTCAGGAAGTCTGACAGAGGGGGAAGAAGAGTCAGATGATGAATCAAGCTCCGGTACAAACAGCCTGCCAGTCAGCCTGCCGATGGATCGCTGCAGCATGACATTGATTAGGTAAACCAAGACCCTGGGCTGCACATTCCTCCTGCAGCTTGATTAAAGGCTTCTGCTGTACCTCGGAGGGCTCCAAGGTGTTGTGGAGAGTCCGTTGCAATGGGAACTGATTGTGTGCAACCAAAGATTAGAGGATGAGTCGCTGCTGGGACTTTATTCACTGGCAGCAGCTTCAGATACACTAAATCTAAGATTTCAGACACAAATCAGTCTTCCTACAGCACTTCTGAGAAGCAGCTGATCTGACCAGATCAATAGAAACACGGCTGTGACATTGATCAGTCATTGGTTTGTCGTCGGTCCTTCGTTGGTCCGTCTGGACTCACGTCGAGGAGGCCGGATCCGAACACAAGGGTCATCTGGAGCTCCAGGCTGCTGGGGTTCATCTTCTAACCTTTACTTTGAACCTGCATTTCTGTCTGCTGAAAACCTGAAAGGCACTGAGGTCCTTCTGACCTCAAAGCGTTTGAGGAGACCCACCCTGGTTCTGGTGCCTGATACAGTCGGACAGGATGGAGATGAAGCCGGCCTGCTTGGCCTGCTGTTTGAAGCAGAAGTACGAGTCCCTCCTGTAGGGCAGACGCAGGTAGACTGGAAACTGCCCCGGCATCCCTGACTGAGGAGGCGCAAACTCCTCCTTCAGACCTGAAACCAGAAGAAGAAAGTCATTACCAGCAGGTAAACATGAGGACACCCGACAGGACCAGGACTCTCTCAGCCCTGGTGGAGTAGAAGCATCAATTAAAACTTACTTCATGTTCCTTTATTTTTTTTAAAACCTTGGAGTTATTCAGCAACGGGGGGTGTGGGAGAGTTGGGGGTCCCTTCACCTGCCTGTAACATCTAAGAGGAGCATCAGGACCCGGTGTTCGGAGCAACCAGGATGCTACAGAATCACCAGCAACATCTTGGATCAACACGTTTTAACTGTCAAACCTCAAGTCCAGGACCATCCAGCAGCGTTCCTCCTGGATGGTCCTAGTCTGGTTGTAGCTCCACCTGCATCACTGCTGCAGTTCTCCTTCCTTGGTTTAGCAGGCTGGAGATATGGGTCCCAAGTGGGTTTGTCCACAGGTTCCATTGAGGTTCTGCTGCGTGTCCCCTTAGGTCTGCTGAGTGGGCTCTACCGGGTTCTTAGAACAGGCACAGCTGGTTCCTTTGTCAACCAACAACCAAGTACACAGGAGCCCGGAGCTTCTAGCACGCCGCTATTCTCACGGCTCCTCGTTCAGGGTCTTTAATACTGAAACCGTAAAAGGCCAAACGCCCCACGACCATTCGAAGGCCCTTCGGTACCACCCGGTACCACATGACCTGCTGCGCCCATCTGTACTGTAAATCTGTTTACGATGATCCGCGGTGACTGAGCCCTCTGAAACCGCGACTGGCGTTTTAAACATAAATGTCAGAATGACGTCTTTCACGTGTTCTGTTTGATCCGAGGGGAAATAAAATAACTATTTGATCATTAGGGACATCTTCAGGATTTCTCAGCTCTGGCAACACGTTCTTCAGACGTCCTTTCAGCGACGGAACGCTTGAAACGAGGATGTTTGGACAGGTTTGGTCCGGATTCATGCAACGTGACATTGATCAGCATCACTTCTTCATGGTGACCATCTAAACCCACCATCTCGGAGGGGACGGCAGGCGCACAGCCGTCATTCATGTTTTCACACAGTGGGAGAGAGCTGGAGTTCCTGGAGGAACCCCACGCAAGGACAAGGAGAACACGGAAGCAAACCACAGGAACACCCCTGCTGGGATTCACAGCAGGAACCTTCTAGATGCGAGGCACAGTGCTGACCCCAGCGTTCCTCAGTCAGTTTCCCAGAAACTCTGCGTACTGTTAGGCGTTCCACTTACTGCTGTCATCAGGAAAGCATTTGTCCACCAGGGCCATGTACGGCTCCTCTGTGGTCAGAACAGCGCCCCCTGTGGGCAGCAGCTTGTGGAATGGAGGAACTCCTTTCAAAAACGTCTGAAAGAAGATGTAGGAGGAGAAGAT
This sequence comes from Xenentodon cancila, assembly GCA_014839995.1. NCBI lineage: Eukaryota > Metazoa > Chordata > Actinopteri > Beloniformes > Belonidae > Xenentodon > Xenentodon cancila. The sequence goes on from CM026206.1 coordinate 436,169, forward strand.
GATACTTGTGCTTCTCATTCTCGTGTGTTGAGCAGAGGATGCAGGCCGACACTCACCTCCAGGCTATCGTGAAGCTCCAGGCAGTAGTTGGCTCTCACCACCACGTACCTGTCTCTCCACTTCCTGGTGTCGTCGAAGTAAAGGACGTCTTCCTCATACAGCACCTCGCCCTCCTCAGGAGCCCCCTGTGGCGCAGAAGAAGTTAGAGATTACAAGACAGCTGGCTTTTCTACAAGAACTCCAGCTGTAACTAACGTCCAGCCGGCCACCAGAGGACGATAGCCGGGGTGCGTTTTGTCCTTGTGTGGTGCAGAGGCTTTCCTGGATCTTCACTGCTGGGATCACTGGAACCACCGACAGGAAAGCCATCAAGTCTGCCATGAAGCCAGCAGAAAAGACCTCCAGATGGTTCTAGAGGAGTGAGCCGTTGGCCAGAGCTGCCAGGACACAAGGGAGGTCTGATCCACCCTGGCTGTGACATCCCGGGTGACCAGGGTCGCCTGGGGGACTCATCATCCCTGGAGATGACTTACATCCTCAGAGGAGCTGGAACACTTGTACTGAATGTGGTATTTTACAATCCCTTCTAAAGATAATCTTCATTGTTGGAATCACTGGTGTTTACTTTTACAGTAGAAGAAATGTTTAGGGAATGACTTTGTAATTTCCGTTTCTAAAACAAATACCTGGACTAGGTCTAAACATGCTAAAGGGTCCGGCAGACCTTCTGGAGCTGTTGCTGACAGACATGAAGCCAACAGGAGAGCTGCTGGCCGAAGCAACCCAAGGAAATACAGACGGCAGACGGCATTAGAAAAGTAAGAGAGTCGCAAAACATGCTGCTGCTCTGTCAGCGGGGTCAAGTTTAGGAGGAAGAGCCAACTGCATGGGAACGTTGACCAAGAGACGTCGAAGCATCGGACAGAAAACTCAAAGGAACATGGCTCTCACAGAAAACGGGATGAGAGTCGATGCTTGAGACCAAACTGTAAGAAGTCAGATGGAGAAAATGGAATTTAAACCTAGAAAAGACGAAGACAAACCAGAAGAAAACCAGGTTCCAGTGGTCTGAACAGAAGCAGTCGTGGGCCGTAGATGGTTGGATAGAAATGATACTTGGAGATGAACCATAAATCTGTGCTGGACAAGGAGATGATGCTGGAACTGTCAATAGGTTTGAGTCCAAAGAAACGCCTAAAGATGAGTGAAGAAAATCAGCACTTGTCCACAGTTCTCCGTTCCAGCCGCCGAGGGGAACATCTAGCGAGGGTTCCCGCCGCCGAGGGGAACATCTAGCGAGGGTTCCCGCCGCCGAGGGGAACATCTAGCGAGGGTTCCCGCCGCCGAGGGGAACATCTAGCGAGGGTTCCCGCCGCTGAAGGTGGCCTTGAATGGCCTACACGTTTTCTCTGCCACTAGGTTAAATTCATCGGAGTGCAGTGAAAACATTCACATCTTTCATTGATGATTTGAGGTTGGTTTTATCTGCCACAAAGTGCTGCTCAGTCATCTTTCAGACTTTCATTTATTTTGTGACGTACCCTCTGTTGAAGCAGCTGAGTGATCTTCTGTTTGTTCTGCTCCAGGTCATCTTCCACCTGACAGAACCGGGCCACGGAGAACTGTTTCCTGTAGTACGGACTGAAGTCCTTCAGCTCTGACTCGGCCTGGCCTGCAGAGAGAAAGACTCTTGAAAACAATAATTACCACACACAAAAGACGATTCTTATTGATGAGGATGGGGTTTGGATGCTGAGCACTCCAGTCTGGTAATCAGATTACAGGCCAGCAATGAGACAGAGGCGGAAACATGAGCCTGGGAGGGCAGACCGGAAACGCTGAGGAGAAGCAGAGCGAGCCATTTAGGATAACAACAGACCAGCAAGAGAAAAGCCAGGTATCGGACATCACATCCTGTACAGAGACGGCTGCTCCGGTGTCGGATCATCAGCTGATGCCCGTTTACACTGCAATACATGTACTTGGACCTGAATCCCCACCCAGACTCCACGTGGGCCGGCTGATGCAAGCGGCTATGTCCGGCTTCCAATTCTGACCCAATCCAAGAACTCAACTTCCTCTAAGACCACCAGGATCTGGATCCAGACCTGCAGTTCCTTACATGACCACCAGGGTCTGAATGCAGATCTGCGGTTCCTTTACAGACCACCAGGCCAGGTGCTGTAAAGTTGGACAAGTTAATATGGAGGTTACTGAAGATCAATTGACTGGTGGATCCAGGCCCTGCTGGTCACGAGAGGAACCGCAGGGCCTGGATCCAGCCCCTAGTGGTCAGCAGAGGAACCACAGGTCCAGATCTGGACTGAAGCATGTAGAGACAACAGTGTTTAGACGGCATGATCAAAGTAAAACCTCTCTGTTGTGGTGAATCAATATGGATGGAAGTGCAGAATATGACACCTTCGAAAGGAGTAACGGTGCCAGTCTCCCGTTTGTCAACTGATGCACAACCGGCAAGTTTGTTGCTGCTTAAAAAAAAAAATCCTCCTTCCAAGCCAGCATTGTAAAAAACTTATAACGAGGTCACAAACATCTAGTAGCACACTCACGTGGTTCCTGAGAGAAAAGGAAAACCTCCCAGCTTTCTCTCCGTGCCTGTAAAACTAGGCCAGATCCCGGCAAGGATTTGGTTTCTGGACACCACATCAGCAGAGGCGGGGTGCTGGGCTGCATTCAATCAAGCATTTGTAAAGCTGTAAATACCCAATTTCCATAAACGGCTCCAGGTAAGTCCCAGCGTGACCTCCAGATAATTGCTGATTACGTCTGAGCATGTAGACGTTGACGTCATCGTCCTCCTCAGGTTTATGACACCATCATCATCTCTTGTAATCATTTGAAATAATTTGAACTCTGATGCAGGCACTCATTTGTCAGGACAAAGAGCTGGACGGATTTCATGCCTCCAGCTTCTCCTGCTCTTCAGAGGGTAATCGCTGGAACTCCAGAGGGTCACAGAGGGCAGTAAGTCTGATCTCCACATGAGCAGCTTCAGGTCTGTTCAGGGTTTTAACAACAAACAGGTAAGATAATGCATTTACCTTTGAAATGGCGCTAAAACTAGTCCTGGTTCCAGTTCTACATATTCTGCTGACCCCCTCAGAGGTCAAGACCTCCCCTGACCAGAGATAATGGGACCCACCTTGAAGCCAGAGCTGGTGGGAGGTGGGATGCTTACTGGTGAGAAACCTAGTGGCCATGCTTTGACCATTGGTCCAGCTGGGATCACATGGGCTCACCACCTCCAGCAGGGACCAGACAGAGATGGGCTTCCTCTACAGGGTGTCTGGACTCTCCCTTAGAGGTAGGAGGAGAGGTTCAGTCATCCAGGAGGAATTCAAGAGTAGAGCCACTGCTTCTCCACATCTAGAGGAACCAGCTGGGGTGGATCAGGCATGTCGAACCAGGAGCCAGACCCTGAGGCAGACCCAGGACACACTGAAGAGATTATCCGTCTCAGCTGGTCTGGGAACACCTCGGTGTCTTCCTGGCAGATCTGGAGGAGAGAAAGGTCTGAACAGGATAATGTGGGCTAAGATCTGTTTCCATGGGATCCAAGTATTAATGTATGGATCGAGTAGAAGAATCCGATGCCAGTCTGGTGGTGTCTGAATTGTGGATCAGGATGGGATGCCGACTCAGCAGGCCCATCTGTGTATGTGCAACATTCTGCTGTATTTTCCTGCACGTTCCTGTCAAAACGACTGGAGAGCAAGAGAAACAGAACATTTAAGGATGCTGGCCTCCTGTCGGTCAGCGCTGTTTTCAGGAACAGATGAAGGATCTGTTAATGGACTTCGTGGTGGAAATAAAGAGGCTCTGGCGTTTCTCCACCAGCAGCTGCAGTTTATGGGGATCTCAGGAGACCACCTTGTTTTTTCCGCAGTGCTGGACAAAACAGTGTGTAAAGGTTCTCGGACCTTCTCAGCTCTCTGATGACCCCGACGAGGCCTCGTCCCTGGTGAGACCCCAGTCAGAGTGGATATCCTGCTTCCACTCATGCACTGCTGAGTTTCCATCTCCTGACCAGTCAGAGCGCTGGGATGTTTCCTTACTGGAGGTGACAAAACAACAGCACACCTTTCTGTAGCTCAACTTCTTCTTTAGAGAAGAAGCTTCACCCTTCTCCTCAAAGATGGTAAAAGAACAAAACTGGCTGAGCATTTCCATCCTACCTGGATTCCCAGAACCTGAAAGTAAAATTGTTCAAATGTGAAATGAAACACGATCTTACAGTCGTTTTTTTCCAAGAATAACTTTCAAGCTGATGCTCCGACAATGAATGGCACAATTCTTGTTTTACAGTGAAAATTCACCATCAGCTTTTCAGTTTCAGAGAGCAAAGTCATCATCTGAAGGAGCATGCATTTATTCAGAAAGCAGCTGACCTCACAAGAGAAAATAACAAACAAATTGTGGCTGCAGATGTTTTGCATAAACCGCAGCAGAGCTTTCGCTTTGCTTGTGTCCAGGATACGTCCCTCTGCTTTGGGTTCATGTTAAAAAGACGAGGACATATACCAGAAACCGTATGCGTGTCAAACGGCAGCCCCTGGAGGACAGATCCAGCTGACGGATAAATCCAGTCTCCCAAGTCCTCTGCAGGATCGGAGCTGCCGGATTCATCCGGCATCTGCCATGTTTACGATCCCTCCAGAGGGACTCGCTGCTTCTACGTGACTCGGTTACAGGTTGACATCTGACCTGACTGCTGCTGATGTCCAGAAGAGGAACAGCAGGATGGACTTCATATCACTGCACCGTTGGTCACATGAGACGCTTCGTTTCAGCATCTGTGGAGGACTGAGTGCTTTTACTTCCACATTCGGGGATTAAACTAAGCTTTCTTGAAAGGTGACATGTATCATCAGACTGAGAAAAATCACTGCCAGCAGTAACCTTGTATACTATGAGTGGTATAGGCAGCACCAAGTAACAACCCAGCAACAACCCCAGCGGGAAGGCCCACGGGAAGGCCCTCAACCCCAGCGGGGAGGCCCTCAACCCCAGCGGGAAGGCCCACAACCCCAGCGAGAAGGCCCACGGGAAGGCCCTCAACCCCAGCGGGAAGGCCCACAACCCCAGCGAGAAGGCCCACGGGAAGGCCCTCAACCCCAGCGGGGAGGCCCACAACCCCAGCGAGAAGGCCCACGGGAAGGCCCTCAACCCCAGCGGGGAGGCCCACAACCCCAGCGAGAAGGCCCACGGGAAGGCCCTCAACCCCAGCGGGGAGGCCCTCAACCCCAGCGGGAAGGCCCACAACCCCAGCGAGAAGGCCCACGGGAAGGCCCTCAACCCCAGCGGGAAGGCCCACAACCCCAGCGAGAAGGCCCACGGGAAGGCCCTCAACCCCAGCGGGAAGGCCCTCAACCCCAGCGGGAAGGCCCACGGGAAGGCCCTCAACCCCAGCGGGGAGGCCCACAACCCCAGCGAGAAGGCCCACGGGAAGGCCCTCAACCCCAGCGGGAAGGCCCACAACCCCAGCGAGAAGGCCCACGGGAAGGCCCTCAACCCCAGCGGGGAGGCCCACAACCCCAGCGAGAAGGCCCACGGGAAGGCCCTCAACCCCAGCGGGGAGGCCCACAACCCCAGCGAGAAGGCCCACGGGAAGGCCCAAAACCCCAGCGGGAAGGCCCACGGGAAGGCCCAAAACCCCAGCGGGAAGGCCCCACTGGAAGGCCCAAAACCCCAGCGGGAAGGCCCACGGGAAGGCCCAAAACCCCAGCGGGAAGGCCCACGGGAAGGCCCACGGGAAGGCCCACAACCCCAGCGGGAAGGCCCACGGGAAGGCCCACGGGAAGGCCCACAACCCCAGCGGGAACTTTGGTCCACTACCTGCTATTGTCACTTTTCCATCTTCCCTTCCTGTTGAAAGCTGCTGTGAGTCATGGTGTTTTGGTCCCCAACAAGAGTTTACACTCCTCCCCATCTCGCGACACAGAAAGAAGAAGACTGTTTTTGTTTTGTAAAGTTTCCAGCACGTTAGCCGAGGCTGAGGTGACAAAAGGCTCTTTTTTCTCGTCTTTAATTTTTATGCATTTGTTGATGCTAAAGTTATGGAGATTAGAAGAGAGAAATGATGTGGCTGGTGTGCATTTGTGCTTTTTCTTGTCTATTTCCTCTCCACCCCACAGGAGTCATTCTGGCTCTCTGCAAATCTTAATGTTGTCATATTAGACTGGCCACTGAAGGTCCCTAAAGGCCCCTGAACACCCAAAAGTTCCGTAAAGACCCCTAAAGAACCCTGAAGACACATTCCAGGCCCCCAAAGGCCCCCAGCCGCCTCTCTCCAGGCCCTTCAGTGACTCTTCCACATCTACAAGCCCGTACAACCTGCAGTTCCCAGTAATAACCCGACTTTGAGACAAAGCAATGAAATAAAACTGAAAAAAATTTTTTGATTCGTACAAAAAAAAAACCCTTTACTAGTGCTAAAAAAAAAAAAAAAAAAAAAAAAAAAAAGAGGTTAAAGCCAGAAATTAAAGACAGCCAGACATAAGTTAAAAATAATTAAATGAAATGCTAGAAATAAAAGTTACGGTGCATTGTGGGAGTTTACTGAAATGCAGCAGTAAATAAAAAGTTTTCAAATTTGTATTAAAGCAGTTGAGCTTCAGCAACCCTGATGCATTCTAGGAGTTTGTTCCACAGGTGAAGCAGCATCAAAGCTGAACGCCGCTTCACCTGTTTGGTTCTGACTCCGGGTCCAGAAAGTGGGCGTGGCCCCGACAACCTGAGGGTTCTGGTTGGTTCATCCTGGACCAGGAGGTCAGAGATGTGTTTTGGTCCTGAGACCATTCAGAGATTTATAAACCAGCAGCAGGATTTTAACATCTGTTCTGGGACAGACAGGAAGCCAGTGTAAAGAACTAAGACCTGGTCCAGTCTCCTGGTCTCAGTAAGGACCCGGGCAGCAGCGTTCTGGACTAACTGCAGATGTTTGATTGATGATTTAGGGACCTGTGAGAACAGCGTCGCAGTAGTCCAGTCTACTGAAGATAAAAGCCTGGACATGGTCTTCTAAGTCCTGCTGAGACATCAGTCCTTTAAATCTCCATATGTTCCTTAGGCGATAAAAGGCTGACTTCACTACTGTCCTATTGTGGCTGGTAAAATCCAGGTCTGAGTCCAGAACCAGTCCCAGATTTCTGGTTTGGTTCTTGGTGTTTTTAGCTTCACTTCTTGAAGCCGAGTGCTGACTTTTAATGGTTCTTCCTCGGCTCCAAACAGTTTTATTACTGTTTTGTCTTCATTTAACTGAAGAAAATTCAGGCACATCCACTCTTTAATGTGATCAATGCATTTGATCGATGTTTAAACTGGATTATCGTCTCTGGTGAGATGGTTGTATAGATGTATGTGTCATCTGCGTAGTTATGGTGACACATTTTGTTTTTTGTTTTGTTTTCTTGATTTGAGCGAGTGGGAGCATGTAGATGTTAAGACACAGAGGCCCCAGAACGGAACCTTGGGGAACTTCACGTGTTGTTTTTGTTACCTCTGATTGAACTGGCCAGATACCCAACTCTCCTCCCCCGGGAGGCAGGGGGGTTTAATGACTCCACTCAGTTACCTAAAGTTACCTAAAGACACAAAACAGTCTGGTCTATCAAGATGTTCTAGTTGATCGTGTCAAATGCAGCAATGAGAGTCCGTCAGACACAACTCTCTTCATTTATCCTGACTGGAATATCGTCAGTGGCTGAGGCAGGTCCTCCTCCAAGAGGTAAGAAAAAACAAAAAAAAATCAAGAGTGGTCCTGTGCTCTTCCAGGTTGTGTGAGGAGTGTTAACATGTCATTCATGTTCTCACACAGAGTCGAACATGCAAAGAAAACCAGATGGAAGGTTTTCACAGCAGTTTCAAATTTCCTCACAGAATTCTTGACAGAACAGATGTCAGAACGTACAAAATCTATTATAAATCGTTTCAAAGTGCAGCATGTCCACTAAAATAACCAGAAATATGAGAAGTTGTGAGCTCGGAGAGACTGAAGCACCCTGAAGTGCAGAGAGGGGCCTCGGTGTCGTCAGGCAGGAAATACCTGAGTCTGAGCCAGTCGCTGCAGGGCAGAACAATGTCGGACAAAGACGCAGACGGACCGGGTTCACTGCAGCGGGGGTGTGCGTCAGTGACGGGAACCTGTTTGGAGAGCTCAGTTTCACAGTTTAAAGCGAACGCATCGCCGTTTTACCCATCAGGGCAGAGATTTCGTCCCCGAATGTTTGGAGACTGATTCGCGCTTCCTGTAGCTCTTCCACCGGACTTTACAAGCATCTGTTGACGGCTTCATGACCTGTCATGGAAGCACCAGAACTCCTTTTATTATCGTGCTTTGATGGAAAGAGTGCAGTGATGGATGGGGCACGCCCCTGTGACATCATCCACAGCCTTCTGAAGAGCGCTGCTGAAGCCTCATCTGTCTGCAGGATGCTGGACTCTGTTCAGCCTAAGTTAATCCAAAACCCAATGCATGGGTGGAGTCCGCAGGCCTGGAAGCCGCGGGAACACGCCCAGCTGGGCTCCGTTACCATGGGTTAGCTCATGCTAAACTATGATGCTAGGTGGCGAACATTTGATCAAATCCTCATTTCAGACGTTGCTACTGAAACAAAATCCAAAACGCGTCCTTCCAGACTACTGGACTCCGCTGGGATCACTCAGGGGCTGAGGCCCGGAGCAGCCCGGAGCGCAGCCAATCTGGCAGTCTGGGTCCGGGTTTGTGCGGCCAACTGTCCTCACCGGGTGCGGCAGAGCGCCATCGACCACTCGCCTGACATTAATCAAGCAGGTCAGCTTCAACGGTCCTGAGATGGCGAGAAGCTTGCTTGGTTGGAGCATCCAGCTGCTGCCAGACGTAGAACACGCCAGCATGCCTGGGACCATCCAGCCCAGAACAAAACCAGGACCCTTCCAGACCCACCCAGAACTGGTCTCAGTGGTCTCTTAGTACAGTTAAACACAACAAGACATATCTTCTATTATCCACAGCGAGTGTGAACGGAGGTTTTATGTCCCTCATCAAGCAAAAATATGACTGCAGCCTGTGGTGTCAAAAGTCTAGGAGACATCACTTCAGCTCTGTGAACTGATGTCTGAGCAGTGATTACCGCGTCATTATAGATACTTCAAAGAAAATGAGAGCGGCAGCTCTGGGCCGGCCTGGAAGGGTCTGAGGACAAACTATGACTAAGCTGCTAAGGAGTCAGGAAGGTGGACTCCCTGGTCTCCAGCTCAGCAGCTGAGACTTGTGATGCAGCCCTGGACCGTTCCAGGTTGACTGTGGACTGGCGGGTCCCAGTGGAGCCGGCAGTGGGCCCCGTGGGTCCCGGTGGAGCCGGCCGTGGGCCCCGTGGGTCCCGGTGAAGCCGGCCGTGGGTTCCGTGGGTCCCGGTGAAGCCGGCCGTGGGTTCCGTGGGTCCCGGTGAAGCCGGCCGTGGGTTCCGTGGGACCCGTGGGACCCGTGGGTCCCGGTGGAGCCGGCCGTGGGCCCCGTGGGTCCCGTGGGTCCCGGTGAAGCCGGCCGTGGGCCCCGTGGGTTCCGTGGGACCCGTGGGACCCGTGGGACCCGTGGGTCCCGTGGGTCCCGTGGGTCCCGTGGGTCCCGGTGAAGCCGGCCGTGGGTTCCGTGGGACCCGTGGGACCCGTGGGTCCCGTGGGTCCCGTGGGTCCCGTGGGTCCCGTGGGTCCCGGTGAAGCCGGCCGTGGGTTCCGTGGGACCCGTGGGTCCCGTGGGTCCCGGTGAAGCCGGCCGTGGGTTCCGTGGGACCCGTGGGTCCCGTGGGTCCCGGTGAAGCCTGCTGGGAGCTAGTGTTAAATTCACACTAATCCCCCTAAACTAAGTGAGAAATAGAGCAACTCGCTGGCACAGACAAATCCATGAGCATCACAGCCTCTAGCTGCGCTACAGTAAGGGTCGCCGTTCAGGTGGGTGTGGCCAATCATTAGCACATAGATAAGAGCCAGAAATGGATCCACCTGTGACTGATCCAAATATGTTGCAGAGCCTGTTTGACACACGAGTCAGACCTGAATGATGTGAGGCTCGACAGCCACAACACGTCTGCTCACATTCCTGCCGCTGACACCAACAGACGGAGCTGCTGGCAGAGTCGGGATCCGACAGGTGCGCTTCCAGCCGAGGCAGAGTTTCCTGTCTTTGTGCAGAACGTTCAGGCCTCAGAGTTTCCCTGGGCTCCTCTGGATATCTGAGCAGTTGTGTAATGGCAGCTGGCGGCAGGGTGACACAGCATGAAGAACGGCACGCTTAGAGCCAAAACAAAGACTGCGAGGGCCAGGACCTGCGAAGGCCAGGACCTGCGAAGGCCAGGACCTGCGAAGGCCAGGACCTGCGAAGGCCAGGACCTGCGAAGGCCAGAACCTGCGAAGGCCAGAACCTGCTCAGCTGTTACTGCAATCAGTCCCTTTAGGTTAACATAGTACTGTGATTGACAGGAGGTGGGCGTGTTCCAGAACCTTTGTTCCACACTCGTTGGTGATATCACAGGAGGCGTGTCCCGCTCGTCGGCTTCAGGCTGTGAGTTAGACCTTCAAGAAGCTGAAAACCATCCAAGAACACAGCAGCCGGCACATCTGTAGATGTACAACTAGATGTAGTTCAGTCTTCTACAAGTGCATCTTCTTTTCCTTCGCTTTACTCTCGTCGTATCGCTCAAAGCCGCTTCGATATGTGACCTAAAAACAGAGACTTCAGTGCATGGAAGCACTGACCTCCACCAGAACTGGACCGACGTCAATCCATGACTCACCCGTCTCATCCAGCCCGGCCCTGGAGAGGGAAAACACCCGCTCGTCTCGCTGCAGCGCTCCGACAGACAGGAATGTCTCCTCCAGGAGGAGTGGATGTACGGTGTCACAGCTTTGGCCTGAGACTCGGAGCTTCGGCCCTTTGGCCGCCAGGAAAAACTGACAGAGCAAACATAAAAGCACAGACGAGTCTCAAAGTCTGAGACTGAGACCACGAACGGCTTTTACAGAGCTGCGGCTCGAGCTGACTGAGATTTCACACAAAAAAAACGTGCCGCGACAGAACTTTCTGCACTGTGCTTGTTTCCTGTGGTTCTGCCCTTCATTTGGTTTTCACCCCGTTTGCTTGCCAACAGCCGGCGTTTAGCAGAGCGTTGACCCTGAGCGCTGTTCATGTGACCCCAGGACCTTCTGACATCCACACAAAACCTGAATCCACAGGGTCAGACGCAGTCCGGGACCGCTGTTGACTATAATTCTGTTCAATTCACTTGAAATGATATTAAATGCCAGCATGCCAGCCTCTGGGTTGAAGCTGCAAAACCGGACTGCTAGAGTCGAGATCCGGACTCTAGTGGCCGGTGGAGGAACAGCAGGTCACTTTAGCCCTGTTTCACTCTTTCATCCTCATGTTAAATATCATCCATCCATTAGCTATTCCCGCTTTATCCGTCTCCGGGTCACGGGGGGTCACGGGGGTCTGTCGGAGCCTATCCTGACGCATAGCAGGCAAAAGGCAGGGGTCCACCTGGACAGGTCGCCAGTCCATCCAGGGCCACATACAAGACAGACAATCATGCACACTCACATTCACACCTACAGAAAGATCAATCAACCTACCCTGCATGTTTTTGGACTGTTGGAGGAAGCCGGAGTACCCGGAGGGAACCCACGCAAGCACGGGGAGAACTCCACACAGAAAGACCGGGAATCAAACCAGGAACCTTCTTGCTGTGAGGCAACAGTGCTGACCATGTTAAATATCAATAACCCAAAAATGTTCATAAAAACAGTCTCATGTTCTCTGGAGTTCTCTGGAGACCGGACACACGCCTGAGGCCACCTTGGACACTAGGGGCCCCCAAGCCCCAAGTCAGCCCACAGACTGTACAAGAAGAATTGGACCAACCTCCGTGAAGTCATCCACAGGTTTATGAAGAGCACTTTTGAGGCCAGTTTTTGTTGTGAATGGGCGGACCTTCCAGCCTCCTGGAACACCCCCACCTCGTGTCAATCACAGTTTGCCAGTTAGTAACTCACCAGGTCTATGATGCGAGGTCAACTCAAATTTGAAACTCAAAGCACTAAATAGAAAAGGGTCTCAACTCCTCCATCACACTGGCGTTTTACAAACTAGGGGCCCCAGTAAAGTTAAACACACCCCTGCCTGCAGAGAAAATCTTTTTCTAACCCGGGGTCACACCTGTAACTGCTCGGCACCTGTTCGTTATGTTTCTGTTTCTGTGCTGTTATCAGTTGGAGAGTCCACCTACCCTCCTTGTTCTAGACACCAGCATCTCTCCAGAACACCTGCCGACACCTATCCGCTGCCCTGCGGCTCCCTGACACACAAACGGAGGTGTTTGGGGATGAGCTGAACGCGCCGACACACCCAGCAGCAGGACTGTAAAAGCTGGAGCGACCTGATGATCTCGGAGATAACCGTGCTGAGAGCTCCACCGGATCTGCTCCTGGCGGAACGTCAGTCCCGGAGACATCAATGTGGAAAAACACGAGCATGTCTGATGGGATAAAACTGATGCGTTTCGACACACAAAGTCCCAGGTCACTCATTTTCTTGTGAGAAAAGCTTAACATTGACGCACCGGTTCCGGGTCAAGCTGGAGATCGCGGATCCATCACATTTATTGAAATGAGCGCTGCTTCAGCTGATAAAGCAGCGGAGACGCGGCGAGCCTCTCCGGTCAAACCCCGCAGAAAGTTGAAACCCCCGCCGAACCGGCGCTGTTTCGGTCTGCTGCTCGTTTACCTGCGCGGCCACGGCAGGACTGCGCCGTGCACGCCAAACCAGCCTTTACGCACCAGCTTGAGAGTGTTTCTTCTCACCTTTGATGAAGGTGGATTTGGTTCCATCCAGGAGACTGGACGCGGAGTTCCCCATGGTGCGGCTGACAGAGAGGATCCACAGGTAGGCTTCGGTCCGCAGGTAGTGACGGCGTCACATCGATCTGCAGCTGAGGATCGGGAGAAGGGCGTGGCCACCCAGACCCTCCTCAGCCCCTCCCCAGCCCCTCCTCCAGCCCCTCCTCTTCTTCCTCGTTCAGTGACGCTCAGCCACAAAGCTGACTCACTTTTATCCCCAAACGCGTCTGATGACCAGTCCGACCAGTTAAAAACCGGATTTCCAGAAAACTCACACAGTTTCTTAATTATTCCGAGACGCAAGTCTAGCGGCGTCTGTTTCACGCTTCCTTTCCTTTCATGCTGACCTCATGTGAACTTTAAGTGGTCCCCGTGGGAGTGCCTTAAGACCAACGACCACGAGACGCTCTGTGTCCGGGCTCTGACTGGGACCCAGACTGGGACCCAGCAGAGTCCTCTTAGACATGACCTGCTCCTTTCTCCACCCTCCTGGACCCCATAAATCTGGGACCCTAGATGGCTACTGAGGCCTTAAGAGACCCACTTTGATGTTTGCCAACTTTAAACCCACTCAAGCAGAAAGAAGGAAACAGATTAGGTATGATCATTGAAAATACAAACTCAAGTTGAGCTTATAAGACAAACCTGTTAACATAAATGTTGCAGAGTAGAAATCCATTCAAAACTGTCTGGATTCAACTTTAGAAACATCCATCCATCCATTATCTGTACCCGCTTACTCCGTCTCCGGGTCACGGGGGTCTGCCGGAGCCGATTCCGACACATAGTAGGTGGAAGGCAGGGGTCCACCTGGACAGGTCGCCAGTCCATCGCTGGGCCACATACAAGTCGCTCACATTCACACCTACGGGCAATTTAGAATGATCAATTAACCTAATATGCATGTTTTTGCACTGTGGGAGGAAGCCGGAGTACCCGGAAGGAACCCACGCAAGCACGGGGAGAACATGCACACTCCACACAGAAAGACCCCACCGGGAATCGAACCAGGAACCTTCTTGCTGTGACGCAACAGTGCTAACCACTTTAGAAACTCGAAAAGAGAAAAAGAAAAAAATCAGAATCGAAAATAAGTCCCAGAAATAATAATAATAAAAAAAACAAAAAAGATAATTTTACCTGGAGCTCTGGTAACCTTCAGTTAGTTTTGGATTGTTACATTTGGTTTGATAAAAATCTTATTTTCAGGTTTCGTGAGGTAAACGGAGATCATCTCGGATCTCCATGATTTAAATATTCCAGTTGATAATCTTCATTGATGACACAGTGTAAAACATTGAGAACAAAATAACGATCAATGGAGACCTCGATCGTAAACCCACTGATGTCGGGGTTCAGAATCCGAGTGATCCAGCTCATCCCAGCCCCTGGTGTCTCAGCAGGGCGTTCAGCATCCACATGTTCTCCTAAAACCTCTGAGCATGCTCCCGATAAGGGGATGGATGCCTCCTGGAGGATTTCTTTCCAGACAGGGTACTGGTGTGATGCAGGTTCTTCATGTCCCTCAAAGTGACTTGCTGAAGGTCATTTAACTTCTGCTTTAGTCCTGCTGCAGGGTTGCTGCCCTCCTACCACCTCTGCTGCTGTACCAGCTTGTCTCCTGGTATCTGCTCCACCCTCGTGACACTGTGCTGGGAGAAACACAAACCTGGTGACGGTGCAGATTGATGTGGCATCCTGCCGGTGCTACAGGACCTGAGCAGCTGGATATTGAGCGCCTCCTGGAGGCCACACATTAGACTATTTCATAAAATTTTTTTTTTGGTTTTCTAAGTTTCACAAGCGTCCACAGCAGCTTTTATGACTGTTGACGCTGGACTCAAACTTCTACTCGTTAATCTGGACAGCATTTCCCCTCCATCAGTCATATAACCCCCGTACTGCAGCAACTTCACTGGCTCCCCATCCAACATCACACCATCTAAGACCCTTGTCCTCACTTTTAAAGGCCTTCAACAATCTTGCCCTTCCTATCTTTCTGAACTCCTCTACATCCAAATATCTGCCCGATGTCTCAGGTCCTCATCCTCCAACCAGCTCGCCTGGTTTCCATAGGGTCAAGAGCCCCCACCTTGGGAGCCCTCCATGTGAACCAGGAGACGGATAGATAGAGGAGACGAGATAGATAGAGAGACACGGAGAGAGAGAGAGGAGAGAGAGAGACGGAGAGAGAGAGAGAGAGAGAGAGAGAGACACGGGGAGAGAGAGAGAGAGAGAGAGAGACGAGAGAGAGAGGAGAGAGAGAGACAGGAGAGAGAGATAAGAGAGAGGAGACACGGAGAGAGAGAGAGAGAGAGAGACAACGGAGAGAGATAGATAGAGGAGAGAGATAGATAGATACACGGAGAGAGAGAGAGAGGAGAGAGAGACACGGAGAGAGAGAGAGAGAGAGAGGAGAGACACGAGAAGAGAGAGAGAGAAGAGACGAGAGAGAGAGAGAGAGAGAAGAGAGACACGAGAGAGAGAGATAGAGAGAGACACGGAGAGAGAGAGAGGATAGAGACACGGAGGAGAGAGAGAGAGAGACACAGGAGAGAGAGAGAAGAGAGAGAGACACAGGAGAGAGAGAGAGAGAGAGAGAGACACACGAGAGAGAGAGAAGAGAGAGAGAGATAGAGACGGGGGGGAGAGAGAGAGAGAGAGAGAGAGAGAGAGAGATAGAGGCAGTATATAGATATATATATATATATATATATATATATATATATAGTGTTATAATATATATATCTATAACACACGTATATAATATATATATATATATATATATACGTGTGTATATATATATATATATATATATATATATACGTGTGTATATATACATACACACATATATATATATACACACGTATATATATATATATATATATATATATATATATATGTATACGTACGTA